>JAVGVS010000022.1:3408450-3926865 GCA_032718565.1 Distichodus sexfasciatus | reverse complement strand
ACTCCATGGCAGCTCTGACTGCTGGGCGAACATGTCCCGTCTAATGCTGTCATCTCTCCTCAGCCTATGAATAAGACCTAAACTGCTGTGTCAGAGCTCTGTATACTATGAGCTGTTAAAATTTGCAAGGACATCTTTCAGTATATTTCAGAATTTTCTCAAAATGTATGATTTGCCACGAGTTATGCTTGTAATTGCTATTGTGCATATATATATTGTAAATTCAGTATGGAAAGTAGAATTCAGGTTTACTCTTAATTTATTTTATACCTTTCATATTTTCAACTATGAGCTCTGGATGATAGTCCACTCTGAGCATAAAAGTGTTATGTGATTGAATTATTAATGATCATGTTTGACTAATGTGACGACTGGATGCCAAAACATTTTATAAAGCTAAATATCACCCAGTATCTTTTGTTTAACAAACAATAAAATATTTTAGTACACACATATATATATAGCTACTAAAATATTTTATTGTTTGTTAAACAAAAGATACTGGGTGATATTTAGCTTTATAAAATGTTTTGGCATCCAGTCGTCACATTAGTCAAACATGATCATTAATAATTCAATCACATAACACTTTTATGCTCAGAGTGGACTATCATCCAGAGCTCATAGTTGAAAATATGAAAGGTATAAAATAAATTAAGAGTAAACCTGAATTCTACTTTCCATACTGAATTTACAATATATATATGCACAATAGCAATTACAAGCATAACTCGTGGCAAATCATACATTTTGAGAAAATTCTGAAATATACTGAAAGATGTCCTTGCAAATTTTAACAGCTCATAGTATACAGAGCTCTGACACAGCAGTTTAGGTCTTATTCATAGGCTGAGGAGAGATGACAGCATTAGACGGGACATGTTCGCCCAGCAGTCAGAGCTGCCATGGAGTCCATTAGCACATTACACAGCATTCTATGGCACAGGACCAGAATAATCCATCTCGCAGACCCTAGCCCCCTTTCTGTCGAGCCTAATGCAACCACAATGAAGAATTCTGCTCAGATTGAGTCAGTGTAAAGAGAGGGAGGGCAGGATGTTAGGGAGGATGAAAGATCAAATAAGTAAAATAGTAAAATAAGTGTTACACAGTTTGCATAAATCTGTGCACTGTAAGGTCATAAATGGGACCAGGTGGAATAAGGTCAGCCAGACGGCTGGTGCTGGAGTCCAGAGAGAGGTTAACAGGCCAGTTCACTCTCATTCTTATTGTGATGTGAGGCTAAAGTCACAGTTAGGGGCCTCTTATAACTGGAGTAAGACTGTTTGACTACAATATGTTTCCATTAGAGCCCAAGAAAAGAATTCTCACACCTTACTTCACATACTTCCCACACAAGTCGCACAGAGAGTTACTGGACATTGTAAAGTTAACAAACAACAGAGATCTCCAGCAGAGTGAACACCACTTTCCAAAACATGCAGAGACAACACTACAGTAAAAGAGAACAAATGCCTATTTTTGTCACATGTGACATCTTGCCTGTGACTGAAAACATTAATAGTTTTGTTACTCATAGTTATTAAAATGGAACAGTATGGAATTTTCTCCAGGTAGGAGATGAGCATTGTTTCTCAGATAGAAACTGCTAGAGAACTTGTCTAGCTAATCAGTTCCTATATACTATGCAGTTTATATAAACATTTAATGTAAATAAATGCACTATATTAATTATTGCATTAAGGTCGTCATACTCTCATTATACAGCTCTCTTTGCGTGTCTTTTCAGTTTGGAATGTATTTGTTGTTGGTCATGTTTATCTCATTGTCACCTGCTGAATAATGTTAAATAATTGTGCAGCTATTACTTTCACACTAGGCATTACACAGAATGCTTAGTTTTTTAAATTCGTGGAAACTCACCCTGGTAAGTGAAAGTGAGAGATTATTTGTCATTGTGAACACACCACAGCACAGCACAGTACCTTTACCAGTCCTGGGATTCAAACCGGGGACCTTCCAAACACCAGAGATAGGAAGTAACGGAGTACAAATACTTCATTACTGTACTTAAGTAGAATTTTTGGGTATCTGTACTTTACTTGACCATTTATTTTTATGCCAACTTTTAACTTTTACTATGTACATTTTTATCATGAATATCTGTACTTTCTACTCCTTACATTTTCAAATCAGGCTCGTTACTCTTGTTTCGTACTCTCGGTGAGAAATAATATTGTGATTGCGGTGGCAGAAAGAAGCTTAGCTCGACTAAATTCAGTTCAGTTCAGTTTATTTATATAGCGCTCTTTACAGCACTCTAATGTTGTTTTTGTATGATGTGTTTAGGATAGAGGCAATCATCATGTATAATGATGGTAATGGCCAGTGGAGCTTTATGTATTCATGTGGCTTTATTTTTCTTTTCTTGTGCTCTACATAACGTTTGGACATGGAGTCCAGTCAGCTTAGCCCTAAAATGGTGGGTTTGTCCTTCACAAGAGTACTTTACACTTTTATACTATAAGTATGTTTTAGAGCCTGTACTTTTCAATTTAACTTGAGTAAAGACGTCACGTCAATACTTCAACTTCAGTCTTTTTAATCACATGTATCTATACTTCTGCTTGAGTGAAGAATGCATGTACTTTTGACACCTCTGTCGATCACAGGTTGAACACTCTAACCATTACGCTATCAACTGACCCAAAGTTAGAACAGCATCTGTGTACTTTCTGTTAGCAAATTAGTGAGCTCATTTTTTGTGTATTATGACCAGTGGATATACTTATTCTTTAAAAACAATTAGGTAAGGAAATGTTTGATTGGCAAATAAAAATCACAAGAGTTGTCTTGCATCTATTTCTGAAATGTAACCTGAATTAAAATACTCAAAATATTAAGCAGAAAAGGTTCACATAAAGTCTAATTTAATTTACAAACTCAGTATTAAACAGTAGTATCTTCCCCCCCCTCACAATACATGTCCAGCGCCACGTTGAAAGTCTTTCTTCGATTAATAATGAACCTTTTCAGAGCCAATAGGCATTATCGAATGAAGCCGTTAGGACAGGTATGTGTTTCATCTCCCTAAGAAGGAGCTGCGCTTAACACTTTCCCCCTTACAAATGACCGTCGCTCTCCCTGTGTTCCAGAAGATGAATGAGCCCCAGCACATGCTCAGAATTAATACTGCACAGCATCAGACTAGCTTTTTTGGTGAAGACTTCTAAATGACTTTTAAATGAACATCTGATCCATCAGAGCCTTCAGATCTCACCAACTCAAGACATTTAGTATCCTTCAATTCTGATCTCTTTCACGTTTGGTTAGTTCACTTATTTGTCCAGTGTTTTCACCAGGGTACTTAATGCAGCAGTGATGGGCATATATGTGATTTAAGCATCAAATGTGAAGTAATTCTGTATTGTTGCATGCTAATTTTCTGTGAGGGAAAAATGAAGACTATTATCTTTAAAACCCTGATAAGTGTGCTGTGAAAATAAGCCTGTAACAATAGATGAGTTCCTGTTCCTGGTTTTGTAGAAAAGATGAAACCGAATTCACACACAAAACAAGCGATGGGTTTAGCCCTCGGCAGGGCATCTGTAACCCCCTTATCGCATCATTTTTAACTCCTTAAAGCACTTAGCAACACAAAGCATAACACTAGTCTCATTTTCATTCTGTTTTTAAATAGCGACAGAGGGTAAGAAGTCTCTTCTGGGTTGCGGAGGAACACTGGGATTCATTAAAAATGATTTGTGGGCTCAGTCAAATTTATGGTCTCGTTCTCCAGTAGCATACCTCTGAGAATATCACAGGCAGACCAAACATAGCATTTGTGTACTTTATTTGGCAGTTTATATGGATCTCTCCATAAAACAGTTTCTGTTAATTTTCACACTAGTCTCTCTAGGACAGGATTAGTCTCAGTCATGTCTTGTTGATGTTGGGTTGGTGTGACTAGAACAGGCTAGAACCGCCACTGTGCACGCCACATTTTAGTTGTGTCCAGTTTAATCTGTATTTCAAATTAATGAATCAGACATTTATGTAACACTTTTCTAAATACCAAAAGTGCAAAGACGATGTGGAGTCACCAACTGCCATGTGCAGCTCCACCCAGATGACGTGACAGTCTTTTCTTTTCTCTATACTTCAGCGAACGTGTTGAAGGGGCAGAAGAATTTGCTGATTAGAGATGGGGGTGATTAGAAGGCCAGAGTTGAATGGCTCATGGAGGATCTCTTTGTAGGATCTTTGGGGCTCCAGCACATCATTTTTAGGAAGATACCCAATGTTTTTTTGATGAGAGTCAACACCTTGATTTTATGTCTCATTCAAAGGACAACACCATTTTTTCAGCAAAGTTCCAGAAACTCTCCTGGAGCATTGGGATACACAGAGCACAGGATGGCACCCACTGCTGGATGCACCAACACTTACTGTATACCAGTGGGGCTGGTGGTGGTCTAGTGGTTCTGACACTCATCTCTAGACCAAGAGGTTGTGGGTTCGAGTCCTATCTCCTTTATTACCATTACTGGGTCCCTGAACCCGGTTCATGGAAGTCACTCTGGATAAGACTGCTTGCTAAAGGATGTAAATGTAACAGCAGCCACCAGCTAAAGTGGTTGGTCTCAAAGGTTAGGCTTAAAACCTAATCTTGGCCTGCTTAGCTTCAGATGGATTATCTAGTGCGGTTTTGGTGTCAGTATAGCATAGTAAACCTTCTTCAAAACTTTGCTCAACATCAAACCAACACAAAACAACAATCCTGAACAAGTTTAGAAATGTGTTGTCCAGTGCTGCTTCTATCATTTTCTGTGTTAAAAGAGAATGGCATTTAAGAAGATCTTGCTTAGAAAAAAACTGCTTGATGGTTTTGTCCTGACTTTCCTGGTTCCTGTCTTGTCTTGCTCCATGAGAAATAGATTTTCTGGTTTTAGGCCTAAATCAAATAATATGAGTGATTCTAAATATAAAGCTGATCCACCAGCGAAAGGCAACCAACAAACCAAAGGTTTTGACCTGACAATCAGACAGCAGGAACAATTTGTCCAGAATTAGCACTCATAATGATGTGTGCAAATAATGAGAATAAAGGCATTAGCTTGAAAAATATTCTCATATCATTCATCCATTTGCCAGATGACCGGAGGCCATAGTGCTGCCAGGGCTTCACCTTCACGTCTCTCCTCCACCTCTGAAGTGGCACAGCGGCGAGAAGCAACAAGCACTTCATTTCAGCTGACATTTGAGGGCCTAAATTTAGCTGTCAAGCCTGAGGTCCTCCCCTTCTAGTGTTTGAGAGCCCTGCAAGCTCAGCCTCATGCCTTGATGTACCTGTCAGACTGAATCAGGCGAGCTCAATCGACACGTTTCAAATATGAAACTGTAGTTGCCTCCTACTTATGAAATAGGGAGATTTCAGTCTTTCTGCACGACTCACCTTTTTGGAATGAACTTAGAAACAGCAGTTTAAAGTGTCTGTTTGTTTGCATGCTCTGTAGGTGGAATAAGTAAGGATTAATGCGTCCTGTATATTCCCTTCACAGTAGGGACACACAAAGTGGTTTTGTTAAATGAGGGGGTATTAAAGTGATCCATCCAGTTAAGGGTTTCAAGTTAGTGTATTTTTATTCAGGGAAATCACTTTTCCACACACAATGAATCTTCTCACTTTTAATCAAAGCTGACTGCGCTTCACTGAGACTCGTGATAAATTCAGGCAACTTTTTTTCTGTTCAATTATAGCGCCCGCTGACAGGTTATGAATTTTACATTCTTCATTTGCTGAATCTGCTGAGGGTATTCAAATATCTTCAGTACAGGAGCACTGTTGACTTGCTATGCACGCAAAGTGACTATGCAAAGTATTTCTGCTGTTCTTTGAATAAATGACCAAAAGCACACAATCGAGTAGGATTGTCAGAACTTATCGACCCAGTGTATGTAATGTAGGTTTCATGTAAATACATATTTGGACTGCAAGCAGGATTGCATTATTTATTTAGTCTTTTCTTGTAGAAAACTAATGAATTATTCCAAGGAATCTTGAGTTTCTGTCACCAAATACAATACATTATTCAACACAATAATAATCAGACTTGTGTTCTCAGTTAATGTTCTTGGCATGGACTTCATCAAGTCAGCTTTAACTCTGTTCAGTAACATAGTTTTCCTTATAATGTGAAAATGCCAAACAGCAAAAAGAAATTAATTACTTTATTTCTTACTTCATAGAGAGTTTCCCTATGTGGTGAAAATGGAATGCTATTCATTTATTCATTATCCGAACCACTTAATCCCTATCAGGGTTGCGGGAACCGGAGCCTATCCCGGGAACTATGAGTGAATGGCAGGGACCAACACGCTCACATTCTCGGGCCAATTTAGAGTCGCAAATTAACCTAAAGTGCATGCTTTTGGACTGTGGGAGGAAACCGGAGCACCCGGAGAAAACCCACATGAACATGGGGAGAGCATGCAAACTTCACACAGAAAGGTCCCCAGCCGACCCGGGGTTCGAACTCAGAACCTTCTCGCTGTGAGGCAGCAACGCTAACCACTGCGCCACTGTGCTGCCCGAATGATATTCAATAAGAGAAAAAGTGGTATGGAGCCTCAACCCTAATCTCTATAGATCAATATTGAGCTGTTAAAAGAGTGCAGAGGGGAATAACACAAACTCTAATGGAAGTAAATATCAGATCTTTCAGACCACCACAGCCATGTGTGTGTGTGTGTGTGTGTGTACATGTGGGTTTGAGAGACAGTCCTGGCATCTTAACTGACAGGAGAGAAACACACATTACCATATTCCCCCCGGGAAAGTGGAGAGAGCTGGAGTCGCCGCCTCTGTCAGTCTCCCACTATCTGTTCTTCCTTTCTTTAGCCATCTGATGACTGGTGGGAGTCTCAATCATCAGCCACTCACCGAGTCCTCAGAGTCACATTCAGTCAGATTCAATGAAGCTTCTGAAATTCAAGCAAGAACGGGATGCTGAGTTTTTAAGGGGATTTAAATAGATAACTATCCAAACAGACAGCCGTGAAGTGTGGTTGCTCTCCGATGGAATCAGCTTAGCTGGTTTACACACCCTTCCTTCTCCTTGCCGCCTACACTAGGCCCTGCACACAAGGCATTGTAAATAGGCATATGATATTTACTGAACTACCTCACCTCCAGACAGCTATGTGAAAAAGACACACTTTTTAGAAGACACATTCACCACTGATCCAGCCGACAGGAGCACAGCTCTTGTCAATGATACGGCAATGAACTACACGCCTAGAGTATAGGAACAAGGTCAAAATGTGGACACATTTCTTTAATAAAAGCACTACTTAATTACCTTTACTTGGGCCAAGTCAATACATTCTGTTCAGCATATCTGCAGAGGATGTGACGAAATATAACATTTGAAGTGGTGTCTTTTATTCATCAAACATTAATAACATAGTTGATGCATAGCACTAGGGATGCAGTTTCTTTGGAGCCAATAGCCTTTATGGCTTCCTCAAAGATGTCACAAGTATATGAAAAGTAATGTGGATGCAGAGATGTAAGTGAATGTACATTAATCAAGCACATTCATGGCAATGGCTGAGTTATTTTGCCAGCGTGGGCGTTCGGGGGAGGCAAAAACATTTAAAAAAACAGATTTCTGCCATTTTCGACACCGACTTCTGATGTAACAACTGTCAGGCTGTTACTGCATACTAGAAAAAATGAGAAACTGTCAAGAAAATTATGCTTTTCAGATTGCACCTTTGAGATCCAAATATATCCTGTCCAAGCATTTAAATGACAGTCTAAGTGAAAATATGTTGCCTAAAATGTTAAACTAACCTTACAATTCAAATAACCTTGGAAATACTCCATATAACCGTCAAATAATGGTTAATATTTACACAGACTCAACCTACACAGTATGAATTAAGAATCTTCAGATAGATCTGCAGTCATTTAAAACCTTTTGCTAATGTCACTGTTTTTGTAACAGTATAAGGCTAATAATGATATTGATGGCTTGCATTTCCAAAATCCAAATTAATGGCAAGTGCACAGGGAAACAAGTATTCAATGGATTTTCACATAACTGATTCACCAGCAAATGAAAATGCATACACAGGGCTGATAGCATTCAGGCGCCACGCCGGATCTCCCGTGTACCGACGTGGCTGCGAAAAAACAAAACAAAACAAAAAAAACTCAGGTTCGCCCAGTGATCTGACACTAGATCTGAGAGGCGCAGCTCAGAGCGCAGCTTTCACTCTCAACCACACCAAGAACAGGCCTACTAGTCAATAAACCAATCAGAGAAAGGGAAGGGGCGGGCCTTGGGTCTTGGGTCTTGGCCAGAAAGATTGATACAGATCTAGCAGTCGCTGGAACGCAAACCATAAGTCATTGATAGCAGGATTATGAAGCCAGGGGAAGACACCAAAGATGTCGATAAAGGCATAAGGAATAAATGGCGTTGGGCTTAGATAGAGGAGGTGGGTAGTGACGAAAAGCCCCTTGGAAGCTGGTGCCAAAAGCTCCGGCAACCAGGAGCATTCTTCTGCACTTTGTGCGAAAGGAAGCTGCTGTATGGAACTAGTGGGAAAAAAGCGCTGTCACGGCACGAATTAGACCCTAGTCATAAAGCAGCAGTCCGAGCAATGCCACACACCTCAT
Source organism: Distichodus sexfasciatus (assembly GCA_032718565.1). Taxonomy (NCBI): domain Eukaryota; kingdom Metazoa; phylum Chordata; class Actinopteri; order Characiformes; family Distichodontidae; genus Distichodus; species Distichodus sexfasciatus. Next base: position 3,918,215 of record JAVGVS010000022.1, on the reverse strand, counting down.
GTTTGCTGGGGGCAACAGCCACGGCAGATATTCCACCCTCAATGACCGATCACGTGGCTAATTTAAAAATTCGCTTGTGCTCCTTCATTGCTGAGCATGACTTGTCATTACTATCGCTCATCCACTCATCACTTTATGTAAGAAATTAGCGGAGGATAAACCCGCCCTCGCACATCTGTCCGTCTCGAGGCAGCATATCAACTAGTTAAAATTCCAAAATAGAATTTCCGATATCAGGAATTGGCATTTTAACTAGTTCAAATTGAATTTCTGATATCAAGATTTAGCATTCTAACTAGTTGGAACTGAATTTGTGATATCAGACATACACATTATAACTGGTAAAAATGGACTTTCTGATATCAAGAATTTGCATTGTGACTAGTTAAAACTGAATATGTGATATCCTCTAAAGACGAATTAAAGCTAAAACGGCTTGCCGTACCCTGCTCAGCTCCCGGGCATGGAAAAAAGTTCAGGCTCAGAATTATTTTTACTATCAGCCCTGCATACAACTAACACAAAAATATTGAATTACAGTAAACAGACATACTTGATTGTAAATTACTGCTTTGAGAACTAAATGCAATTTTATTCTTGACTGGGAGCTGAAAGGTCTGTTTCTGCAGGAACAGCCTATATGCTGTAAGCCAGGCAGGTATTTTGTTAGAAGTAACAAGTTAGTTTTGTGCATTTTTCAACACGTCTCTGGCCAGAATCTTCTAGACCTGTTGCTAAGACTATGCAAACAGGGAGAACATTTTGAGCTCTTACATGCATGCCTTTTTAAGCATTTGTTTAAAAGAAAATGCTTTTTCGCTTTTGGCAGAAGTTCGGTGAGTAGGCGGTGTTCTATCTGCTATGGGAGGAAGAAGGAGGGCCAGGAGAGACCCCCATGGATCTCTGAGCAGCCTGGCACCCTGTACAGGCCAACACTATTACCCTCTGCCCAAACATTCTGTACACCAATTCACCAATGATACGCACACACACTTGTTAAATCCTGATCACACTGATTATGACAGCATGACCGCCTCTTTTCATGAGGGACTGTCAAAGCTGGAGGTTGATCCAACACTTTTACTATAGAGTAAGGTTTCCAAAACAGCTGATGCCTCAACAGAGATATTCACAAGTCATTTTTCCAAGTCCGTGTCAAGTCTAAAGTCTTAGAGGGGAATTCCAAGTCAAGTCTCGAGTCTTTTGTCCCAAGTCAAGTTTGCTTCACTACAATGTGAAGAAACAAATTGAAAGCTTTGTTAAAGCTAATAAATATATTTTGAAATATTTGTGTGCTTTTTTGTTCTCCACCACAGGATACAGGATGGTCAGTGTTGTTTTGATATCTGTGATATCTCTACATGCAGGCTTGACATTGTGCATAATATCAAGGGAGGAAATTACACTAGGGCAACACCAGGCACGTTCCCTAAAAGGACAGTGCACACCTTGCATATAAAATAGAAGACTACAGTATTTCTGCATTTTCAGAGCATTTGTAGGCAGCACTTACACTGTGGTGTTAGGGGTAGCCAGTTCCATTGATTATAGCGTTTACAGCATACGTGGGGCTAACGTAACGCTTCAGTATATGTTCAGCTCACCCTTGATTTCCCTAACATCAATACATTGGAAAAACTGTAATGAATTGCAGTCTCCATTTTTGTCCCTCAGTTCCAATCTACCTCGAGAATTGAGGAGTCTTGGAATTTACTCCACATAATCATTTAAGTAATCTATGAATTTGACTAATAAACTTCTTGTTTACCATTAAACCTCAAATTACTTGAGGCAGAAAGAAAACATCTATATTTTTTAAAAAGTGAGTGATTACATGTTAATGTGAACGCGCTATAGTCCATCACACAGTCCACCACAACGAAATGTGACCTCTACATTTGAGCCATTTGTGAAGGAGCAATGGGCAGCTGACATGAGTAGTCCCCTCAAAGCAGTCTGGGATTCAAACCGGAAACCTTCTGACAAATTGTGGAGAACAACTTTTTAATGCTTTATTTCGATTTTAATGATATTAAATCATGAATTTAGCATAGATGTCTTGCTGGATCACTGAGAAAATGGCATTATTTGTTATTAGTTTCATGTGAATTAAATGTGCGTTAGATTAAACTACCAGGGTCTCATAACACACCATCAATGCATTGCTACTTGTTTTACAAGACCTTTTTCCTCTTATTGTCATTTTGGAATTGAGCTTAAAAAATCAGCAATAGACTCAAGAATTGTAATTGAAGTCATACAGCTACAGAGGAAAACTGTAGGCTAGACATTGTAGAACCAAGAGTGTGAGACAAATAAAACAGCACTAATACATCCAGTCTGGCTACAATGCAGAGAAATGTCTTCTGTGACTGAGGACACATCTTTGTGTATGACAGCAGCGTTACACAACATTATGTCTGATGATTTCTGTGTTGTTATAGCACAAGCACAGTAATGAAACAATGTACAAACTCACATTTTGACAGCTCCAATAGACCAGCAAACAAACTCGTTATTGCCGGACGGCAAACTAATCAATGTTGCACAGTATGAAATGATGACAGGCAAGACATATCAGCATGATTCTGTCTTATGTTTTCTCCTTTAAAGACATGCTGAGGTCCCAGTTTTATCACATCAATGGCATGCACCTGTGAATCCATGTAAATTCATTAGGGCTAATGAATTATTTATCAACTTTCATTAGTTTCAATTAATTGTTCCTTATGATCAAGTGGGTGACATTACAATCTGCGTACATGGCCATACTTTGGGACTACACAGCAGTGCTGTAGCTTTAATACAAAAATATCCTTTTGATTAAAATGCAGTTGACAGATCCTCTTAAAACCGCTGACATTGGATGAGGGCACGTCGCAGGGCACCTTGCAAGAGAAATTGTCTGTTAGGAAATAAAATTATGGCGCAGCATGCCTCCCTCCAGCCCGCAAGATATATGATGCTTGATGCTATGCGTGAACCAACACCAAGACTGGATCTTTAATTGAATTTAGAGAGCCAGCCTTTGACAGTGTGATGGAAGGTGCTTGAGGTAAGTGAAAACACTTAGGCTAATGTCTGCAATGGACAGCATGACTTGGGGATAATCTTGAAAGCTGGAGAGCCTCCACCAGGTCCTAGATGCTGAATTCTGGATAACCTTGAAAATGGTTTCAAAACTCTACTTTTATGGACCTCCACAAGGGGAAGTCACTCTTAGAACACATTACAGATCAGGGGGGTCGAGCAAATGAGCCGTTAATTTGACGAGGATATTAACAAGATAAATGAGTGTGGTTACTCTGTTTCAGTCTTACATTTAATTTGGTTCAAACAGAGTGGTAAGACTGTGAGAGCTCCACAGGCCACCAAAATCTGAATGAAAGCTGCTGTATGTCCTGATGCGTTAAGACAATATAAAGTCTATGAGCACACTGTGTTTTATAGAATATTAATTTTCCGTTTGGTAAATATTACCTTATAAATATAACAGAATGCCAGCAAAAAATTGGCATCATAAAGAGAAGTGATATTCCTCACCTGGAAATATGCTTAAAATCATATAGTCTGTTCTGTTTAAACTATAAGACATTTTTTCCACAGAGAGATAAATGTACGAATCTTGAACTATAAAGTAGCTGTTAGAATACATGACATTTTGGTTGTTCATAACTTTGTATTGGTAGCATTCATAAGTGCAAATCAGCCCTAATTAGTCATGACACTGTCATCAGATCTTGAATTCTAGAAACATGTAATAAGAACACAGTTTATGAGAAAAAATAAATTGTAACTCATTTTTGCTCTACCTGAAGATGGTAAAATAAATCTAACACTGGCACACTTTCTACAACTGCTTGTAGTTTAAAGATTTTCTGCTTTCTCACACTTAAGTTCTGTGTTGATGAAAGAGCCACAAGTATTCATTTTTAAAGGATATACTCTATTAAACATTATAATCAAGAAAGGTTCTTTTTTCCTCTCTGGCCAGCTTTCTATGAAGAGCATGCTTGAGCTTATATGACTGCAAGACCACCCTCATTTGATCAGGGTGCCTGCAGAATTTATGTAAACATGTATTGACATTAGCATATACAAAATGCACATTTACATATAAATTCTAAACCCCAGGAGAAATCATTCTCAATGGACAGCTGTCGAGTAAAGATGTGGATCACAGCTTTCAGACCTAGTTTTGACTTTATAATCATGTTCTTTAAAAAATCAAGAACAGAAAAATGATATTTTTACAGATCAATTTCTTTGCCAGAGATTTTAAACAAACAGGCATTTTTAAGGAAATTCTTTAATATGAAACGTAATATGCTAGATAACACACCACATCTGATTTTCCACCGAAAGCAACCACATTACATTTTCTATTACATTTTTTCACACTCATCCTCTCAATGCACCAGGCACCAAATTTGCAAGTTACTTGCTTAAATGCACACTTACATTTAACAGATATATTACATTTATATAGGAAATTATACTATAGTCTTTTAATAGGATTTAGCTTAATTCAATGTATATAATTCAGTCTGCTAAATGATTAAACACAATTAGTCAACAACAATGGGAATGGTGTTTAACTCAACGATTCATTCTTTAAAAGTAATTGCTTTTTAAACATACTGTTTTATGAAGTTCTACAAGATTTACATTCCATATAGCCTTCACACTTAGATTTAACAAGCCAATCTAAGGCTTGGTTTTCATGGTTGATTTTTCATATCATTATGTGGACAGACTTGGTTAAATAGCCTGCATATTGACCCAGTTTAAAGAAGTTAATTCTGAAATGGCTGCTGCTTACATGTATAATATCTGCCTTATGCTTTCAGAATATGGTAAGCATGTACAAAAGCAAAAAAAGAATTTGTGCTAAAGAAAAATCTTTCAGAAAGATAAGTTGTGTTCTTTTTGAAGATTTCTTACACTTTCTGTTAGGTTAAAAAAAAATAAAAATCCTAGATAAAATATAATCATTTCAATCTGATATGGCGTTATTTAAAAAAACTCATTGATTTTTTCCCCTACATGAAGAAATACAGATGATCTTATAAAGATTTCTGTTTTCACAAGCAACTGCTAAAACCATTATAAAGGCACCAAAGTAAACATAAACTCACAAAATACTGACCACTGTTACAGCAGTCATGCTAATTGCATTGACATTTAACATGCCACTAGAAAACGCATAATTTTTCACTTGTCAAGTTTCATAATTGCGTCCATACAAGCCACACAGCATTTAATTCATTAGCAAGTGTGACTTTTTGCTTCTGTTAAGGAAAAGTCTATTAACATTTAGGATTGCTTCATTAACTCCACCTACAACTGTGCTTTCAGACAGTACATTTGGTCGACAGTGTTGAGAAGAGGCTCATCTCTCGCTTTGCGTCAATGGTCCATTGGAGGAGCTCAGGACTTAATAATTGCCTTGACTCGCACTTTGGATGGGATCCAAGATCAGGTGTACTTACAGATTCTTTTTTAAAACCCCAGGTCAGTGCTCACTGCCTCGCCACCTTCCTCTATCAAAAGTATTCACTGTACACAAAACCTCATTTCACATTCTGAACAAGACAGAAAACAGTGAAAGAAATTCCACTGACTCATTTCTCTTCTTGGCTAAATGCTTTGCTATAATTTCTTCCTACATAGTCTCAAGTGTACAGGGATAATTGATTAGTCACAAATATGATATTTACACAACATGCAATTCATTCATTATCTGAACCACTTAATACCAATCAGGGGCACAGGCACCGGAGCCTATCCTGGAACTATGCCCATGAAGTGGGGACAAATGCCACACAGAAAGGCTGACCTGGAATCGAATCCAGAACGTTCTTGAGACGACAGTGCTAATGACCACGTCGCGATGCCACCCCATGTGGAGTGTAACAATAGTAAAACTCCTGTACAACTTGTGTAAAGCTTGGTTTTCCCATTTTTCTTCATTCAAAAAACTATTCCAAAAACCCTACCATGTCCATCACCGTGGATATTGCTGTGGAAATATTTGTACTCATCTTTGACCTCAATATCCATCAACATCTATGTACACATCCATTATGAGAGTCAATATTTTCAGGTCCCAAAGTGCCGCTTATTGTGATGGCCTTTGAGTCAGTGCCTCTGGGCTTTTTCCAGAACACACTGAATGTTGAGACAGAGATGTGGATAGACTTCGGTCATTAGGCCAGCCTTTTGACAGAATTTTGCCTGCAATGAGGAAACCTGTGACACTTCATTTGTGTTTTGTCTTGATATCTTTCAGAACTGGGTTGCATTTGAAGTGCTGTTTTAGTCCAAAGCCTTTATTACATTTTTAAAGGTAATGCAGTGTGTGACAGGCTTTTAAAGGCCCCTAATTACAATATAGCACTTCATTCTGGAAAACAGCTGATCATCTGAGTATCTGAATAATTGGCAAGGAAAATTGAATGTACTAAACAATTTTAGAGATAATGTCATTGTGAATTATAGTGCCATATGTACTGCGTTCTCTAACGTACTTAAGGTTATTCTGCATCTAAACAGAGAATATCTAGTGGATACCAAATCAAATATGAGGCTAAGCCTAAACCATGATAATAAGAGAACCTCAAAGGGATTAAGGGATTTGGAAGATTTAAATAAAGAATGCACATCAGGCAGTGTTCAACATTTTCTTGATCTAGTAAAATAGTTATGGTATAGTTATAAAATGTTATTATGGTCTACATCATTTCTGAAAGTCTCATCTAGCTCCTGGCAGCATGCTAATAATATTTAATTTATTTGCAACAGGTCAGTTTACAAATGATGTGCAGATTGTGTCGTTGCAGGTGTCAAAAGGCAATGTTTAGATTGTGCATTTTCGGCAAGAAGTAGTTTATTACCACCCAAATAATATGGATAGTAACGCAGTAGTCTGAAAGCGAGTGATTATTTGTCATTGTGAATACACCACAGCACAGTACCTTGCTCATGAGTAACTCAGTGGTACCTTTATTGGTCCAGGATTTGAACCGCAAAATTCCAATCACTGAAAGTGAGCACTGAAAGTGAGTGATTACTTGTCATTGTGAAGACACCACAACACAATGTGACCTCTTCATTTGACCCATCCTTGAAGGACCAATGGGCAACTGACATGGGCAGCGCTCGGGGAGCAGTGCTTGGGGATGGTACCTTGCTCATGAGTACCTCAGTGACACCTTTACTTGGTTGTGGGACTCAAACCAGCGACCACGGGGTGAACACCCAAACCGTTAAACTACCAACTACCCCAACTGTATTCAGATTGTACATAGTCATTTTCAGCATTAAGTAGTTTATAATCACCCAAATAATATGGATAGTAAAAGATGTCCCTGTCAAGTCACAGCATGTGTTTTTGCTCTTAATAGTCCACCATTTAGAATCAAAATTTATACTTAAAAGCTGCAATATGCTGAAGTACTTTCTAATGGAATCCACAAATACACATGTGAAAGCACCATGTTTTTAAACAAGTTTTATTCATAATTTGCAAAGGGTAGGTTATTTTTAGTGCTGCAGCCACAAAATATATATAATAATATATGAAATTATAATATTGCTCATTTTAAAATGTATGATACAGTTTCCTGGGCAGCACTTATGTTGTGTTTTTTATTCAGGACTGAATCTGAATGTGATTTCAGGTCTCAGCAAAGGCTGCTTTCTCCTTTTGAATAATTTTAATAATAATAATAATAATAATAATAATAATAATAATAATAATAATAATAATAATAATATAATAATAATAATAATAATAATAATAATAATTTTAGCATTCCTATTTCCACATTCACACCACACCATCAAACACTCTTATCCAGCGACTTCCATTTTCTAATTACAGAGACATTTTTCCTGGAGCAACTTGGGGTTAAGGGTCTTACACTGGAATTCAATGGTAGTGGCGCTGAAGGTAGGATTTGAATATTCAACGTATTGGCCACCACCATTGTCCTTTTTGGTACAACCTATGACACAGTACTGTGCCATCAAATCCAGCAATTGCTATTAAAGGTCCCATATTATATATTTTTTTCCAACAACTTAAAATAGGTCTATGAGCTCCACTAAACATGGCTCTGAAGTAGTTTGCTGTTTCCTGCTTTTCATCTATTTCAGTCCCTTTCACAACAGGCTTTTTCTCATTAGTATTTCTAAATGCAAATGCGCTCCTGCTGCCCACGATCTACTCTGGAACTGGGGCGTAGACAGCACGGCGAGTGTTTATCTCACATGAAAATAATCAACATGGCTGCTGCTAACGGACAATCCATACAGCCATACATGCTCAACACAACACTCTGGTAGACTTTTTCATCGCGATTCCAATGCTGGCACTTGCAAGAAAAAACAACGGATCAGGAAGCGCTAGCAGTTCTACCTGGTAGTTGGACACAAGGATGGAATTATTCAAATGTCCCGTGCTGTGACTTAGAAGTAGGGAAGAAATCTAAATGGCAATTGATAATTTTTATCAAACGTACAGTGTGTGTAGAGGCAGTACAGGCTCAAATTAATGAAATGAAAGTACAGAAAAAGTGATTTTTTCCATAATATGGGACTTTTAAGGAAGAGTTTTCAGCTACAGGAGGGTTTTCATCATATGGTCGGTGTTAATGGTTATCATATTTCATATGACTTTCATAATATAATGATTTGCAAACTTGCTTTAGACAAGCTCAGAGTTGCTCCAGCATATTGTAAAGGTGGCACCATTTTGTAATTTTGGGGCTAGTACTGGGCGTCCCTGCAGTGGGGGAGGACATGCTAATGGGAGCTTGCAAACCTGTGGGAGATTGGAGTGGACCTTTTCCGGTTGCCTCCAGCTGCTGTTGAGCCTGTGTGATCCGTCACCTCGCCCTTGGGGGCACGCTCTAATCTGCCTCCTGACACGTTCGCTGCAGGAGAACATCCTGCTACACTCAGCGCCTCCCACCTCGGTCAGGTCACCCACAGGCCAAGCCGGAGCCGACTCTCTCTACTCCACCTCCTCTGCTGGGGCACCCTCATGCTAGGGGGTCGAGCCGAGGTGGAGAGGCGTCAGATGTATATTTAGCTGTGCCTTGAATATAGATGATGTCGGGCAGCGGCGGAGAGGCAGGAGTCTGTGATAACACTAGATTAATGCCCTGCAAATCCACACAGTCTTTTATCATGAACACTTCACAAGGTTTTATAGGTTACCACTATTGTACATAAGCTACATATGCGATTCCATCTCTCCACTGACATCTTGCCCTGCTTTTACTGATGCATATTCGGGCAGAGCTAGCAGTCAGGCTGACTAAAGAGCACAAATGAGACTTTCTGATAAGTGCTGATGACAATCAATACTGCATCTTTTGTAGGAGCAAAGATTCTCAGACACACTCATGCCTGTTATCCGCCTCAGTGGTTAAAGGACATCTCTTGTGTTGGAGTGTATGTAATATTACACATACAGTGAGAGAAACACAAGTGTACATGGGCATGATTATGAAAATAACCTCATGACCACTTTAGAAAAAATATCAACCTTGTATGTGAATGTTGTTTCAGACTTCAGCCTGTTTGTGGACAGCATTTTTCTTCAGAAATATTGTTGGCCAGATATTCATGGGGATGTTGGCCTTTCTCAGCAAAGATAATAATAGTACTACTACTACTACTAATAATAATAATAATAATAATAGCCTTGCAATGCTGCTATTCCTTATACACACAAACCAACATAATACCCATTATCATGACCATGTCAGTGTTACTGATGTTCTTAAAATGTCTCACCACCAAGATCTTGCCAGTGGAGTCCTGCGTTAGGAACTGAGCAGTGGTGGATGTGTTGGAGAGTGACTGAGAGAAGATCTCCAGTTTAATGTAGTACACCAAAGGTCACCCCTACAGGGTATTTTACTAAAGAAATAAAGTACATAATTAAAAGGATGTTATCTATTACAGTGTTTGTGTAACTTGTTTACATGAATAAAGAAGAAATGAATACATATCTGTCAATAAAAGACACTCGAGGTTGTAAATGAATTAACCACTGAATTAATGCTGATGTCACAAATAGACTCAAGCTTTGTGAAAACAATTAAAAGTGATGTGGCCAAACTGCAGCTCTGACTGCATTGCAGGTTTCCCAGAGTGTCAGTGTGAAAAAAGGGACAGCTGGGAGTGAGAGATATGCAGAAAAAACACTTTTTGGCACAACAGCTTCAAAACCTCTCTCCCTTAATCCATGAGGTCCCCTTCTTTGACCTGCTGTATATTTAGTGCACAGCCATTCTGATGACCCTGGCATTGTGTCGCTCACTGTGACCTGCTGAGATTTCATATTTCTTGCCAGATTAATTTTTCTGTCATTGAAATGCATTTTTAGAAAAAATACAATGGTCTCTGCTGGGAATGTGTATTTGTGAACCCTCATTGTTGTCCCTCTGTAAGCGGACTACAATACCAAATGGCTTTAAACATCAGTTTGAAAGCTTTGTCTACAGGAAAAGTGAAAGACACTTTCATTTGCCACTGGGATTGACCGCAAATGTTGTCCAAGGAGTTCAAACAAAAACCTATTTGTTTTTCCAGTATGGTTCTGAGCTAATGAGATATACAGTATGGCTGAGCTTCACATACTGGGTTGTTTTCTCTCTCTCTGTCTTTCTCTCTCAACTGTTTTTAGCTCACTTTTGTAATGCCAAAGAGAGCTCCATCATGCACATTCATGCTGACTATACTATGGATGCACTCATCCAACTTTTTCAGTTTTTCAATATCGATACCGATATCAGTGTTTAACTAATAAAATGTACTGTATGTCTCACTGATGCTGGAAGAGACAGGAATTGTTGTTTTATAAGTAAGGCAACTTTAGGCTTGACTTAACATTGCTCTTGTAACTTTATATAACACACGGTCATCGTTCTAGGGATGTAGAAGAATGTGAAAAGGGGATACTGGCACAAAGTTAGACTTAATGGGCTGGTTTCTTGAACATGGATTAAGCCTAGTCTTGGACTAAGTTGCAATACCAATGGAGATTTAAAAGTCAGCATCTTAATCCTACACTGGGAAACTGGCCCAAAGACAAATAAACTGAAACAAGTCAGAAACCAATGCAATACAAAAGACCTCCATTGAAGATAGCAAACACAAGACAAGCACAAGAAGCAGGCTTAAATATATAGAAACATAGGTATGACTGCACATTAGGTATGGTGACCACTAATGCTTATAAGTTACAAACTAAGGCAAATAATCTTGAAAAAACCAATGTTTCATACAAAAACAAGTAACTTATTTGAATTGACTTTGCACATATGTGACCCGATCTGCCGTAATGAGTCGGAAGTCGGCGTTCTATTTATGTTGATTATGTTGAAAAACATCACAAAAATATCGATTTTTCTTTTTTGGAGACCAGATTAATTTTGAAGACCTTTTCTTTCATATAAGACCAAAAAAGAAAAATCTATATTTTTGATGTTTGTCAACACAATCGGCCCGTATCTAAATAAACAGAACGCCGACTTTCGACTCATTATGGCAGATCGGGTCACATATATTCTCCCAGTGTTAACAACATCTTCTGCAGCTATTTGAGACAGTATCGGCTGATATTAGATATGAGTCTCAAATCTGCACATCTATACTTAGACGGAGACTACATTTTTATTTTCCCTCTACTTTTTGGCTCTACACAGCTACACGACTTCACGGCTGAACGATGGATCATTTTCCCACGTCCTCGCAGAGTCTCCATCAGAGACCTTTGTCACTGATAATGTCATCCCACGATACAGTGAAGGGGCACAAACAGCTTCACTTTGCTCATGAAATTGCCATTAGGTGCCTGATCCATGTCCCCGGACGCATGCAAGAGAAGCATGCCTAGAAGATATTCATTTGCAGCCCTAATGTTCTGTGGCAAAAGGATTGAAGTCATTTCGGCGCAGACAAATTGGATCTCTGCCTTGTCGAAAGCTCGGCTTGTGCCTGCAGGTATCGCTGCCCCCTCTCATAAAGTGGTATGGACACAACAGCGTCTCCAAAACTAACCCAAAGACCATGCTAGAAAACGAAATGAGGCCCTCCATGCAGGCGGACATGCTGATTGATGGGAGTTTAAAGCCCAGCTTGTTTGTCAGATCGCACAGACGTCCAAACATGAGCACGCTGCCGCCTGAAAGGTGACAGTCCATCACGCTGCATGTTCCTGGCGTGGGGGCTGACGGGCCACGAGCTGACCACTGAATCAGAACAGGCAGGCTATTATGCGCTCTGCTAGAGACACTTCCCTCCCTTTTTTCACTTCCATCCTCATGCTTTTCCCGTCCTCCGGTCATCCTGAAAAATGATCCTGAGAGCTCTGACATCCAGCCTGTTTTAGACTGTTTCAGGCTGTAGCCTTTGTGCTGGTTGTTGATCATTTTCTCTCTCTCTCGTGGGAGAGGAGGAACCATGAAATGATGGATCAAAATTCTAAATCACTCTAAATCTGCATCAGATCCTTTCTCTAAATATAGCCTAGCTTTTCATACCTTTAATAATTTACGGTAGTTGGTAGTGTAACAGTTAGGAAGTTTGCCCCGTGATCTGAAGGTTACCGGTTTGCATCCAAGGACTGGTAACGGTATCACTGAGGTAATCATGAGCAAGGTACCATCCCCAAGCTCCCCGGTCGCTGCTAAAAAGCTGCCCACTGCTCCTTCACAGATGAGTGAAATTCAGAGGTCACATATCATTGTGGTGCACTGTGTGCTGTGCTGTGGTGTGTTCATAATGACAAACAATCAATCAGTTTCACTTTAAAAATCCAATCATGATATACTATACCCCCAGACCCCCAGCCAGTGTGTCCCCCCCACATTCTGAATGCCTCTGACGCCCCTGTGTACAAGCAACTTAAATGCAACCATCATAACATGGTTGAGTATTCAATCTGCTGTCTTTCCATTTCTTCTTTTATTGTCATTTATCAGCTGTTATAAATGCCAATACCGAACTATCTGCAACTAGCTCAGACTGGCTGGGCTAAAGTTTATATGCATGTACTATCTTTTCATTTACAATTATAAATATTGCTAACTCAAGTTTCTTAGTTCTTGTCTTCAGTGCAGAAGACTCCAGATTGGATGACATCTTGAAAATAAATCATTAACTGGTCATATGGTTCTAAAGTTACGGTGATGATTAACTAATCCAGATTCTATTTTTAATCAAATAAATTAAATAGATTTTATTTTGGTTATTAAGGCATAGGTCAGAATAAAGTGTCATAACTCCCATTTCCACTACTACACCTAATCCTGGCCTAAACCTCAGTAACAAAAGAAATCATTTCATTTGACTATTTGAGTGATTCAAACAAAATCTGAACTATTCTATGAAATAAGTGTTTAATTTCCCGCCTCATATATAAAAATGTCTATACAACGCTACAAGAATGTGACAAATCTCGATTACCGTTGTTTAGGATGCTGTCGAGTTCTCACAAACACCTAAAACCCTGCGTGCGATCGCACAAGCTCGCCCAAACACACACACACACACACACACACACACACACACACACACACACGCCGCTCCGCTCCGCTCCGCTCAGTTTGAAACTCCTCCCGCTTCTCTCTGATGTATCACCATAATTCCACAAAGGACAGAACGGCGCGGATTTTACTCTCGTAAAGATTTGCGCATGAGATGCGCGATTTAGGCGAATGATCAGAGAACAATCCCTGCCTTCCGTCCTTTCTGTGTGTATATATTTATGTGCGTGAATATGTCGTTGTGTGTGTTTGGGGACTGAATGCTTTATTACGCACTGAGACGCAACTGAGGAAGCGAAGCGGACTGGACGCAGACTGGGATCAGAAAGTTACTCATCGGTCCGTGAAGATGTTTCATAAAGGCTGCTGCTGCTGATGATGATGGTGATGGTGAAGATGGTGATTATGATCGGGGGAAGATGTGCGGACGCCTGACACGCGCCAAACACCTGCTATGTTCGGACCGCGCGCTGCTGTAGATTCCTCGTGCTGCCGTAAGCACTTCAAAAAGGTTTTATTCTGTTGACAGGTCGGTTCTAAAGATCCTATGCTGTCTGTCAGTATTACGATCTTTGTTTCATTATCTGTCTGATGTTTAATGTAACTACAAAACATCGCATCCACAGTAACGTAACTTCTAGCAGACTGACCCAACACCTCTACATTACTCGGCTCTCAATCAGCAGAACATTTTACTGGAGACAAACAGCGATGTTCTCTGAATTTAATGGATTATTCGACGGCGTTGGGATTATTTTAGTTCGCAGGTAAGACAGTCTCACTTCATACTTTCTTATTTCCTGTGTATTGGCTTGTCTCTCAAACCTGGGTCGAGTATTTTATATCTACTAAATGCCCTTAATAAAAACTAATTCTAGTAATAATAGCAATAATAGTGGTTCCTCTAGTAATAGTGATTCATGGAACCCTGGAGAAAACCTTTTTTATTGGTGTCACAAAATCTGAAGAACATTTTTCACAGTTCACATAAGTCAAATGTTTAAACCAAATAAAGGATATTTGCAGAATCAAATTCCTCAGTAAAAACCCAGAGCCATTAGGGAACCGTTGTTTTAAAAAATATAATTGGACTATAAGTGTATATGTAATTGGGAATCACTGAGACTGTATATACCAAACATTCATTTACGATGACAGTTTTAATTTACTGCATCTTTACAGACACATACTTAACTATATAGTGACAGCTGTTTAAAGTTAAGGTCTTCAGGTCAAATGAGTCATTTTGGGAATGACATTTAGAAGTGAAGTACATTATTTGTGTAAAATGCCACCATCATATAAATCAGCTTTTAATATTTTGGCGAATAACAAAAGAGAGAATCACATTGTGTATCAGCAGCAACATAATTAGGTATTATTTAGTTAGCTATTTTAGAACTGTATGTACAACTGTCTGATGGTGATCAGACAATTATTATCAGAGAGAGATGGTCTGATTGTGTGTGTGTGTGTGTGTGCGTGTGAGAGAGAGAGAGAGAGTGATTTTAACTCTTAACTAATGTTATGAAAATGGTAGTAAAGGGAACATTCATCCCCCTTATCTTATCCAATATGCTTGGGTGATTAGAGTCAGGCTACATGACATTAACTGACAGTAAGGATTATTCACCTGAATTATGCAGTTTGGATTATGCAGCTACATACAAGCCCCCTGGAGTATAGATGGATCAAAGAGCTTCTCTTCCCCATGCGGGCTGTGAGGATCTGCTTACTTTGGGTTCAAACATTTGCATCCTCCAGGTCTGTGTGGGGGCTTGCTCCTAGGGAAATGGATAAATGCCACATGAAAGTTGCCCATTAACCTTTTTCCTGTAGAAATTAATTCTGTTAGGGCAATTCGAGCATTCTGCCATTAGAATCTTCAGGGCATTGCCTTTGTAAGGCTTAACTGACTAAGACAAAGCGGAGAGAATGTGGCTGGCCCTCTGAGCCACTAATGCAGTGCCATAATCAATGAGCAAAGAAAGCATGTCGTGTCACTTTGCTGCTTGACTGTCTCAACGTGGAATATTGACAGTCTTCTTTCTAAATTATTCAACATCCGAATATGTGATTTCCGATAGGCTTTTTTAAAGCATCAGAAACATCTCTGGATGAAGTGGGAGAGAATGTGTGATAAGACAAATCGGTTGGAAAGTTTAGTAAACTGTTGTGGATGTCTGTGAGCCCTGAGCATATCGACTCTGCTCTAAAAGAATACATAAACAGGGGAGACAAAATTGTCTTAATAGTAAACCACATGGTATCAACCCTTAGTCTGAGTAACCCTTAATCTGAGTAATAATTAATTAAAAACAAAAAAAATATTTATATACCAACGGATTATATCAACTGAGGTCATGTTTACCCAGTTATCCCCAGACTGTAAAATCTGTTTTCTGCAACACTATTGGTAAAACAACAATGCTAGATAAGACACATTTATATTCTGCCACATGCTTAGCTCCTGGTCTCTATCCTGTAAAAGTGCTTGTGCTTACCAGTGTGTTTTGGCGTCAGAAGCCAGGCTTTGTTACATCCAACTGACAGTGAAATTGAGCAAGTTATCATGAGTGAAATGCAGTGGTTTTAAATATAAATAATCTCATTGTTCTTAAATAAACATTTTTTTTCAGATGCCCAAATTGCTTGTTTTTACAGCACAACAGAGACATGTGAATATGACAAAGGCACATCTTACTAATTTTTGGAGTCCAAGATCTAAATAACTCTACACCTACAGCTTCATCTAACCCTAACATTAGCCTCAACCTCAATAACCAATGCAGGTCTTTTTATTTTTATTTTTTAAATAGCTGTTGGAACTTAGTTAAAAAAGCATTTCTTTAAAGGACTGGTGTACACAAAAATGTCAATAAAAACAAGAACCTGACAGTGTCAGGTGGGCTTTCCATCTTTTAGGGACAATCAGATCCTCACAAAAGTGCCTAAAACAGTACACAAACAGAAACAATTAAACAAAATTGGTAAAATTTGTCTGTTTTTATACCACAGTAGAAACGTGAGCACATCAATAGTAGATAAGCACTGCATACACGTACACACAGATTCACCATAGTAAAGATCATTTATTCATGTTGAAAACTCATCCAGTCACATCCAGTTGATTATTTCAAGTGACATAAAGGACTGATCGTTATGTAGAAAATCAGGCTCTTTCTTAGACAAACAGCACCCCTCCACTTTAGACTAGCACACAAATCAAAATAACTGAGTCTGTAAAGCCTCTCAGAAGAAACAGGTCTCACTTTCAGCACCTTTACTCATTTCATCATTTATCAGAGGTGCAGGAATATGACTGAGTTAATGTATTGCCCTATTTATAAAATGCATGATATTTCATCGTAAGGTATGGGAGCCACATATGTTCATTGTATCTGCACTGGAGATGGATCTTAAAAAGTATTAAACTTCAAATTTGTCATCTCACACTAAACAGTGTGGAATCTGGGCCATGATTGTTTATTTGTTGATGTGACTTTTGGTTCCATGCCTTTAACTTTACCATCTGGTCTTAAGCAGACAGACAGTTAGACAGACAGACAGATATATACTTTATTAAGCCCCTGAGGGAAATAGAATGTTACAGCATCCCATAGATACACAATGGATATAAGAGGAAGAGTGAGTGCTGATGGGAAGAGGAGGAATTGTTTAACAGCTGTATTAAAAAAACTACAAGGAATAGCTCCTTTCACACAGTGTCAGCTAATAAAAGTGCTCCAAGAGCTCATGTCATGAAGTGGATGCGCAAAATTGTCCATGACACTAACCAGCATTGCCAATATCCTCTTCTCTGTTCTTCCTTTAAGCGTGTCTAATATTAAGCCAGTGATAGAAATGGTCTTCCCGATCAGTTTGTTCAAACCTTTTACATTGCCTGAACTTATGCTTCCATCCCGAAAAATAGGCATACAACAGAACACTGGACACTATGGAATAATAAATCATCTCCAGCAGCTTACTGTATACATCCTGGAAAAAAAAACAATTCTGCCCTGACCTTTCCTGTATATTGCTTCAGATGAACCCTCAGATACTTATAATTCTACACCACCTCTACATTGACCTCCTAATTGGAGACTGGTTTTAGGGTCTCCATCAACCTGCCTAACGTCCACCAGTATTTTTTTTTTCTTCCCGATGTTAATCTTTTGTTTGTCCCTTAACCAGGAAAAGTCCTGCACCACCTTCAAGAGCCCTCTGTCTTTGGAATGCGGAAGAATCATGAACCCGCTGTTGGACATGAGCCAATGAACTGGTGGCATTAGGTCATATTTTGCTGGGAATGTGAGGTGTAGAAAATGAATAGAAAAGGACAGCACAGTTCCCTGAGGTACCCCAGTGTTACTCACCTCCAGTTAGGAAATAAAGCCCCTGAGCTCCACCACCTGCTGCCTAAAGTCCACCAGCAGTTCCTTTGTCTTCCTGACATTTTTCTGCATGCGCTTGTCCTTGCATCGCATTAAAAGTTATACAACACATTTATGAGGTCTCACTTATCTACATGATCATGGAAGAATCATGAGAAAGCTGAAGGTGGCATTAGCTCAAATCTGGCTGAGAATCTAAGGTGTACATCATGAATAGAAATGGACACAGAAACAGGGCCTTGAGTTACTCCAATGTTCAATGCTCTGAAATGAAGCCTCTGAGCTTCTTGCCCTGGTGCCTAATTTCCACCAGCAGTTGTCTTCATGACATTGATCTGTAGGTGGTTGTCTTTGCACTGCTTGAAAATTTTCTTCACCACCTTCAAGATCTCTTTGTATTGTCATTGTAGGAATCATCAGGAGAGAGCTTGAGGTGGCATTAGATTGTAATTTGCTAGTAATAGGAGGTGTACAAAGTTAATAAGAATGGACATATCACAATTCCCTGAGGTGCCCCAGTGTTACTCACTCCAGCTCTGAAAAAGAGCCTCAGAGGTCCACAAACTGCTGACTGCCAGATAGTCCATAAACCAAGAAACTGAGGGGCCTCTTTTTGAATTGCCTGGAGTTGCTTTAGATGAATACACAGCAGAACCCAAAGAACATTATCCTAAGAGCGGTGCCAACTTTGTTCAGGTGTGAGTATGACTTAGCCTTCTTCGTAATGCACAATCTCTCAAAATCAAGAAGAAATATTGTGGGCAGCAGATTGGCACTACATGCTGTGAAGTAGCATTCTGTTCAGATTTATGACAGATTTTTCTCAGCATTTTTCCAGACGGAGACTCTGGAATGTCAAAGGAAATTGTGAGACAGACATTGATGGTCTTCAACATACTACTTTCTCTCTGAGTTAATGCTCTCTCCGCCCTCACTGCCACTGACACCCACTCTCATTTTTGTTGTACTACTCCTCTTAAGTCCAGTGTTATTAAAGTTCCTCAAATGTATTATTGTAATTTTTTTCTATTTGATTTATAGACATATAAAATCACTTGTGTTTCACTTGTGTAAATAAGCCTTTTTTCTCTTACTACATAAAAAATCATGCTTTTCTATCTGAATTAGGGCATTCACATTCTGGTCCTTACAATTGTCTGAACACACACACACACACACACACTAACATAGTCTTTCATTTGGGTTTGTATTTTCCAGACAGCAATAGATACTGCCAAACCCATATAATAAATTACCTATGGGAAAAACATCTCACATCTCACGTGCCTTTTCATGACAGGCAGTGCTTTGTTTAGAGCAGACCTCCAAACTCCCCATGACGCACGGGTGTGTGCAGGCTTTATGGTGCAGATTACTAGTGTTGAGCATGGAAATTAGGTCTGCTGTGACCTGCATAATACAGGGAACCTTGGCGCCTCTTTTTGAAGCATCGTTTATGATACTCGTCCAGCACTTGAAGCAGCAGTGCCAAAGATAAGACCTCTAGCAGCTAAAGATTCTGAAATAATTGTGAGCAGACTAGCAATGCACCAGATCAAATCAGACAATGGCAACTGAAAGTTCATTCTTCTTCAGGCATAAAATTAGGTTGGATAGCTAATGTTCACATAGTAACCGAGGTGGCTTCTTTCGCAGTAATGTGGTAATACATCTTGGTTTGGCGCAGCAGCAAGCTTTATAAAAACCAAACCCACTCACCTTTTTCACAGAGGTTAATTTCTTCTGTGTGCTACATTCTTACATGACAAAACACCGAAGCACTTGGGACTAAAAGCCAAAAAAAAAATCACAGCTCAGGTTTCCCATCCCAAAATCATTGCTCTTACTTTATTCATGGGATATCACAGGAGCAGCGACTGGGTTGGAAACAAATGGGAGAGAATGATGGATCTGCAGCAGATGCTAAATACAGAATTCAGGTCAATACTGTACAGGATGCAATGCTGTGAAAAGAGGAGAGGGAAAGAAGTTGAGGGAAACGAGGAGGTTGTCAATTCACTTCAGAGGGCTGTGAGTCATGTTCTGAGGATGCCAGGAGGTGAGGGTTCAACTCAGTCCTCATCAATCTGTTCCACAGCTCACTGTTCGGGGGCTGCAGCTAAAGCAAGCTTCCCATTATTCAGACAGAAGGTTACCTGAGTTCAGTTGTACAGAAGACTTGTTGGTGCAGGACAGGACGACATTGTGATTCAACCACAGTAATTTTAATCAACATTTCACGATGACATACTGAATTGATACATAATATCCTTGCAGCTCAAACCAAACCAAAAGCTCAGAAATAATCTGTTTTTGTCTGACTCTACCGGTATTTTAATCGCAGATTAATAAGGCGAAGGTAAGCAGCAGCCACGGCAGATGCAGGTTTAAACCCTTTCAGGTCAGTAGAGTGGAACATTGGGATTTAGGAAGAAGTAAAAACAAGTATATATGCAGTAGAAGATTAGCAACGAGGGCATCAGTCTCCTCAGTGAGCCGTAAGTGTTCATAACGTTGATAATCGTCTGTCAAAGTGCACAATTTTATCTCAGTTTTCTCATTTGAATAGTGCAAAGCTAAGCAGACCTTCCAGATCTATCCTAGGGCTGTCTAAAGTTTGCAAGTCTGACGTGGTTTAATTAAGATGTCTGAATTTTCCCCGAATACGGGTTGGGGTTATCTGCCATTTTCTAGTGCCGACAGACCCAAATTAAATGAAATCCTCCAGGTAATCATTATATGTGGAACATGGTGCAGATCAGCGGAGACCTCTGTCCACAATATATGACACTGGAGAAGAAAGGCTGTTGGTGGCAAGATCCACACTCCAGACTGAGCAACAGCATTCTGTATGGGGCATAAATATTCTTAGCACTTTTACAGGCGGCACATGGGAAATGTATGAAAATTGCAAGACAGCCACCAGCTGTCCTCAACACACTTTTCCTAAGCGTTAATACTCTTCAAGATAATGAGACACCCACACATTTTTGTGTGACAAACTTCCTGAGTATGGATTACAGCTAGAGTGTTTCTATTGACTATAGAATATATAATAAGATAAGAGGTGATAGAAGATGGATCTTCAACCATAATGAAGTTGTTGTCACTGCATAGTTTGGGCATCAGAAAACATGGCAACTCCCCCATTTGAATTTTTGATGAAATGGGGATGCAGGCAAAAGGGTTAAACATCAACTTTAATAGCAAATAAAACAGAATTTAAAAAAAAACATGAACACAAAACACCTCTGCCAAGGATTATGGCAAAGTTGCGAGGTAGAATCTTAAATACAAATTTAAAATAATACATACAGAAACATGAAAGTTGCTTTAACTAGCCATCGATAGCCTAACCATGCTTAGTCTCACTCCCAATTTAATAAAAAAATTCTCAGCATAACCTAAGTATTGGTGCAGACCATTGTCCCCTAGTCTGTTAGTATGTCTGAGCTTTGGCTAGACATGTTAATCACCTCAGTAATAAATGTTTTTAATGTTCCTCCCCCGTCAATATGAAAAAATAATTCCTCAGAATTTCCCTGTCCTCTAAACAGCATGTTGTGCCATAGATGTGAAGGGGCTAGTTGGTTGGCTGCCTTCCCTCACTTGGCTCTCCTGGCAGCCAAGTCTTATTAAACTTCTCACTGCATGTGTTCAATAACCCATTTCTCTCTTCTGCTCTCTCTCTCTATATATATCTCTCTCTCCTCCTCCTTTCAGCTCACGGCCTGTTGAACACCATTAGCACTTGTCACATCAGTCCAGCTGGGGTCATCATTCCTGCCCCCCTCCCCTCATCCCCACTTCCCTCCAAACCACAAACTTCAGACAACCACTTACCTCTCAACACCGTACAATGGAAAGTCTGAGTGAGCTGCAGAACCCGCTGTTGGACAAGAACAGCAAACACGTAGGGAAGGCGGACTACGGATACAGAAGCGACTTCCCGAGTAACCAGTACCAGGAGAACATCATCAACTACTTTGCCACCAGTGGTGGAGGTGGGGGTGGGATTGGGGGAGGCGGAGGAGGAGGAGAGGTGGCAGTCACGGTAGCAAATGGCAAGGCCAAATCCCAGCTCCTGGACGCTACGTCTCTGCACCTGGCAGTGGAAGCGTTCTACAAACCCAACTTCATCCTCTACAAGGACGACGTCACCGTCAAGGGCAAGGATTACAAAAGCGAGTGTTGCGAGACCACGTTCACAGAAAAGAAGGAGAAAGAAGCAGCTACAGAAACCCCTAGCTCGGAAGATCCACAGGCTAAACTTCTGGACGAGAATGATGTTAAGATCCAGACTGTTTCTTACGAGGTGGAAGAGGAGGAGTATGTTGAGTATGAGGTAAGTCTCATTTTATTCCACAGTGAACTTTTCTGTCCTTCTACCCAGCTCTGGTACGGGCTGATTAATAGAAACGGAGAGCAGCCTGTCAGAGTTCCTGACAGCCGGCTTTAAATAGCGATGCTGATGTCTCATGGGAAGCATTAGTTTTGACTTACTACAGCCGATGACTTAATAACACTGCAAGACCACTCAAACCAATAGCATGCTTTAGGTGCAGGTTCATAAGCCGGTTTAATTTGGTTCTGGCAATATGGCTGCCACTAAGTGTCATGTTCTACATTTTGTGACACATGCGAAAGAGTATTCAGATTTTGTATTTAGCATAATTAATAACCCTAAAATTGTTTTTTGATTGCTGTAGATAAGCTGTATATTTTTAGATTTAGGGGCTTTTTACACATGTATCTTTTTATAAACACATTTTTTTTATATGTTTGGGGCTTTGGTTTACATGTATCATTTTGAAAAACACTCTGGAGGACGTTTAAAAAATTGTGTGTGAAGTCGCTAAAACTCCATTTACGTGTAAACCAAAGGCCCAAACGTATAAAAAATTGTGTTTATAAAAATATCCGCATACGTGGAAAAACTCTGTATACATGTAAACAAAACATATTAAAAATAGCACTACTCAGAGCTGACCAAGTCTGATGCCAATTTTGATATCTGAAGTATTAAATAAGGATGCACCGATCGATCAGCCAGCAATCGGAATCGGACGATTTTTGGCCTGATCGGTGATTGGCCGATCGCGCACACATATTGCTGATTTTAAACCGATCTTGCACATGCGCATTACTTGCAGCACAGCCACGCACACATTCAGGCATTGAATGGGGTGACATCGTGCGGCGACGAAATGAATTTTGGGTGCGTGAGTATGGCGTCACATCAATGCCAAAACTAGAGCGCGCAAAATGGCTTGCTGCAAAAAATTTGTGGGCATAAATTTCAAAGTCGCGAGCGCAAATGTGAAACTCGAGAGCACAAAATTAAAAATCGAGTGCGCGAATGTCTTTTTTCCTCTCGATGTGTTAAATGTTCTCACGCGAAGTAGATTACCGACGAGCGGCTTTTTTGCTCGAGTGAGATTTCTGCGTGCGCGGTTTGAAAGGGGGCGGGTTTTGGCAGTTTGGGGGCGGGGTTTTGGCAGTTTCTGCCTGCGAATCCTATTGGCCGATGCCTCCTGGTCTTGTTTTTACAGAAAAATCAAAGATGACGTAGAAAGAGGAACGGCGACAGGTAGATTAAACACAAGTTATAGTTTATCAACCTTATAATTATAATTCAATAGTTAAGTCTTACACGTTTAATAAGCACGCAATCAATGGCTCCTCTTGCCCACTTGTCTGTCCCCAATTCATCATAAACACAGATTCACAAGATGATCACTAGATGATCAGCCGTTTTCCACAGTTGAGGATACAGGCTTCAGAAATCTGATAAATCACCTCTGCCCAAAATACACAATGCCAAGTAGGCATTACTTTTCGGACGCTGAGTTACCAGAGTTGTTACATTTTATGAGTTACGTTTTATTTATTGAAATTTGTAAGGAAAATTTATGAAAATAAAGCATTGTATTAAAGAAAATTTGATTTTTGTTTGTATTTGCTGTAGAGCTGCCACTATTATAAAAGTAACTAGTAAACAGGGAAAGTAACTACCGCGTTACATTAAAAAAGCTTTTTTGTGTCGATGTCATTGACTGCTCGCAGCAGCTCTAATTTTCTGTTATCTGGGAAAAAAATCGGTATCGGCCGATCACACGTACAAAAAAATCGGTAATCGGAATCGGCCAAGAAAATTGCAATCGGTGCATCCCTAGTATTAAAATAGGACCAATTGGAGTCAGTAGTTCCAGACCCTTAAATTCTAAATATTAGAATGGGTTGTAAAATGTAATTCTGAGGCATCTGTAGTGAAATCTTGTATGTTTGGATATTCAGCGCAGTTGCTGTTGAGTGATACAGTCAGTGCAGTAGTCAATTTCTTTGCCTGACCCTCAGTTTTAAATCCACTCTGGACATTCAGACCTGCATTTCATACACACAATCATATTGCAGAACTCCAGATTTGTCATGTTAGTGCAGTTGGTTATTATACTGTAGTTTATGGGTTACTGTTTGAAGCAAATCTCA
The DNA here is from genome assembly GCA_032718565.1 of Distichodus sexfasciatus. Lineage (NCBI taxonomy): Eukaryota > Metazoa > Chordata > Actinopteri > Characiformes > Distichodontidae > Distichodus > Distichodus sexfasciatus. The sequence continues at coordinate 3,893,764 of JAVGVS010000022.1, read as the reverse complement.
AAAAGCATTTGTTATTCTGAGTGTTTGTAGTTTCCAGTGTCGTGGTTAATGTTTAGAACCAGAAATGAAGACTTCATTATGTTTATTATGTTTAAGGTTCAGGAAGAAGAACATTAAAGTCAATTCATTTTCCCAGTTCCTGTGATTTTCTTGGGCCCCAGAATGGAGTCCTAAGTGTTGTGTTTTGATCTATGGAAATATTGACGCAGACTTTAACAGCACTGAGAAGTCCTCTTCAGTGCGCTTTGCCTTTAAGAGTGCTGTCGTTCCTCCTGCTGTGGCAGTGATACAGTGCTCTTTAAAGCAATCTCACTGCAGCTTTTCCTGTTGCCCTCCATCGGTAATCCATACGCTCTCTGCAGCGAATGTATCATGTCTGTAAAGGTGTCAGTTGTGCCTGAATATTGCTGAGCTCACTGCAGGCTGCTCACGGTTGTCAGAGCTTTACTTTTCTTTCTTTTCTTTTCTTTTTTTGTTGAGTGAAGGAGCTTGGAGACACTTCCATGTTTTTGCCCTCCACCCTCTCTTATGCGAGAGAGAGAGATGCTAATGGTCCTTGTGTTTCGTTCTGGGAGGCTTGCCATGACCAAAGCTGCTTTTTACCTCTTTAAACCCCAGTTTAAAGCTTTCTGCTTTCTCCTAAGAACTCACCTAGTCCCAGAGAGAGAAGCCTGAAAAGGAATTATCCCGAAAGGATGAAAAAGGGGATCGGCGCTCTCTCTGATGTTTAAAATGAGAGGGTCTACTGGAGAAAAACCTGATTATGCCCTTTCATCTCCAACACTTTATTAGCCTAATCTAAATTGTGCAGCTTTGAGAGACTCTCGTCAGTGCACAATGGCTTTTACAGTCCTCAACAGGCCTCCTTTGAATGCTAAGAAGATGATAATGGTGATGATGATGATGGTGATTACTGCACTCGTCACCTCTGTCCGTACGCGGGAACGGATATGATTCGGGTTGCACGAAGTGTTCTAAGACAATGTGAGAAACAAATAGTTTGGAATTATTTTGCATAATAACACAATTGAATTTTTTTTCTCCCACATTATGTTATGTAAATTCAGAAATGACGAACATCTTCTGACACGTGGGAGCATTGTTACACACTATCTGAGAACAGGAGAGCAGTGGTTATGGACCATTGATTTATAAGAGATTTATTTCCTCACTTTACAGAATGACAGGAACTGTTTTATGATGTTTCTAATGGGAGATTTGCTGCTCTTTGCACTTACAGTGCAGTAACGTTTAGAAAGAATCTACTTTTTGCTTAATGCAAACATACTATTCTGTCATTTAAATTTTAATGCCCGAATGTATAAGTTTGTAATATTATAAAGAATGTGTAAAAAATGGTATTTCCCCTTTGTGCTGGTGGATGTATATCCTAAGTACACAGATCCATAAGTACATTAATGCTCCTTAATGCAGTGTAAAATGCATCAGTATTTACTCTGTATTATTGGTGGGCGATATATCAAATATACTTGATATATCTCAACTTGTTCCACGCGCAATGTAGCAAATGACTTGAATTTTAATGTTAAACAGACAGCATGTACTTCACTTTGGGGTTTGGCTTCTCTGCCCTCTCAAAGCAGACAGCTCACTCCCCCGCCCATCCAGAACACTCTCCTAGCACTTGCGAGTTGTGTTCTGGAAGCGAGCCTGCAGAGAGAGAAGTGAATAGCAACGCAATATCAGAAACATTAATTGGAGATGGAAGTGGACAGCTGAGTTGCGAAGAAAAACACCACTGACTCTGTTATTCTGTGCAAAAATTAGAAGAAAAAACGCATAAATTACATTCTTTGCGATGTAAACCGGAGCCGCGTCACAATAATGCAATGGAGCTGTGTCCGGAATAAACAATGAACATTTCAAGTAAATAGCTGTATTGTCAGCAGAACGCTTGTTGTTGTTATTCATCAGCTAAAGTATGAGTTTTGTCTATAATAAAGGGGAAGATTTGACTGAACTGGAGCGTTTTCGAGCACTCGCGACTCTCATGTGGAACGCCAACACTCATTAGAAACGCAGTGTTTATTCCGAATGTAGTCAAATGTAGTTCACTCCCAGAAAGAGAGAATACGCCGAGATATCGTGTAACAAGATTATTTTTAGGCCGCTTCGCCCAGCCCTAGTCTGTATAGTACTTCAGATTTTTATAAATATTACGACAGAACCGATGAACTCTAACCTTTGATGTTTAACACAGAGATGAAACAATTTCAGAATTATGGAGTTTTTTAAAAATCTGCTTACACTTTTTGTGAATAAAAAGAAATACACAAAATGGGCTTGTTAATCAACCCCCTTTCTGTTGCAGTAGTTGTTGTTTTAAGTAATATATGATGAATACTGAAGTTCCGGGTGCACTTTGTGATGTACAGTTTCTGTGCATCCGAGTTTTTCGAATCAGTTTCGCACACATGCTTATGTAGGACTGTTGAGTTGATAAAGCCCATGCTGAAAATCGATATTTTTAATTGAAGCATTATTAATTATTACTAAAGCCGTAAGCTGTCTCTCCGCTACATCTGCCCCATTTACATTACATCAGAGTTTGAGGGAAAATATGTAGGCTGGGCTTATCCTGCATTGATTGGTGCAGACATTATCTAATTATTTGATTTCTCTAATTACTCAAAACACATTTCTGTGAATAAATCCCATACATACAATATATAACATTTGAATAACATTTGAATAACATTTGAGTATAATTAAAGGTTTAGGTTTAGTAACAATGAATACCTCTTGATGAAAATGTTTTTAATTGAAACTGAAAAAGTAGACAGATTAATTGATAGTATTATAGTCATTACTAACTTCCTACTTGTGTCCTGGTGCTCAAAAGAACGTTATTTACTCAAGTGTGCATTTATACAAGCATGCAGTGAATCATTTTAGCATTGCTTTTGTGATTAATACCTGTAGATCACTCTAGAAAACAGCACACTAAGCAAGAGTGGACCTGTAAGTGCTGTTGCAGTGAAATATGGAAGCCACAGTGAAACATGGAGCGCACAGGAGAGAACTACTGATCCTAAACAGACAAAGCCATGATAAATCTGGCAGTTTGTGGACGCCAGTCTTGAGGAAATGCAGCAATGCCTCAAAATATCAAGCACTTAAACAGGATTTATATAAAGCTCATGAAGGACTCACATAAGCAGGCTATCGGCAGCATGCCATACTTGGTCTGCCAAAGAAATCTCCTTAGAACGGCATTTTAAATATGGTAATACCAACCCATGCATCTAATTTACATTTAAGCATTGCTGAGCATCAGCCCAGCAAAACACATGACCAGGTCATGAGGACTGTGGATCTTAACATCAGCATCTACAAGAGAGCTGGAGGTCAATAGCTTTCGTGTGCTTTGCATTAAATGAGAATTTGAGAAAGTTTTCTTGGTTCCCTCTTTTAAATAAACAGCTGCCATATCTTCCATCTGAAAAACAATACATGCAGAACATAGAGATGCTAATTCTTCAAATATAAACCTTTAGCACAAAACAATCGTTAACTTCCTGAATGCCCCTGCAAATTCTTCTGTGCCGATCCATTCTCAGACTCATTACTATCGTTTCGCTCACGCAACTCTCAGGTGTGCCAGGATTGTTTACACCCGCTAAATAAATGAGGCTACTGCGCACTCAGAGGGAAATTAATTTATTGCAACTTGATAGGTATGTTAGGAACAATAAATGCTGGGCAAACAAATTAATCTGTCTAAATTGAATTTGTGAACTTTTGCCTGATCATAGATATTATTTACATTTGACTGCACCTAACATGCTTTGGTGTCAGGTGGTTTACTCTCATGAAAGCATCCCAAGTGCATTAATGCAATAGATTTGCGTCTGTATGTTAGATTTGATTTTTCATACTTTTTGCATCCTTGCACTCCAATCTGTTACGGCTTTAAAAGTGAAAGTGATTAGTTATTATTGTGAACACTATAAAGAAATATGACCTCCACATTTGACCCATCCATGAAGGGGCAGTAGGCAGCTGACATGGGCAATGAGTACCTCAATGGTATCTTTACCGGTCCTGGATTCAAACCGGTGACCTTCTGTTCACGGAACGACCGCCTTAACCTTTATGCTACCAACTGCCCAATTTAATCATTTGCTACTTAAAAAGGCCTATTTTAATAGATGAATGCTGTGAGTATGAAAGTCTGCCTCTCAGTCTGTCATTCCACTGTCTGCTTTATTGGACTTACACTGCTTGCCAAGCAGGGAGACATGACTTTTCATGCTTCTGCGGCACACTGATTATGCCCTTGGTGATGAAGACTCCCACCGTGGTCCTTGCACTCAGGTCTGTCTGTATGCTAGTGCAATCCCGAGGTCTGCTCTATAAATCAGACGGCCTTATTAACAGCTCAGTGAGCCAGTGTTTTTATGTCTGGTCTGGCATGCTCTGGCCGTTAATCAGAACTCCTGAAGAATTACACCCTCGTGACCTGTCGCTTATGGGCCGCCGGCGCCCGCAGTGGCATAACTTAACCCCTCCGTCCTCCCACCAGCAAGTTCTTCTCGAGCGTGACCCGCTTCCCATTAAAAATGTATGCCACCGATTTTCCAGCGGCGGCCCACCCCCGGCGCGGCGCTGACCTCCCAACGACACAGCTGATGCAGTCACTCGCCCCTTTGTAGGAATATAATTGGCTCCGAGAGCTTTTCACCTGCCAGTTCCGACTTCACCCGCCTCCGTCCCGCGTCCCCGCGAGCCTCGGCGGACTCCTGTTCAGACAGCCTCATTCGCTTTCTGTCCCGAAAACATCCATTTCCATTTGTGTGCCCGTCCCTGTGGACCGTTTGCAGGCACAGCCCTGTGCAAGGAGCTTGAGGGTCGGCAAATAAATTCAGCATCCCTGTGTTTGTGCAAAGCAGATTCCACCCTGGGAGTAAACTTTCATAGGTGGCAGCTCGCCTCATTGAAAAGGGCATTCCGAGGCCGGGTACCAGGTGCTTAGAGAGAGAGATGGAGGTTCTTCCAAATTGCTAAGCTTCTCCTTTTGGCAAAAACCGTGTAAGCGCGTGGTTCGGACTGAAGTGCTTTGATTAAACAGCTAATTACGAGGGGAATATGGATTCAATTTTCACTGCAACATAGGCCTCTCGCTCTAAATCCTGACACGTGATGCGTGAATAATAAGTGTGAAAGCACAAAAGTCGATCACCTTGAAATCAAATGAAGTGTTATTAGCAGAGAGCGGGATTTGAATGACGCCAAGGAGAGAATGAAAAGGAAGGAGTGAAAGAGAGGGAAAGGCGAATTTGTCTGGGCTTATTGTAAGAGAGGAGGCAATTTGGTAACACAAATTACAAGCTAGCGCTAGTGTGGCTCCTGCCACCCTGATAGGATGAAACCGGTCATTAATCTGTCGCAAGCCATCAGGTGGGGACTGGTCACAGTTAAAGGAGGCACACAAAAGACGGTAGATGTCATCCCAGTGCTGTTAAGATAGTCACGCTAAGCTGCAAAAAGAAATAAAGGGTGGATGTGTAATTATGTGCAGAGTTATACTCCTTTTACAAATTCCAACAATTTGAGTGACTGAAACCTCATAAGATTGTGGGTTCAAACCCATTAATTCATTCATTCATTCATTATTCGAAACACTTAATTCCAACTGGGGTCGCGGGTGGATGGGATCCTATCCCGGGAACTATGGGTGCAAGGTGGGGACCAACCCTGAGCAAGCGCCAACACACCGCATTGCACACATACTCAGAAAATCACACTCTAATGTAGATTAGCCTATTAATGCATATCACCTTTTGGACTGTGGGAGGAAACCGGAACACCCAGAGGAAACCCACGCAAACACAGGGAGAGCAGGCAAACTCCACACAGAAAGGCACTATGGTCTACCCAGGACCTTCTTGCTGTGAGGCGGCAGCACTAACCACTGTGCCACCGTGCTGCCAGGTTCAAACCCAAGGAGAGCCTAAAACCACACCTGGGACCCTGAGCAAGACCCTTAAACTCTAGATGCTCCAGAGTTTGCATGCGTTTCAGAGAGGCTGTCCCTGTACTTAGGAGATGTATGTCACTTGGAATGAGAATCTCTGGTGAATGTACATTTGCTTTTTGGTTTGTAGCAGACACACTTATCCAGAGTGACTTCCATTTCCTAATTACAGGGACATCCTACCTGGAGCTACTTCGACTTAAGGGCCTTATTCAGAGGCCCAGTAGTAACAGCAATTGTTTTTTAGGGCTAACTCGAGATTTGAACGCCCAACCCTTTGGTCACTAACTCAAGTTTTGAGTCTGCGACTCAAACCACTGCGCCAAAGCATTATCACCAAAGACAGGTTAAGTGATTCTGATGAGAATTGAACCCACATGGGCTGAATACATTAACGTCCAAAACACTCAACAGTCTTGTCTGAATGTAAATATTCAGTCATACACTGTCTGATGTGAAATGGAGAACACCAACCAACACTGCTATTAACGACTCTGACTTCTGTTATGGCAAAGATGAGACACGACATGCAAAAGCACTGTATAAGCTCAAGGAACCATGGCAACCAAGATTTACTAACCAGACTGTTAGCCTACTTAGCCCCGTTCGCGTGGGCGGTGTGATCTCCCACAACACACAGCTGCTTTCGATAAACATGACAAGTTGATAGAAACATGCCGGGGGCCCCGGAGGGTCACATGGAAAAGGAGACTATTGGGAGAGTTTAGTGATTTGACGCCTTGTCCCTGTTCATTATCAGTGAGGTATTTGGGTTGAGATTGCAGGATGCAATTGAATAAATGGAGTTAGTGGTTCTCAGAATGTGGCTGGAGTGATTGACACCCTCTGTTGGAGACTGTAAGACTGCAAGCAAGGCCCTTAACCTACAAGGTGCTCTGTCCGTGGGAGGGAGAATGTCCCTGTAATTAGGTAATGTAGTAATTTGTTACATTCAAATAGCACTTTTCTAGACACCAAAGCACTTAAGCCACTTCAGCCAGCACCAAATGTGCAGCTTCACCTGCATGATGCTCCAGCAAACATTCAGCACTTGTAAGTTCACCACATACAGTATTAGCTAAGGTAATAAGATTTGATAGTGCCATTGTGATCAATTCTTAGCAACAACTTGGGTACTGCTCATACACTCTTCATAGGATGCCAAGGTGTCCATTATTACCTCAGAGAGTCAGAACCTCATTTTTTGTCTCATTTGAAAGATGGTGCGCTTTTGCAGGACATAATCCCAGTAATTCCACTGACCATTAGAATCCACACAGAGCAAAGGATAACACGCCAACTCCTCAAACAGCAACACCCAGCTAAACGTGTTGATCTCCCAGCCAAGTACTGGCCAGGCCCAAACCTGCTTAACTTCAGATGGATTACCTAATTTGAAGTGCAGTTGGTATGTCAGTATAGTTTACAGTTCATAACTGTTAACGAAATTGCTTTTTAAAAATTTTTTTTTTTTGTTTTTTAGAAAGTGTTTCTACCAGTGTCAATATCTATTGTAACTGTGGTGAATGTTTCTGGAAAAGTTTCAGCAAAAAGGTTCTCAAAGGTGGTATATAAATAAATCCAAGTGATGGAAGTTCTAGAGGCAAGAAAATTCGATTTCAAAACAGCTGTCTACCAAGTCAGTGATGATCAAAAGCATCCATCGGTCCTTTGAGGTTATTAAATCACATCTCAGTCTGATATAAAACTGAACTTCCAGTGCATTGTAGACAGTAAACTGACTAACACATTTTACTGAAATATTTATATCCTCTTACGCAACAGCAGGTGTGGGGATAGGCGAAGAGAACGGAGAGTGGGAGGGAAATGCTAGCAAATAATGGAGGGAAGAAAGAATGTACAGACATTTGTTTAATATTAATTATGAATTACTGATAAACTTTCAGCACCTAACGGCAAAAGGCACCATGGAGAAGCTCTGTGGCACATCAGCACAGGGTCTGTGATGGATAAGAATTTAAATGTAGCCGTTTTTTAAGCATTAAGAACTATATATAGATATAAAATACCAATATAATAACACAATAAAGACGTTTTAACTGATACACATAAAATGAAAAGATTGTTTCTTTTGTAATTCAGGTTGTTCAGGTGTTCTCACCATGAGAACACAGCATAATTTACAAAATAAAATACAAACTTGTTTTATTACCATAAATCGCATGTTGAACAAAAGACCGTTATTAATATTATGGCCAAGTACAAATTATAATTTGTCACATCATTAACCCTTACAAGAATCCACACTAATCTAAAACCCTACAATATGCGCCGGCACACACCATCCTCCCCAACCACTGAAATTCAATCTTACATCCCATGTTATTCCAGACAGAGGTCTTGTTTCTGTAGATAAAGCCCTGATGACAGACCTATTCTTCAGCAGGGATGATTGCAGCTTATTGCTACGAGCCTGAGCTCTGTGTGCAAAAGACAAAAAAACCCACAGTTTTATCACAGCTCTCAGATTTGCACATTCCCCGCACAGGCATTGTTATTTTTAGGCCCTCCTGCGAATCATTGGAATCGAAAACAGCATCTACACCCACAGAAGCTGCTGCTGTTGTTGTTGTTGTTGTGGCCTAGAAATTTCCAAATCTTAAGCTCAAGTTTTTCAAATAGAAATCATTTATTATTGCCAAATGTATTTCTAGAAATATATTTCATGCATTTTTTAACATTGAGCTTTCAGTGCTATAAAGTAATATAAAACTACCATGGCATGCTTTGTGAAGTGAGTTTACACAGTGAAACTATGAATATGTATAATTATAAGTAGATAAATATACCGCTCAGTGCGAGAGAGAACAAGGGGTATTTAAGTGTTTGTCTCTTGTTTCGTGTATGTTAATGTGGGATTTTATTCGAATGCATCAGTAATGATGTTCTCTTTCTCCCCCCGTAGACGGATTGTTCCAGTGACAGTGAGAGTGAGGACAACTTCATCGTCATCCCTCCTCGTGACCACCTGGGCTTGGCTATTTTCTCCATGCTGTGCTGTTTCTGGCCCCTGGGCATCGCTGCTTTCTACTTCTCTCAGGGGGTATGTACGGTACTTTCTCCTTCCACCCCTTAAAGCCTTAACTCCAAAAATAAATGATAAATAAAATAAAAAAACACATACTTTGTGAGCAGTATTTGTAAGATAATTCCATTACGTCCGATACTAATCTAGATGCTAATAATAATAATACTTATTGGCTCTTTTAGGTTTCAAATAAAAGCATTCAGACTACAATTATGGGCGAGGAATTGTCATTTGTCATTGAATGTGGATAAGATCTGCAGCAGTTCAATATGAACAATTCTAGACCAACAATCTATTAAATCACAACTGTATATCTATAAATTCTAAGCTAACTATGTGAGGAGTTCAATAACATGCAAATATCGTAACAGTGGTGAAGTGGAGAAACTACAATTAGCAATATGTACAAATAATGTTAAATAATTTGAGCAAATATCGTAACAACAGTCAAGTGGAGAGAAACAACAATCACTAACATGCAAACAATGTTCAACAGCGTGCAAATATTGTAACAGCGGTCAAGCGTTGAAAAACTACATTGTAGCAGCAGTCAAGTCACGGTGAGAAGGTCCTGGGTTCGATCCTTTGGTCAGCTGTAGGGCCTTGCTGTGCAGAGTTTGCATGCTCTCCCCGTGTTCACATGGGTGTCCGCTGGGTCGGTTTCCTCCCACGGTCCAAATGCAATATAGGTTCATTGGTGACTCTAATTTGGCCGTCGTGTGTGACTATGAGTGTGATTGTGTGAGTGTGTGTACACTGCTGTGTATTGGTGCCTGTCCAGAGTTGGCCCCTGCCTTGTGCCCGTAGGCTCCGCCACCCCACCGATCCCAGTTGGGATTAAGTGGTGCGGATAATGAATGAATGAATGAATGAATGAATCCTAACTGATAAATGCTGTATATGTGTTTCACACCATCTGCCATTCTGTTATTTGCCATGATGGCTTATTCCCATCTTATGACAAGAAATAATTAGTGAGATGAAATTCAATTTATATCATGAAAAATCCAATCTCATTTCCTAAAACCTACAAGCAATTTATATTTTATTTGACATTTGACGACTCTGACCCACTTGTTAATTGCTGCATCCAGATATTAAAAGGCTTTTAATCATTGAATCATTCCCCCCTATTAGAGAAAAAGCATGTAATATTCACTACATCAAATTATTCTGCTGTTAAACCCACAGCTACGACAGTGCAGTTGAAATTTGATGAGCATCATCTCTCTCACCACTAGCAACAACGCAAATACTTTTAGTCACCAAATTAACACACAGTTCATCATTGTGTGCCAGACATTATTATTCTTGCAACTTAGCTTCAGTTCCCTCTTACACTGAATATTACATGTTTTCCAAGCAGTCTCCTTCTGTATTTAAATCCGGAACTAAACATTTTCACTTTTTCACTCTTATCTGTCTCTAAGTCCATGGCAAGCCGAGGCACCGAGTGAATTATCTTGTCAGGGGCTAATTTAATTCTCCCGGAGTAATTATGATAATGATGGTGGTGTTTAGAGAGAGGGGCTGACGCCTTCGCCTGTCTCCCCAGAAAGCTGCCGAAGATAGGGTTGTTTTTTTACCCCTTGTCTCTGCAAACACGCAACACTGTTCTCAGAGGGCGCCCTGCATAGACTCGCTCACCTTAACGTCGGCACGTGGCAGAATGTTAACAAGCCGATCCTCTCAACACGGCGCCTCTCTTTTGCCTCATCAAACTGCGCTGCTCAGCTCCCCTCCCCTGCCCCACTTATTTGGCCACCCCATCCAGCTCCTCTCTCCTGTTCTGACCAACCTATAATGCCCTGTGCTACTTGTCTGCCCTGCCATTGCTGGCTTTTCCCCTAAAAAGGCTATACCATTGTTAAAAAGGCATACCATTCCGCCTAGCATTTAGCAAATTTCTGAGGCTAAAGTACAACTGCATCTTGAATTTGGTTCAAATAGAGCAAAAACAGGGTTTGGAGGCCACTAAACATACAGTAAACTGAAACAGTGTTTCTTAGTGTCTCGAAATTAAAACGTTTATCATTTCATATTAATCATTCATTTCGTGGTGTCGCAAAATACACTGTTTACGGCAATATTTTTTCATGGTTTGGATTAGGACTGGGCATTATGTCGTAAAAATAATATCGGAATATAATAATATCAAAAGTAATACACAATATGTCACAATAATGCAATGGACATGCATCCGGAATTCATTCGTTCATTAGCCGAACTGCTTAATCTCAACCGGGGTCATGGGAACCGGAGCATATCCTGGAACCAACCCTGGGCAGGTGCCAACACACTGCAGGGCACACACAATCACATTCACACCTTATCGGGCCAATTTAGAGTCACCAATTAACATATAGTGCATGCCTTTGGACTGTGGAAGGAAACCGGAGCGCCCCGAGAAAACCCACGTGAACACAGGGAGAGCATGCAAACTCCACACAGAAAGGCCCTACGGCCTTCCCCGAGGTTCGAACCCTGGACGCTCTCGCTGTGAGGTGGCAGCGCTAACCATTGCAACACCATGCCGCCCCTGCATCTGGAATAAACATTGAAAATATCAAGTAAATAGCTGTATTGTGAGTAGTTGTCATTTATAAGCTAAAATATGAGTTTTTGTCTTTAAAGGGGATGATTTGACTGAACTGGAGCATTTAACATTAACATGAAGATTTGTACTCGATATTTACAATATAGTCATTTACTATCATGACTCATATTACTTATCATGATATATATTGTTATTGGTCATTATATGAAATGACTCACATCGGGCTCTGAGGTTTTGGTCATATTGCACATATCTCTCTTCTTAAGCACACAGGGTTGGATACAGGGTTGGATGAACAGAGACAACAGGGAGAGGCAGACTAAAGTAATGGAAAACAATGTGAATATTTTAACTGTAACTCAAACAAATGTATCATAATCATAATTGGGGTAAAAGTTTGAAATAATCACGATGTTGTAATCATATCACCCTGCCTTGCTGAGTGTTGATTTTTATCTAGAGTGATGTAAATATGTTTGTGTTTGCTATTTTCAGATACTGATAGACAAAACTCTCAGATTAGCAGGACACTGTGTACCTCATAATTTGTCATATTTAGGTCAGCAACAAGTCTATAGTTACAATTTGTAAGTGAAGTTTTTGTGACAGAAACCTGCACAGGTGTGTGTGTGTGTGTGTGTGGGAGAGAGAGAGGGAGGGAGAGAGAGAGTGTGAGAGAGAGAGGAACGACGTGCACTAGCAGGGAGCAGGCTTTCCACAGACAGGTGCTTCTCTCCTCGTGAACATGCATGCACAGTGAACAAAAGTGCCAAAATGTGTTTACACGACAGCTCAAGAGCGGAGCGTAGCAGAACTGGTGGCTGACCGGCATATTATTGACTGTCACCAAGCGTAGGAGGAGGAGTAAAAATCGATAGTGTTTTTCTGGGGATTAGGGGGTCGGAGCGGTGAAGGAGCGAGAATCTGCCACATCTACAGCCACGAGTGTCAAGCAAGTCACACTGGCACTGAAACGTGTCTCCTAAAACAGACTCTAGAGTGCAAAGGGCATGATAAACACAACACAGAAGCTCCTACACACACACACACACATACACACTGAGCTGTCTTTCAGAGCTTCTACTATTAGCTCCCATATAGATTTGGATAAAAATAATACAACAGCTACACTTAATGATAACCTTAACTTAATAGTAAAACTCTTTTAGTTGTTTGAACAAAAGCTTGAACATTTCCTTTATGAGGAGCAGACCTCACATATAAAACATATCTTCAGTAAGTCACAAAAACCTTACAAATTTTTTTATCTTTAGGGGACAATCAAGTTTTCACTGTACGGCCCCTAACCCTAAATTTTAATCATATCTGCTTACAGAAAGATAACAAAAGATGCAGAACAAGCTTGAATTGAGCTTTATACAGAGTAATGTGCAGTTGCTGAGACATTTACTAAATGGAATTTAGTTTAATCATTGCAAAACAAGAAAAAACATAAGTGTGTGTGTCTCTGGGAAAGTTAGGCCATTAGGCATTATCTGGCATAGAATATATCAACAACAGCGCAGCAGCGAATGCCGTCTCATTTCATGAATAGATTTTGTCACTAGATCTGCATATTAAAATAAAGAAGAATATAATGTCCTGGTAACATGCCTGTGGATTTTAACAATTCATAGAAATATATGATTATGTTCTTGCTCTGGCAATACAGGGTAATGTATTTTTTGACATTTATTTAACCTTTATTCCACCAGGCAAGACATTAGGAATAGCTTTTTATTTGTACTGACAGCTTGGTCTTGTGAATATGATTTTATGTATTGCAGTAAGGCTCTGGAGAGATTTTTCACATGAGGTCCATCCTCCCAGTCACGCTTGAAGGCCACGTCCTCAGGGAGATAAGCGTCGAACCACCACTTAATTATTCATCTGAACTAGAGAAATGGGTTGATTAAACAATTACAGGGTGCTTAATAGACGGCGTTATAAACTAAATTAAATTTGAGTGAGGCTTCCCCTTTGAGCCGCAGCCTTCAATACAGATTTCATCCTGCACAGCGCTGAGGGAATGAAATGATTAGATAAAGCCGTTTCGTGGCCATATTAAGATGCTTTTCTTTTCTTAAACCCTCCTTCAGGGGAGAATATACAAGTGAAAAGAGATGTTGTTTGCTTTAAATAGTGGTCCTACTGCGAATTCCCCACACGTCTGCAACAATGGCATCTAAAACGGCTTTAGCACACTTTAGGTTGGCATGGAAACTGATGGTCAGGGTCTGTGTTTCTTTTTCATTAGACTTTACGTGTCCTCATGCTTCGCATTGTTCTGCCCTCCTCCGAAAAATGCTCTTCACTGTGTGAATCATATAGTGTGAGGAACAAGGTATATGTGAATGAAAAAGCCTTTATTGCCAGGCCTGCTTGCGTCCCCTGTGTGTGTGTGTGTGTGTGTGTGTGTGTGTGGCTGAGTGTAGTTGGAGCCTTTGAGCTGTTTCTCGATGAGAGTTGAGGAGGTGAAGCCAACTGAGACCGAGCGTGGACACAGACAAGCGCACCGGAACAAAGGAAATTACAATTACAGCCAGAGAATCTGAAAAAAGTCTCTCACCAGGGGGATTCTGGTTCACAAAAAAATAATTTGCTCTGCCAACTGCTGAACTAAGGTCTGTGTCACCTCCAAGTAGGTCAAACTTTTACAAAAATCCAAATGAACGTAAAGTAGATTCCAGAATATTTAAAAATTGAAAACCAACCAAAAAATATGACTAACCTGGTATATTATTAGCTATTTGATGGCTATTACTTTTGTTTAAACCACACATACACACACACACACAAAATATATATTTACTGCTCATTTTTGGGCAGGCAAGAGATCTAACACAAAGCAGGTATACATGAATTTGAAACAACAGGCAGAAAAGCCAAAAATGCCCCAAAACAAAGTCAAAATATCTCAAGAAAGCAGAGGCCAAAACAGATTTAAATTATATGTGAAGGGGGCAAAACAAGGTCAAAACCAACAACAACCAACTGCTCAGTATGCTGGTGTAGAAACTCAGGCTACTTTGCAGAGAACAGTTAAAAACCAAAGTGGTATAAATGCAGAAAGCTATGCTTTATAAGCCAAACTGAACTTGATGAACTTGCTCCTGTAGTCATGAGCCTGCAAAAGACGCAAACAGGACTCAGAAGTAGAGCTTTTCAGGATGGAGGCTCATTGAGGCTTGACATCTGGCTTGATGCAGAACATACTGGTTAAACTGTAAATGTGGGAGTGTTGTTTTGTTCAGGTCTGCAATCTTTAGCGCCAAAAGAGACACTTTGGCCCGTTTCCCACCAAATCAAATTCCTGTGGAGCCACGGAAGCTACAGTATTTGACACCTAAAAATGTACACAACACAGCATATTTGGTTTTATAGTTATGCTACTGTATGTATGTACTGTATGTCTTTGTTGCATTCAAGAATTAATACAGGTAATTAGTGATGCATATTTACATCGACAAAACATTTAAAAACTTTATTTTAATGATACAAGATCACACTGATCTCAAAATTAAGAGGTATCTCATTGGAGAAAAATGACATCAAAATAAACTATAATTATTTATTTACTTTATTTTTTCAAAGCTACAGGGAGCCACGCATTGAGCTGCGTGAGGCAGGTTATGCCTATTGTGCCTGCAGTACTACCACTATTGGGCCCCTGGACAACACCCTTAATCCCCCAAAGTTCATGAAAGTAATGTAAAATGTAATGAAAGTAAAATGAAAATGAAAGTTTTGAATAAGAGTATCTGGTAACATCCATAAATGCAAGTATACATGTTTTTGAACAAACAGTTTAGCCAGTTTTTCCAAGCTGGTTTGAAGCCTAAATCAGTTTGAAATTGCCACCAGCTGAAAACGACAAGGTCAAATTGTCCAAATATACATTTTACACACTTTATCAAACATAATATTCTTCCCAAATATAGTCCACCAATGAAAATCCTTCTAATAGTTTCACTCACAACTCCAAAGTCCAACATAATAGATAAATAATAAAATAACCGTACAGTAATTATTTATTGTGATAAATCTAAGATGACATTGTATGCTTGTTTTAAAGAAGCGGTGGTGATATTATATTAATATGGCTCCCTAATGATGTGCTTTGCTTAAGAAAAAAAAGAATCCATGTCTAAAAGCCTGATTTAAGGTTGACATGACAAGCTGGCCTGATGAAAATATAGTGAAGCGTCTTGCTAAATCACATGCTCTCTCCCAAGACAGCCATTAATTTGTATGAAGCTTGAGTTACCATATTGTTTTACAGTTCTATTAACCTTCCCTCATTGCTTACAAGAGCTGTCAAAACCGTTGTGTCCCTCGCCTTGATTAGTTAGCAACAGAACCATTTTCCCATTTCAAAGTGAATTATTCAAAAGTGTTGCCAGATATCAAAGCTCGCTATTCAAGAATTTCCTTTTTCATTTCCCATCTCATGCCATTTGGGCATTTTTCCTTCGCAGGAAGAGATGAGACATGTGAACATGTTTCTTGCTCCTATTTGAATTTCTTCCCACAGAACCGCATCATCGGCAGGGCAATAAATAGCTCGGGCAAATTACCCTCTTGTGGAGAAGTGGCTTTGATCCTGTCTCTCTTTCACCACTCTTCTGCTCTCTCTCCTTTTCTTGTAGACCAGCAAAGCCGTGACGAAGGGGGACTTCCCGCTGGCCAGCATCGCCTCAAGGCGAGCCCTGTTCCTGGCTGCTCTTTCCATCACCATCGGGACTGGGGTCTATGTGGGCGTGGTGGTGGCCCTCATTGCGTATCTCTCCAAACCCGGCCACATATAGCAGCAGGTTGATTAGGGACTATAGACTAGCCCCAAAAAATCGCAGTAATGGCTCTGACATTTGGCATATTTCGTCTCTCGCCCACATCCCCTCCCCTTGGACTTCCTGTCATCTCAAATTAGAGAGAGAGGTGCGAAGCCAGAGAGGACGCTCAGGTAAGCCTGAGGACTTTTCATCAAAGCGGTACCTGTGCGAACAAACATGCCCATGCTCATGCGGCTTAGCCTCATGGAACAACGCAAGTCCACCCTTTTGGGTGTTTCAACTCCTGCACAGTTGCAGAAGTCATTTCTGACAAACACAAAGTAAACGAGATGGAGATGCAAGGCGTCCAATTAAGCAAATCTGGCGGGAAACGACTCCAAAGGACACCCTCTACGGATCAAGAGAGACCCCAAGTGCCCTTGGATTTGTTTTCTCCCTCTGCAGCTGAGCTCAGTTTAGAACAAAAAAGGCGTAAAACTACTGTCTGCTTCCCTCACTTTACTCTCACAGTCCACTAAACGCATTGCCGCTGTCCAGGGTGCTGAAATATAGTCCCCAAACTGGTTACAGCTGTCCTATGAATCTTAAGATGCCAATGCAGCCATGTCTTCTCTGTTGTCAAAAGACATTTTCCAAACAGTACTGACTGAGGTTTGGGGAAAATAAAATCAAACTTTGCTTTCAGATTACTTTCCTAAAAGATAGCGCAGGCATGAATAGTGAAACCCGATTCACAATGGCTTGAACTGAGGACTAAAGAAAGAGTCAGATAGACATCATGCTTGGCTGATGTCTCGAGGCCTCGAGGGGGTTCAAAATACATCAGTATTCCTATCCGAGAGAAACAGCGCTTTATATGAAAACGGCCTCAATGGCTCGCTGTACTGTTCCTGCTGATTTAGGGCTCACTCATCATGTTTTTTTATTCTTTTATGCTTCTCCCTGTTTTGTCCATGCCTAAAGCTCTGGTATTCTCACAACTCTGGCCTTAGGATCCCTGCTGTGGATAGAGAAAGGCGGGAAAGAAGCATTAATGGTCCTGACCACCACAACAACAGAAAATGAAAGATCTGTCAGTGTGGTTCCAGCTCCAGTTCTTCGTAAAACTTAAACAAATAACAGATATGAAATAATCATTTTAAAATGCATATACAGAAAGTCTAGAGATGGATTCTTATCCCTTTGTTCATAGTTGCATCCTTGGGGAGACTCACATGTGTGCTTGATTTTGGTCAGCAAAGCTTGCGGAAAACAGAATAATATAAATTGATAGCAAACAGTGCTACCAGTTTCACAGTAGGGTTGGAAAGGGGAAAAATGAGGTTTGTTTTAAGGTCATAAAGCATCTGATTGAAATACTTAATAATGCATTGTATGCCTCTAGGCTGGGATATGGTGAAGCATGAGAATCAACATATGCAGTGGACTGTGGTTGGCTCCTACTGAAAATCTAGGCTATATCCTGCCACAATCAAAACTGACATCATTTGATTGCATACATTTCCAGATTGGCTCTAAAATGGCCCCATGTTCATGTTTTTATGCCAAATATACAGGTAATAGTAATGGACAGAATTTAATTGGGTCCATCAGTTTTCTCTTTCACATTCATTTATGCAAAATGCATCACAGAGTTAGACCTGGTTTATTATTGTCTTTACTGGTTATAGCTGTTTTTGATGATAATCAAGTATTCCAAGACTCCAAATAGAAATTAAGATAGTTTGTCAAGCTGATTTGTCTCCAAACTTATATTGAGAGGTCCAGAACCACATTTCAAGATGGTCACAAGCTGTGTTTTTAGTTCAGAAGCTGCTACTAATACAGATGGCCCAGAAGCTTTACTGTGGAACTTAGAGACAGTCACTGATATGTTTTGCTACACCAAGCACCAAAGAGAAGATGGTAAATCTCTTGCTGCCAAGTTTCTGTGTTCATTAAATTCAGTAGGAGAAATAGGAGGGCAGATCCCAAAGCCTTCTGTCTCTTTCAAGGATATTCTACACCTAAGTCTGGTTCTGAGCTGAGCCATGCACCTGAAGTCAACATAGTGTATTATGTATGAACGCACTCCAGTGCTGACCATATCCTCCGTAGAGTTATGCATTACACATCAAATGTGACCTGACTCCTACCAGTGAGAAAGACTTACTTGGGTTTCTTAAATATATACCATTTAAAAATAAGCTTGATTAGCACCTGTGCAAACTGAAAGCATGCTTTTCTACACCGGCATTTTAACTGTTTTAAAAAGGGCAAGTAAGGGGACTTTTAAAATGAAAGGCTTTTACGGTCTTACTCTCCTCTATTCCTATTTGATGTGGTTCCAATTTCACAGCATTTACAGAATTGCAGTGCAAGGTGTTAGACCTTAAAATGTCTATTCACAAACCTGAACATATAATCGCAGTGACAGTAAGCCAGTTTGGATTAAAACATGCTAAAACTGTGTGGGTATGACTGGAAAGCCCTGTTTCCACCAACCTGGATAATTTATTATGCACAACGACAACATTTTACTCTGATTAGGTTTATATCTTAAAAGTTTTCATGGTGGTCGTTATTGAGCTAGTGCTTGGCAACGATGGAAGAGATCATTGGTTTAACACTGACTGTACTCAGCATCCTGTAATACCATTTGATGTCCATGAGTTTTATTTTATTAACCCTGAATTTCTCCCTTTAGACTGTTCCTGTAATTTGAAAAACCCGCTTTGGATAAAAGCTTCTGTCACGATGCTGTAAATGTGAAGTTATTAAAAGACAAACAAATTTAATTACAATTAATTTTGTAAGCTGGGGGTTTTAACCTTCACTGTAGCCCTACAGACAAGCATGAAAATAAGGCACAGCATGACACAGGTGTTGAAAAAACAGGATTTAACTCAAAATACCAGTTTAACCTGGGGAAAAAAATTAAATGCAACTAGAAAAACAACTTTTTTTATTACAAGTTGATTACTGTTCTTTCAACCATAAACAGTATGTTATGGTTCTCTCAGCATGTACCCATGTCATGCTTTTATGGCATAACCAGTGAATGACAGAATGTGTGATTTGCATTATTTGACAAAGCCCTAAATCCGTCTTTTCAAAGGAGGATACATGATTCAAAGGCTTGAGCCTCTTCAGATCTCTAAGGACCCATGATTCACATCTGCTGATGTTGTTGCAAAAGTGAGCTCCAGCAAATGTGTTTCCACCGAAGCGTTGAAAGCCAACATCAGGCACTTTCGTTGCATAGGCCATGTATTAGTCATACCTGACATTTACGCTTCACAATTAGCTTCCCATAATGGTGTTTTCTGAGAGAGTCGGTGCTCTCTGGAGCATAACCAGAAATAGCAGGGCAAAATCATTTTTACAAATAAGTCCTTGTGCTGTGGTGGAGCTACTGAAGCCTGACCGAGGAAATACACAGCTCTTGTATATCTTTTGCATTTAAAAATATAGAGGGCGGAGGAAAAAACTACGCAGAAAAATAGCTCATTTCGAGGGTGGAAGCGCACAAACACATTTAACATAGATAAAATATTCAGACTGTCTCTTTGAGAATTATTTACAAGGGGGAAAAATCAGCCATTTACCAGGTTCTTTTATCAGTAAGCACAAGGTGATGTCTGTAGCGGGCACTGAATTCTACCAATGGGATCCAAAATCTTGCGTTATATTTCATTTTCATTTTCTTTTTTAAACGAATTGCTCTTGTGTCTCACCCCTATAACTGTCTGTTGGTGTTAACACGTTCATGTTTTCATAAAGATGTCTCCTACTGCTGCTGGTGGACATGAACTGACTTTATGTCAGTGCTCGCACATCTGGATATGACCAACACTGTAATTAAAATGTAATACTTGTAATATATGTTGGACTTTTGAACATTTCCATTGCAAATAGCTTTCCGCATTGTGTTACATTCTGTGTCATTCAAATGAGGTGTTTCTAAGGCTATTAAAGCATCCTGGTTTAGTCCGTTGCTCAAGCAATGATAAAAAAGTGATCTGAGATAATCTCCTTTAAGCATAACAGGCATAATCATTGTCGGAGGAGAATTATTTCAAAGAACTTGATAACACCAAGGTGATCGTGTTATATTAGTATTGTGTTTTTATCTCTTTCATGGCCAGAATGTGCTTGTCACAGTGTGTGAGTCGACATGTAAATATTGCAAATAAAAAATGAAAATGATGCTGTATAAAATAAAGTTTGAGACAAAACAGATCATCTTTAAGACTGTGGACTGTTATGTTTTGTGTGTTTGTTTCTGAAACCGTGAAGTGCTGAAAGTGTTTCAGGTTGTAAAAATAGAATGGCATGTTTTATCTTTGCTGGTAGAGGTCAATCATGGCAGGAGTTTTCAGTTACAGTGTTTGTCGTTTAAATCTGTGCAGTGAATACTGGACACACCTTCAGAATATGACTGTGTTCTGTCCCTCGACTCCCCTGAGATTCGAGTGTGAGGAAAGGAGAGCAGGAGAGGAGGAACAGACACAGGGACAGGGAACAGAGTAAGGGGTTCTTCACAAATAGGAATCACAGTGTAATGGGTGCTGTGGGAGTTTTAAGCTTTCTCCCAAACTATTACATAACTTTATTTTAAGTAATGTACAAGGACAAGCAATCAGTTAGAGAAAGAACAGAAATGTCCTCTTTATACTCCAACGCTCCTCCTGTTTCCTGCTGTTTGGAGTGATTAGTGATGTCCCCAGGCTATTGGATTTGGTGCTGTTTCAGGCTGGATAATTCCAGCTGACAAAAGCCTCGTTTAAGCCTCACAAAGTCCTCATAATAATGGTTAATACATAAATAGAACAACCGTCTATAACAATAAACACAACTAATGTTAGAGCTAATGTTAGAAGTGTTATAAAATCCTTTGAAAATTTTGATGGCAGTGATGATGGACTTTTTTTATTAGTCAGATAGGACAATATTTGCTCATGAAATCCTACATCCTACTTTTAGCAAGTTAAGTGTTGCATTTTAAACAGTTTGTCTAGAAGAACTAAGCGTAGCGTTTTGTAGCCTTAAGCTTGTGCTCATGTTGTGAGGCAATTAACTTTGCTTAATAGTTACATGGAAGCAGTCACCCACAGCGTGTGATAAAATGTTAAAATTAATATCAGATGTGGTATTTTTAGCAAAAGTTTATTGTTTGTTTTTGCTTGGACTTGCTTCATTTTCTGCCATTGTTTTGTTATGTTAATTTCTGTTTAATTTTATCACAACATACTGAATTTTCTCTTGTTTTACCCAATGTAAGCATGGATTAACCATGAATGTTTGCTCCTAGATACTAAGATGCACCTACCATGTGATGGTGGTATTATGGAGCTACGCATGTTTGATTTGTTGTTTATTTTTGTTCCCGATTTAGCATTTTTACATCACCATGACACTGGGCCGCATAATAGGCTTCCCAATCGCAGCCAAGAAGATTTTGAGGGGAGAAAGCGAGCAGATGGGTTTTAAACTAGATTCTCTCCAATCTGTTTGGACATTTGGTTAAAAACCCTCCAGGCTCCACCCTGCAATATCTCACTGCTTATGAAATCTGAAAAAACAAGGGAGGTGGAAGCTGCAGAGAATCTTTCCGTCACCCACTCAGGTCAGACAGCGCTTTTGCATTTCCTCTCAACACGGAAGAGTGTGAGCTGTTGAGAACGATTCCCTAAAGCAACGACTTTAGTTTGATACTGCCTCTCATTATACATGGATATTTTGTGATATTTTCCATTCTGTGTATCACTATTTAGTTTGTTCAAGTTCTCTGTTGAGTCACAGGTTTGATTGATGAGTGAGAATATTTTACATTTTACCTTCAATTTTTACAGAAAGGCATGCTTTTTATTAAGGCAAATTATAATTGTATTTGGAATGTGAAAGTTAGCCTACACAATTCTTCCAGGTTAAACGTATGATGCCCAGGCAGTGCAGTGGAGCCCTGTGTATGTCCTTATGAAGAGTGGGAGGGGGAGAATGAGTGTCTCCATGAACTGCTCTCTGGGTTGCGGTGCTCCTGGGTGACTCCTCCGGGGAGCGGCAGGTGTCTGACAGTGACATCTTTGACTGGCTGACTGCCCACCCTGGCTGGACTTGCACAGTCTGGTGCCTCTCTGCAGGGAATCAGCTTGTCCAGCGCTGTGATGGTGAGAGTGACCTCCACGTTTCATACCTTCTCACACTGAAAACATCTGTACTATGTGACATACACAAATGTCTTGGAATGCTACCAGCAAAGCACTTCTCTACCATCAGACAGCACATCAAATCTAGTGTAGCATCATATCAGATCATATCAGATCAACTGTCTGTAAATAGGAAACATGAGATTTTATCTCAATGGTGATGCCATTACTTCTTCATCTTCAAAACACCAATTCAAATACAAGTTAATAGTGTCAACATCCTTAACTTCTTTGGTCCCATATTAGACTTGATTCCTTCCCCAAGCACTGCATCCTGAGCACTGCATTTCATTCAGCCTGTGCTGTGGTATTTTCACAATGACAAACTATAACTGACTCATACAGTGGTTAGAGTTGCCGCCCTACAGCGAGAAGGTCCTGGGTTTGAACCCGGGGAAGGCAGTGGGGCCTTTCTGTGTGGAGTTTCCATGCTCTTCCCATGTTCACATAATTTTCTCTGGGTGCTTCGGTTTCCTCGCACAGTCCAAAAACATGCTCTATAAGTTAACTGGCTAAATGTTGTCCCTGTAAGGTGTGAATGTGAGTGTGATTGTGTGAGTGTGTGTGCCCTGCGGTGTGTTGGTGCCTGCACAGGGTTGTTCATTCCTCCGGTCCCCACCGCAACCCAAATTGGGATTAAGCGGTTTGGATAATGAATGAATGAATTTACTCATCCAAAACAAAACAACGACATTTCAACTTGGAGTTAAGTACATTATCCTATAACCATCACCACACCATTTTACACCTGTTATAACACAGATTAAACAAATGTAAAAGTTGAAATAAGTATAGAAACTAGAAAGCTATTCTTCACTGATCACACTAATGAGGGAAATGCTTAATCTGCATACAAATGAACTTTTTGACCAATTATGCCTGATTATAAACGGCTTAGGGCTTTAATCGGTTTAAAGTTTTATAAACCCAGATGTTCTTTCAAACACATCCATATTCTGCACTCATTCCGATTTGCTAAGTTGACAGTGTGAGGACTGTTCTGGGAATATAAGCAATACTTATTATATTCCGTTCATCCAGTGCAACAATGACTGTACTTCTACATGCTGGATAGAGTTAGAAAGAGGACTTACAGCCAGGCATAATGTATGCAGAGAAAGCAGCCCATTCTCCCCTGCTCCCTGCCCACAGAGCCGTCGAAGGCTGAGGAGCTCGTCCCCAGCTCACAGCCTAGCTCGGCAGTCTGAGAGCCCAAATTGAATAGAGGCACTGGGGGCTTTTCCTCTCATACCTTTTCTTCTGTGCCTCTTCCTCACTCTGGTATGCACGTTCCCAGAGAGAGATAGTGTTGAAAGAGGCAATTTTAAAGCTCCTAAAGCCACGGCAGAAGCCCAGCCACCTCTGTGAGGATTTATTTATCTACTCTAAAGCATGTGAAAAGGGAGCGAAATAAGGGAAATAGAGAAAGTAAAACCATAGCAGAACATTTGTATGCTTATGCACTTTAACAGGTAACACTTTAACATTCTGCTATTTGTAGGGATGCATAATAATAATAATAATAATAATAATAATAATAATAATAATAATAATAATAATAATAATAATAATAATAATAATAATAATACAAGTATAAGCATTTTTTATTATTATTATTATTATTATTATTATTATTATTATTATTATTGTTATAGTGCTTAGAAAATATAGTATATTTAAAATTATAATATGGAGAAGTAGTAATAAATATATGCACATCAGAACACTTTATCATTATAATAATTGTTGTCATTGTTTTCAAACCAATCACATATGTATATGACATATTTCCAACAAAGGTAGATGAGGTAGTTTACTTTAAAGACTAACTTTGTAGTCATTTTAAAACTACAGTTTAGCATTTAGTTTCATCCAAAAGCTCAAAGTCACATAAGCTCCCACTGTGCTTGTTCTCTCCCGGCTAGACTGCCGAGTCACTGCAGTGTGTCTGCTAATTGTTTGGACCAGCTGCCATAATACTTCTCTAGTGGGATTGCTTGAGTGAGATCCATTTGAATCTGTCTATTCTTTCATTTGAATGGCCCTTTTTGGAGCTAAAAGGATGGAGTTACCCACATCAACTGCTATGTTCAAAAGCACATTCGCTTTGGGGATTTGAAGCGGCAAACAGTGAGCAATTTAACCTTGTTTAGCTTTGTATTTTCTGGCTTTTTCTCCCTTTGCAGAAAGGGCTTTGTGAACTATAATGCCATTTAGCCATACAGGCCATACATAATTTTTTAAACCTCCTCATATCGCTGTGTTGCTTTAGGTCTCATTTTCACTCACAGAAAACAAATTGTTATCATTTGAAAACTGTTCTTCACAGCACACGGCCAGATGATCAGGCGGAAAACGTCGACATCTGCATGCAAAGATTACGAAAGGAAATGACTCGAAATGATTTGAATAATTGTTAGTTATCTTAGGCAAGATCTTGGGCAATTAGCATGCATGGAAGATCTGCCAAGTAAACACTTGTATTTACATTGCGGTGCAGATAGCTGCTTTGCTCTGTTGCCTGTGGACAAAAGCACAGCTAATGGCTCCAGCAGGGTAATGTATAGTTTTCCATTCTGCCCATTTTCACCCTTTTTATGAGAACATTTGTCTCTCTAATAAACATAGAGCCAATGGATAATCGTTATCATGTCTGTTCATGAAATTCAAACCCTGTTTGCTGAAAGATAAGGTGAGGGAAAAATGGCGGGGCTTGTGAAATAGATGAAGAAAGAGAGACGAAAGTGCTCAGACAACCTGTTTGGGACAGATGCCAGTCTTCCTTACTGCAATATTGGCTTCAAAAAGCCTGCAGCAACAACAGAGCATCTATGATATCCAGCTCCGCCTGAGTCTGCAGGGGAAATTGAGAGTAAAGTAACATTTCTCCCCCACAGACTGTATTAAATAAGTATTAAACGCTAAAATATTTGCAGCTCCAAATTTATGTCTAATATGGGGTTTTGTGATTAAAAAAGAACACAACTCATTATAGATTATTTTACCATTCTGCTGAAACCATTTTAAGATGTTAATACATATTGCACACACACCTTTTTTTGGTTTTGGTGTTTAGATTTTTGTTTCTGGTCTGTAAGAGTGTATTCACACCTGCCCAAGTTTGTTTACTTCTTGGTTTAGACCTTTTGGACAGGTGTAAATACAAGCACCTGAACTCAGGTGCAGGCCAAACAAACGTACAGAGACCCAGCTGAAGAGTTGGTCTCGGGTTCAGTTCCAAAGGAACTCTGGTATGGTTTATTTAAGGTGTAAAAGGAGCCTGACCTCGATCCAACCCACTTGCAAAAAGCATGCCTTTTTGAATTGAACAGGCTTCCGTCGTTGTCGCGCCTTACAGGAATTTATGGTTTGGATAACTACACAACACACACAGACATGTATAGCCAGTGCTAGAAATGAGCCGCCGCTCAAACATTTCTGCAACCCTATGTAACTGTATAAACCATATCGCTATAAGGACAAGGAGAACAGCACAAAAAATGGCTACTAGAAAATCACCATAATCACAATAACAACATATTTAAAATAAAGCTGTTGTGCTTAGGGCACCCAAATGGCTAGCAGCGGTCCTGATTGACTTTCACTTATGGCTTCCTGCCTTCCCTCACCCCATACGTTTCGGTACAATGGTTGAATGACCTTAGCACACATCTGGTTTTGTTTACAAATTCTGGTCCATTTGCAAGGCCTACAATGTGAAAGCGAACTGCATCAAAGAAAAATAATACAACAGCTATGCCTAATAATAACCTTAACATAATAACCAGACTCTTTTAGTGGTTTGAACAAAAGCTGGACCATTTCCCTTATGAGGAGCAGACCTTACATATAAAAATATCATCAGTAAGCCATAATCAGTAAACCTTACAAATGTCATTTTTTTAATCTTTAGGGGACAATCAACTTTTCACTGTCCAGTCCCTAACCCTAAATCTTACTCATATCCGCTTGCAGAAAGATAACAAAAGATGCAGGACAAGCTTCAGCTGGGCTGGGAATTGAGCTTTATACAGAGTAATGTCCAGTAGCTGAGTCAAATGGAATTTAGTTTAATCACTGCAAATATGCCCTAAGTCAGTGTTATGACACTGATCTAAAATCAGAACGATGCAAATGAAAAGCAATGATCTCACAGGACAATGTGCTCTTTGAATGAATCCTGACCACTAGCTCACATGATATCTTCAGTAATTCTTATTACAAGCAAGACTACAACACGTGTAACAATGCAAATGTATTTTCAAACTCACAAAAATAGGTTTCCAGATGTTTTGATACCATAGATGTATGTACTTCTTCCATAGTCTAGAATGATAAATTCATCTTCTTGCTCAAATATTTCTCTGATTTGAAATGTACCACTGTTGATGCATTTCCATCTGCTTGCCTTTACTCTTCTCTAGAAATAAAACTGCCCTTAGGTAAGAAAATAAACAAGGGTCTCATCAGGAAAACGTTCTTCTCCCTCCTGGTGTGCAACAATCTCCCGGCATTTTTGGTGCTCCCTAATGAGGCTGTATCTCTCTCTTTCTTTCACGTCCTTCCACCACTAATGACACATCCACCAGTCTCCTCCTCGATCCTACCATTTCATTATTTCTGATAACAATGTCAGCAGTGGCCCCTAGCCTCCTCTGCAGAGATCACGCCGTATCCTCTTTCTACTGTCGTTCCGGGGGTTTGTTAAGGTGACACTTGACTTTGTTTTTCCAGTGCTTTTTTATTTTTTTTGCTTTTTCACACCACGTTAATTAATGGTAATCGGCAGATTTGATTGGAGGAAGAAGAGGAAAAAAATTGTTCACAAAAGTGCTTTCACACCCACAGTTCACAGCTCTCAAAAGGGGATAGAGATTGTCAGATCCAGTGTTAGAAAAAATGTTCAAGGAAAGAGAATTCTAAACATCTGAGAAAACTGAGAAGCCATGATGTTGGATAATGTGGTTTCATCATTTGTAGTTAAGGCACAATTAGACTGAGTCGTGTCACAAAAAGTAAGAATCTTTTTTTATCTTTTTCTTTAAGAGCAAGTTTGCCCACAGTAATCGAAGCATCTCCACTCATGCTTTTTTGATGGATCTTTCTGTAACTCCAGAACGATTTTAGTGAGTACAGCCGGGACAGTATTAAAGAGAGGATAAAGTCTTATATATGAGTAGATAAAGCCATCTCTTTCCAGAGGTGATTTTCAATCCAAACCAAACAGATAAAGGCTGATTCCTTCTGCAGCCCAGAATGATTGATGTCAAGGTTTTTAGCTGTGACATTTTGCCCACGATTGTAACCTGATGAACGAGGCTTGTGATGAGCAGGTCATGATTTATTATCCACCCACTGACTGCTGTATTTGAGTCTTCAATGGAGAGTCCATTACTTCTCTATAGATGGGCTTGCAGCCCTGTCCAGCCTGGCTTATTTTTCGAAAACAGAGCCAGCTTTATAGCAACCTCACCTGCAACAAATCAATCCAGCACAAAGGTTCTTTCATTTCCGATGGACTCAGATCAGCGTTCTAAAGTGGCAGAAAAAAGACAGATAAATCTATGAATGAAAGTCCACCAGAACACCTATATGCAGGACGAGAAAACTAAAAAGTTGTGACTGAAATATTGGAAAACTTCAACACCAGTTGGTGGATAAATCTAAAATAGTTGAAAAGCTTTCTATCTGAAAGCTGGGCTCCACTGAGCCTGTTGTCTCCCCCGAACTGTTGCACCCATCCATTTGGAACAAACCAGGCCAAGTACGGGAGGCGAGGCTCTGGTGGGGTGATCAGCAGAAACCCAGCAAGATAATCACAAGCTGATCAATTCTTAATTACGGAGCTGGAGCCAGATGTCTGGCTATTTATAGAAAAATTCTCTTGATGGGGTCAAAGGGCAGTGGTGTGCCAAGAAAAGCAATCTATCAATTCTGTTGGTTTGGAGATAGGAGTGTGGCAGCATACAGCTGTAAGAACACAATGTATTTGTCAGAAAGCGCTTTAAAGGACTGCACAGAAACATTCATTTACATGTTTAGCACATATGTCAATTATATGTCAATTATAGACTGAAAACTATAATTGTATGCGTTATTAATAATTGTATGTCATGCTATATTGTACATCTGGTATAGAAAAGGAACAGCAGGCAGATGTTCCTCTTGTAGCCAGTATTAAAGAGTAGCTAACTAGACTTAGTGATACAGCTGGTTTTTAGCAGCATATCAGTGGCAAAGCTCTTTTTAAAATGCTGTATCTTTACAATTAACTTTTAGTGTGGTAAGATGCTATATAATTGCAGAAAGTACTATTATTTTCTAATGTGTATTTTTTACTGTATTTTTTAGTGTTTTTGGCAACAGTGAGATGGAGTTGGAGAATGGAGACCACCTTACTGAAGATGGAAGCAAAAATCTGTGGCCATATTTACCATATTTATGCGTCTCTATCTTCCTTGTCTATTGCACAGTTAAAGAGCGGATCAGGATACATTTCACTGCTTGTTGTACCTGTATAACTTGCACGTGACAAATAAAGAATCTTGAATCTTGAATCTTGAATCTTGAATCAAAGTGTATGACTGTATGACACATTTGAGTGTAACTTGTGTAAAAATCAAAACAGTCTCTACCTCCAAAATGTCACTGAAACCTCACTGCGAATTGACATTACATTGTGATAAAGATTTTCATATTACTTTTAACATCATGTTGCACATTTTTATATTAATGTGCTTTGAACATTCTACAGCACAAATACACAAGTATTACCGGATGAAATAGGCTAGGCTAGCTTGTTCAGCTCATAGTATTTTTCAGAGTAGTTGTGAGATTCACCATCTAGGGGTTTTGTTCCATTTAAAAAATGCTCATGTAAAATGCTCTCAGTTAATAAGCTCAGAGCAGGAATACTGCTGATATGCATTCAACAGTATTACGTGCTGTGTATGCTGTGTTAGTAGTGTTGTAATAGATTTATGGACTGTAGCTCTACCCATAAGGACTCGGTAGGTTTAAATGGCTGTGGTTGTTCCTTGTAACTACAAATGCATGACACGCATAAGAAGTAATGACACTTTTAATGCCTGTGCAGTCAACAAAAGGGGAAAATGTTTTCATATCGCAGTGTTTTCTGGAGCTTGACGCTCTGCAGGAAAGACGCATAATTGCCTTTTGTTTGTTCCTTGCCTTATCAGTATCTTACTTTCACGGATAACTTCAAGCTAATTAATCAGGGCATGGAAGTTATGGGAGCTGGCAGGCTCTCACTCTCTCTCTCAGCTTTTCCTTCAAAACATGCAAAACCATCCTTCATTTTCTTGACAAAGGCCTTTTGAAATGACTGTTGAAATTATGGTGAGATTAATTCCAGCAAAGGCAATGATTAATTCAATAAATATTTCTTCAGTAAATAAATTGGGTTCATTTCTACATGCACAGATGCCTTTAGTTCACTGTTGTCTTTTTTCATTGTTATCTCATGCAGCCCCAAGCTGCCTCATATTTCAATTAGGTTTGATGTATTTTCTCCTCAAAAACAAACACATTTATAGGCTGCATTTCATTTTGTGTCGATTTTATGCGTAGATTATGAATAGCCTTAAGAAGCAGGCTTTGTTTGTTTGCTGTTGTGTTTACTTCCGTACTTAACGAAATACAGAGCTTTGAAGAAATCATACTGATTTCTGTGAAGGTTATAATATTGGTGTTTCAATATGATGTTTTAAACTTGTCTGTCCTGACAAATACTCACACTGATGAGTCTCATATTCCACTGGCAAACAAGTCTGCTCTTTTTTATGCATTTGCAGTACAGCATAGATTTAATCCTTCATCTGGTAAACATCCTCAAATGTTTAACAGAATGGCAATAATTTAGACAGAATTTTAGAGTAACCATTTGGCAAGTCTCATTACACAACAGGCAACTTGAAAAAAAATAAATTCTTCCCAATTGAATAGTTTATAACTGTAAAGATTTAACTTCCTTCTGGAACTGGAAATACCATACCAACCAGAATTCATCTAAAAAGTGTGATGTTGCTCACTCGTGGAATTCATTAGACACTTCTATTAAGAGCGACTTTCCTAATTACATTTGACAGTGTCCTGGAGCTCTTGGTTCGTCTACAAACATATAGAATAGTTTGTTCCCAATGTCCGGTTAAATGAGCCAGTATAGCAGCTTTCAAATCTGGCCTCATAGTCGTCTTGTCTGACTGATGCATTCACTCACGCTTCTTCAGCACATTAACGTTTTTAACCGTTTTTAAGTACTGGTGCAGAATGGCTGCTGGAGCTTGATCCAGGTGGAGTCGCACATAGGTACTGGATGAAGTAGAGAAACATGGGACCTCATTCACAAACTGTTTTTAGGAAGAAATTCGTTTTAAAAGTTACTTATGCTCTATTCATGAAGATTCTAACATTTGCCAACATTTTCTTATTTAAGATTAAAGATTAATAGGTAAGAACTGAATCCACTGAAGAGCACTCTTGCACAAATTTTATTGCATATATGTTTGTGAAAAACTTTAGGGTATTGGTTTTATTGAATTCTACAGGTGTGTAATATACTATTTAAATGTCTTAACTTTCTTAACAACAAATTTGATAAAGAATTAAGTAAATACTGGTGAACGGGGCCCATTGTCTCTTTAAAATGTCTAGTAAAAATAACATTAACTTGCAAAATCAATCTCTGTTTATACATACTCATTCATTCATTCATTTTCCGAACTGCTTAATCTCTATTGGGGTCACCGTGACCGGAGCCTATCCTGGGAAATACAGTCTTACGGCCGACCTGGGGTTTCAAGCCAAGACCTTCTCATTGTGAGGTGGCAGCGCTAACCACTGCGCCACCATGCCACCTGTTTATACATACTTTTAGTTCAAAAGGAATGCTAACTATTCACACGTGATGCTCTTGGCTCTATAACTCTGGGGCACTGTGATTTGCTCGGAACAAATAGTGGTGTTGTTTTTGTTATTGTTGATTTTTTCACAAAAATGAGGCGCATACTCAACAGGCGTTCACACAGACAAACAAACAAGTCATTAAGGAATCTTGCCATTATTTGTAAAAATGTTTGTTGAGCAATGCTAAACTAAACAATTGCCAAAAATATGTATTAATGATACTGTGATTTATGAAAAGGGAGTTTTCAGAATGGCTTGGTGTGACAGCCTCATAAGCGATTCTTCCCACTTGCCTTCACATGGCTAAGTGGTTCTGCCCGGGCCAAAAGCTGATGGTGTACAAATCCCAGACAGAAGTTACCATTATCACAGTATAAAGTCCCTCATTTTACTCAGACACAGCAGTGCTCAGACACATAATGGCCGCCGCTGGATTTACGGGCAAAGGCTGGAGCGCTGGCTGACTTTATAGCCGGAGCAATTTATTTGGGGAACATGGCGGCGGCAGGGCAGGGCCAGCGCTGCGAGACTCAAGGTGCTGTCACGCCTCTGACTTACACTTTATACCAAAGTGGCCAGAGATCCTTGAGATATCGTTTAGGACTCTGTGTCTCCATAAACTGCTGTTTGGGGTCTAGGCTATTGGATAGCCTGTGGAAAGCAGATTTACTGCTGAAGCAACAGCGGCCCTATCTTCTCAATTAGTTTAAGATATACTGATGATTTAATCAATGTATGAAAATTTGTATATCCAGACATCTATACAAGGAATTGATTTAAATATTTGTACTTTATATAAAGTTAATTATTGTTCTTAAGGATTAACTTTAGAATTTTTATAGTCTAATTATTGGGGTTCAATTTCTATTTGAAATGATTTCTATTTGAGTCAATAGTGCTTGCCACCGAAATGACATGACAATTAGTTAGAAAGATGGACCTTTTTGATGAATTGGTAGGTATTCTAAATTGTTTCCATGAATGAATCCTATTATGTCACCTCTTTGTGCAAAGCGTGAAGGTCAAGCCAAATTGCAATAGCTAGTTATCTGTTCTCTGTTTATTTGCAAAAATACAAGCCACCAAAAAGCCACACTGCACAGCTCTGACACAGACTTGAAACATTTACATTATTTATTAGATGCTCTTATTCAGACAGACTTCCTTTTTTCTAATTACAGGGACAGTCTCACTAGAGCTATTTGGGGTTAAGGGCCTTGCTCATGGGCCCAACAGTCCTGAAATTCTAACTTCCAGTGTTATGACAATCACCTCAGGGTTTCAGCTGCATAAACCACTGTGCCATCACCGCCCCCAACCCAGAAAACCAAATCAGTAACACAGAAACAAAACAGACCAATGTTGAACTTCAGCTTAACATCAGCTTAAATAGGGAGAGACACAGGAGAACAACATTAGGACAAACAAGCTGTTAACACACACAACGAACCAGAGAACATGGCGGCCACTAGTGGCCTAATGAGGAATTACAAGTCAGACGTAGACAGTAGCTGTACCAGATCTGTTTCATTACTTCATTTCAGTCATTACTAAAGCCATTAAGAATTGCATGTTGTAATTTGTTCAGGAAAATAACAGTCCCTTAAAATTTCTAAAACCAACTTTTTGTATGATTTTTATTTTAAAATAAAGGGTTGCTTTGCACTTTGGTATAAGAATGTTGTGTCTGTGTAGGTGCTCAGATGATGCTGTTACAGTCAGTGTGAAAAGATGCAGGGAGCCACTCAAATATAGAATGACCTCACTGCTTTAGCTCAAAACAGGCCGAAAGACCTGTGGTTCATCTAGTTGTATCAAAGCAAGGTAGCTTTCTCAAATGGCCCTCTTCATGAAGGACAGTTCATGAAGTGAGTCATAACTTTTGCTGGTTGCTTGAAGACATTTATATTTCCCATCCAGTTCTCCGGAAACAGCTTGGTATGGCAATATTGTAGTAAGTTTAAATACTTCTTATTAAAATGTATAACTTACTTGTATGTAAGCTGTGATCTTGGAGGAACTTGTTTTACTGCGTACTATACTGCTATAAATGGATGATTGTACAAATGATATGTACATATATATATACACCTTCAAGCTTTCATATTCATCGTGCAGTGTTTTTGGTAGTTACTTAATCTTTATTCTGAATCTTAATCTGCATGCTGAAACCTTTGAACAGATTGACCAACTTCAAACCAGCAATAACCGGCAAATGACAGCCGAGAGCAAGAAGTTATATTTGGTCTCAGATGTCTTTTCTGTACAGTTGTCTAGCATGCCAACTGCACACAAATGTTTGTCATCACTTTGAAGGCAGGCAGAGACTCAATTCCATACACAACCCACGCAAAGGCTCACAACATGCTTTCTTTCTTCCCATTTGTCTGCGTGTTTATCCAGTGTAAGCAGGTGCTGGTACAGACAAGAGCTCTTTCCATTCCAAGAGCATATTGACACTCTCCGGATCTAGCAGGCGTCTGATTGCCACTGACTCCACAATGGCCAGTGTCCAACCCCCCAACTCTTCCCCCCCTTCACTTGGTTCCCCTCCCGCTGAAGATGCTTTCCTCTGTAATGTGCGAATTGGCCAAGAGAATCAGATGCTTTCACACCAGCATGTGCTGCCAGTCCCCGAAAGTGTGCTGCACAGAGCCAAATGAAGATGTGGAAATCCAATCCTGTGTTCCAGCTGGAGAGCAGCAATTTATTCTCTCCACCCATCTATTGATCTCAGGGCTTCTGAATCAAAGCCCCACCGGTTACTGGACACATGATGAGGAAAGCGACACTAATACCAAGGGAATCTGAGACAAAATAATTGAAACAAGTATTTCTTTTTTTTTTCTTACTCTGTAGCTTCCAAGTAATAACAAACCCAAGGTGTCTGTGGAAGTGTCTATTATTGACAGAGCTTTGCAAGGTATATATTATGGCCAAGGTTACTCCTCACAGAGGAACATCACACTGCAGTAGAGAGCTGATTTATTGTTGTGGAGGACATAATGTCCTTTCCTGTCCCTCCTCTCTCTCCTGTGAGAGTCTTTGATGTCTAGATGTGAGCAGGATTGGTGAGTTTGAGGCGCTCTCAGGGAGATTGTACTAGATTATGACACATCTCAAGCTGTCCTGTAGCACACTGTAAGAAATGCTGAGGTCAGTTTGGTGTAACAGATGTGTTTATGTCCCTTTAGCAAGTTACAGGACTATTTTAAACAGATTGAAAATATAGACTGATACATATCTGCACACCTTGGGCCAGACATATGTACTTCTGGGAAATCAGCCTGGCCCAGCAAGCTAGTTATAGCTGGTTATTATCTTAAGATGGTCCATAAAGACTTCTATTACTTACAATCATAACAGGATGTGTTTTGTAATATTTAAAGCTTAGACTGCTGACAAAGCATCTGGGCAAATCCAGCGTGACCAGAATAAAATCAACAAAATTTAACAAACATCAATCACAAAACATTTAAAAAAAAATTACTATCATGAGCCGTCTTAAAATTGTATTTATGGTATTTTTGGTGTATGTTTTCATCGCTTTAAGACTGTAGTTTCAGCTTTTAACTAAATTTAATTTTATTTGTATGGAGCATTTTAGAACAGGCATTGCCACAGAGCAGCTTTACAAATTGCCAGGTCCAAGTACCTAACAAGTAAGTCTGGAGCAAATATTTGGGCAGTTGGTAGTGCAATGGTTAGTTGAACCTGTGATCAGATGATTGCAAATTAAAGTTCTTGACTGGTAAAGGTACCACGAGGTAGTCATAAGCAAGATACTGTCCCCAAGGACTAGGCGCTGCCAAAAGCTGCCCAAAGGTCCTTCACGGATGGATCAAATGTAGAGCTCACATTCTGTTGTGGTGCAGAGCTGTGTACTGTGCTGTGGAATGTTCACAATGACAAATAATCACCCACTTAAATAGATATCTCTGTAGAAAATAGCTACTAGACTACATTTCGTAAGGCAGTACATATTTTAACTTTAAAATAAGAGTTTAATAACAAGCCATGCTGCAATTTTTCATGATTTTCTTTTATATAGATGGTTGGTATTAGAACATTCTGTCTGTGTCAGTGCTCGGACAGTGGTGTTACAGACATTGTGGAAAGCTTTAGGGGGGCACTCAAATATAAAATGACTTCAATGCTTTAGGCCAAAACAGCCTGAAAGACCATGTGGTTCAACCTGCTGTGCCAAAGCAAGAATGGCTTAAAACATTTGACCATCATGAAGCATCTAAAAAATGTACCTATGTTTAGTTTTGCTGTTTATTTCCATCTCTCTTAAGTACTATTGAGATGGGATTAGTTTTACAAGAGAACGTGGGGTTAAAGTAACCTCAGGTAATACTAACCCACTGTAAACGCACATGTAAACAATGGAGGCACTTGAGGAAATCCTGGGCGGTTGGAATCTGTACAATAGGGCTGCAACTAACAATTATTTTGTTAATCGATTAATCTGCTGATTTTTTTTGGTTAATCAAATATTAATCGTATAAAAAGAAAAAGAAATCTAATTTCCAACATTTTTAATAAACCAAAATCAAAATAAATAAAAACCAAAATAAACCAACCTATTTTTTTGCTCTCTAACAATATACAATAGAAAAGTGAAAAAATATAGAATTTTTCACCATTTTTAGCTAATTTGGAATCATTTTGGCCTATAACTCATTTTTGACTCATTATTTTGAGAGAGCTACATTTTTGCACAACATGGAGCTCCACATGAGAGTCGCGTCACAATTTTATCTTAAAATTGAATTTAATTTTATTTATATGAAGCATTTTACAGCAAACATTGCCACAAAGCAGCTTTATATATTGCCCTATCCAGGTCCCTAAAACAAAGTCTGGAGTAACAGTGGTAATTGAAAACTCCTTTTGTGGTAGATAAGTAGAAACTATGAGAGCAAATAAAACTCAGAAGAGACACCATCTTCCTCTGGACCATGGCGTGCTGAGCTCATATGTATATACATTTGTGTATGTTTAATATTTAGGTGATCAATTCAATTCAAGAGATCACAAGTTCCAAATGACAAAGCCTATGTAGGATTCCTATGACCATGTCGTCCAACTTATCTGGTAAAGAATTAATAGATATTCACATGCTTGTATTTTTATTAATTATAATTTTATTTTATAGTACCATCAAACCATTTTCAAATGCTCTTAACACAAAACACTCTGATTTGAGGAGCCTGTTTGTCTTTTGGAGAATCACTTGAAGCAAGTATTTTCCTTTAAAAATCATTTGAAGAACCCTGCATAAAAGGCTAGAAAACTTTTTTGTCCTTCTGTCAAACCTTGAAGCTCAGTTATTTAATTAAACTCCACACTACACTGATGTTTTTGCACCCAGATGTGATATTAAACTCAGTCAGTGCACAGAACTCCACTCCAACTCTTATGGGCAGCTTTTTATTTTGTTTCTCCAAATGCGGCCAACCAGACATGACTCCAGTAGCCAAAGGGAGGTGGAGTGTCTTTTAATAGTGAGTTTTGCTCCCCAGGGTGTGACGCGTCATAAGGGCTGTGATATGTTGAGGTGCTGTACTGGAGGTGTAAACAGCTGTGGGCAGCAGCAACATTAGCAAGGGATTATCCAGGTGCAATGCCATGAGGCTGTCCGTCCACCATCAGCAACTGAAAATCTACAACTAAAGGAAAGCTCCCACACCACACAAGCGCCTGGTGGCTGGCAGGACATATTCCAATCTCCATAAATTTTTACAGGCAGTGGTCTTAAGTACAGGTTAAGAAGAGCAAACGACAGAACAAACCCATACAGATGGGTGAAATGGGTTCTGTGCTTTTGAGAGTCTATAGGGGAAGGCCGAGAGTGAGTGGCATGATACGATGAAGGCTGGGGTATCTTTCAGAGCTGGCATTAAGGTTTTTGCGTATTGATGCCTGTGAGCCCCTCTGATGGTCTGATGGGGGGTGGTGAGAGTTGTTTTGCTGCCTTGAGGACAACCAGATAGACTGGACTCATTTGCAACAGCTTCTCAGTGAAAGTCGCCCACTGCATGCCAAGTAGAGCGGTGCATTGACGGTGTCAGTGTTTCCTGAGCCATTCTCTCTCTCTCTCTCTCTCTCTCTCTCTTTCTCTCTCTCTCGTGTTAGGCATTCAAGCATACGCTGCTGACCCCTGCTAAAGTCGTAAATGGTAAACAGTGAAGCATGGCCGACTGTGAAATTGTAACAATCGTGCCTTGTGTTGATCTGACACTCAAAGGTTCCCCGAGCTGGGTGAAGCGGGGCTGGGCTGTCCCTCGCCCACCTTCTCCCTGACATTTACACACCAGCATTGTAACTGTGCTTTTCATAGACTGGCCTTGGCACTTACATTTTGAAGTTCAAACCTTCAGCTGCTATAACTGACTGCAAAAATTTCCTTCAAGAAATCTGCATTTTTAAAAACCTAGCTTCACAGTATGCACTGAAGATAGGCAATGAACCAAAAAATACATGAAAAGTGACATTTCAAAGCTCGAATTAACCTTGCTAATGTTCTTTCAAATAATACTTTCTATTTTTTCATCGACTGCTCCATATAAAATGCTATGTATAGTCACATGTCTCACACCTCCAACTAAAAATAAATAATTACTTATTAATTGTAATGATATCAAAAGTGTAAACAATGAACAATACAGAATCCTTAAAGAAGTGATGCAAAGTTGCAGTTTCTCCATATTGCTGTTAAAAGTCTTTAGCACCATTATATGAAATCTGAGTGAAATGCTCTAAAATAGTATTAAATGGCCATCTACTTTCCCTCAGTGGTTTCTTAAATCCATGAAAATCACCGTCTCCTGTTTGCTAGCACTGCACTCTACATCTCTGAATAATACATTTGGTGTTTTTCATGTTTAAAGAGAGATGCAGCACTTCCTGAAAACTACCTGAAGAGGACAGTGGACCTGATTCTGTCCTCAACAACACTGACAGCTGTTTTGAAGCCATGTCATCAATGTTTTCATCTTGTCCACAATAACACATTTGAAGAATGATCTTTCTTTATCTTGAATTAATATCTTGAAGTAATTTAACCATTATTTGTATCCCTTTTAATGTATTTTGTCATTTTGATACTTAACTACTTACAAAAAGCATGAAATAAAATAATATAATCTAAGTTTTAAACTAACAGTTAAATTGTACTTTACATTGTAGTTAAAATGCAAGATAAAATGCAAGATGCATGTTGCAACAGGTTTTTCTAATAGAAAAATAGATTTAAGACTCAAGGTTAGATTCAAGGTTATTCAGAGACAGACACCAGTCAAATTTTCTAGTTAAGAAATGGTTAGTTTCTGGTTTAAAATATCATAATTTTATAACATAACGTCAGGTCTTAAGCAGGTGCAGGCTGTGAGCAGGGAGATACCAAAAGCTGCAGGACTTGATTAGAAAACTGTAAAGCAGTAGAGCCGGGTGATGGTGACCTAACCTCTGGGTCTCCAACATGGCAAATTGAAGGCTGATAACCTCCAGAAAAGCTTCCCACAGCATTACATGAAAAGGATCAGCAGCTACATTTCAATCTAAAGAGAAATGAACTCAGAGACCACAAGGCTATTTTCAGTGTCAAACCCACATGATGGATGCAGTAGTTTATGCATTCATGCTCTACATTTGTATAAATGTTTGTATGTGAAATCTGATGAGTGCAGCAGTTAATTGATTATTGACCAGACCCACATCATTACTGGGATGGAAACCGACACTGTTCCTTTTCATTTATGATAATATGAACACTAATCACACTATCAAGACTGATGCATGATACACAGAAATAATATTCACACTTCTACAAGATCGTGAATTAGAGAACTGGAGATCCTTATGTGGAGGGAAAGGTTAACACAAAACAAAAAGCAAAGCATAAACATGGTTTGATCAATAAGAAGTCAGTATTCATGTGCTAGATTGTCAGAGTCCGACCACTAAATCTAAGAGCTGATATTATTGGCTGATATGAGTCCCAAATGTATCGGTATCTTTACTTATAGTTCCTTTATATAAAGAAAGGAACAAACAGAAGATGTATCCTTCAATTATGTTGTCACAGAGTGAGCAGAGATGCTAATGCAGAAAAGGATCCCACTTTTGACTGTGGTGTTGCAAACAAACTGTAAGTTATGAAATTTCTAGCAGCTATACTTGCTACTATGGCTGTATTGATCATTGATCTTGTAATGAGTTTAAAATAATTATAAGATGTAAAGTATGTGCGTAATGGGGTTTCTATTTTAATCATGGTGTAGTTAGGACTCGATGGATTTGGGTTAATGCAGACTATGTGATTCGTGACTCGTTAGTAATTTAACGGATCCATGTGATTCACTCGGGTGAGTCATGAACCGCCTGGCTCTAGTATCAGGCCCTATGGCCTCAGTATGAGAGGGGGTGTTCGGAAGATTACACATCTGTGGAGAATAGTAAGTTTTGTGCAGGATTTGGAAGACATAGCCTGGCAAACTTGTACACATTTGTATTAGGAGTTTGGACAGTTTTTCTTGGACGTACATTAGTTATGCAATTTCTAAGAAAAAGGAAAAAATAAAACCCCTTTTTGTGGAAACATTTTAGGCCTCTTCTGTCTACTCCCCTACTGATCATTCGGTCACATATTATTAATGTTGCTATTGTGAAGGTTTCCCATTAGAGTGCACACTGAAACTCCACTACTGATTTTGCATTTGTTAATACATTTTCATCTTATTTGTCAATAATGTTATAAAGACACAAAACAAAAAAATCCAAATTTTTTTTTTGGATTTTTCCTTAAAAACCATATTTTTGAGCATTTCTTATGAGGTTCACAAAATAGTGACAGACAAACTGCAGGTATGCAGTCATAAAAACAGCCAACAATAGCAATATATCAAAAAGAAATCAAAATTATGCCTGTCTCTTTTGAAACAGGAAATGTAGTTTCAGGAAGGAGCAAGTGGTGTAAACAAACTCCTAAATAAGCATCAGAATGCTGCAAAAAGCACTACAGCCTGGGGAGCCAAATGAGTTCTCATTTTTCTTACATCTGGAAAGATGTTTTGTTTCTTCTCAGCAAACCAAGAAAATGTTCAGCCACCATTAACTGCTCTGATCAATATGGTCCTTTTTTGAAGAACTGCCCAATTTGCCAATAGGCATTGTTCAAAACATGTGTAGCAGCTACAAGCGTAGTCCTGTACTCTTACATTAATTGCAGTTTCCATTATTTTACTCAACCAAAATATTTTAATGAATGAATGAATTTAGAAAATAATATTTGTCCAAGAACATCATACAGTCTTAACACGGCAAAAAATCAAGACATCAAGACTCGTTTCAGATTCCAGACTAATGTACGGAATTCTCACTGAGACTTTTGTAAATAAAAAATGACACCAGCCAATAGCCTGCAGGAACACAGGCAGAAGTGATAAAATAGCTTCAAATTGCTGCTCAGCCTAAAGTTTAAATATGATCTGAAGGACGCTGGCATCCAAAATTAAAGGACGTAGGTTTGAACACTGAAACAGGAGTTCAAATCAGAGTCGTCGAATTGCAGCATGTGCTTGACAGAAGGCACTTTTCCAGTACACAGAAGAGCAAATAGTTTGCCAACAAAGAGATTTCATGTGTGGTTGCTTGCTATGAAAGATGACAAGGAGGATTGGAAGTGACAAGGCAATAATACAACAGAGACACAGGGCAAACGCTTGTTACATATACACCCACATCCACACATACATCTTGCACACCTATGTGAGGTACTTCCTTTAACTCTATCTCTAAATAATACTACATCTATCCCTAACCTTAACCTTAACCCTAACCTATAGAAGAGCAATTCTTTTAGTTTTTTCATATAAATGCTGGATTTTTTTCAATAAAAACATTTTCCTTAAGGGGATCGAGCCTCACATACAGTCTTATGCAAAAGTTTGGGCAACCCTCCAAGGCTGCATAATAATTAGCTCTGTCTTCATAAGAGAAGATCACAGCAAGAGGTTTTTTTTTTCTAGAGATATATAGACAAGGGGTTGTTTATCAGTCCAAAATTCTCAATGTAGCATTATTGAGTTGTATAAATTAAAATAAAGATGGAAAAATGGGATGTGCAAAACTTTGGGCACCCTCTCACTTGCATTACTTTGAAGACCTGCAGTCATTTAATACTGACAATTTGAGCACTAAATTGCTTTGATTAGCTCATTAGACCTTAAACTACAAAGACAGCTGCAACCAATAAAAAAAATGGTTTAACATATGTGACCCAACCTGCCGTAATGAGTCGGAAGTCGGTGTTCTATTTATTTAGATACGGGCCGATTATGTTGACAAACAACTGTCACATATATAAATTGCTAGTGGTACTTGTCCTTGGTTTCCTCTTAGAGAGTGGCAACATGGGAACCTTTAAAGAACTCTCTACTGACTTAAAAACTAAGATAATTCATTTTTATGAATTAGGAGAAGGGTACAAAAGATTATCACAAAGGTTTGGACTGTCTGTCTCAACAGTCAGAAATGTAGTTAGGAAATGGAAGGCCACAGGAACAGTCCTTGTGAAGAAAAGATGTCGTAGGCCAAGAAAAATATCTCAAGGGCACAGGCGAAGACTGGTTAGAATTGTCACAGACAAACCACAGACCATCTCCAAAGAGCTACAACAACATCTGGCTGCTGATGGTGTCATTGTACATCGCTCCACAGTCCAGCGCACTTTGCACCACGGACAGCTCAGTGGAAGGGTGATGCGCAAATAGAAGAGCCGCATGAGGTATGCAAAAGAGCATCTGGACAAGCCAGAAATATTCTGGAAAAAAATACTGTGGACAGATGAGACTAAGATAGAGTTATTTGGTCATAACCAGAGGCGCTATGCATGGTGAAAAAAATACACAGCATTCCAGGAGAAGAACTTGCTGCCAACAGTAAAATTTGGTGGAGGGTCCATCATGTTATGGGGCTGTGTGGCTAGCACAGGTATTAGAAACCTTGTTAAAGTTGAGGGCCGCATGGATTCCACCCAATAATAGCAGATTCTTGACAAGAATATTCTAGAGTCAGTCACAAAGTTGAAGTTACGCCGCACCACTCAAAATCTACCAAGGAATTTATGCAGAGGCGCAAGTACAATGTTCTTGAATGGCCATCCCAGTCCCCAGACCTGAACATCACTGAAAATATATGGATTGAGTTGAAGCAGGCTGTCCATGCCCGGAAGCCATCGAACCTGACTGAACTGGAGGCATTTCGTATGGAAGAATGGTCCAAAATACCACCAGCCAAGACTCAGGGACTTGTGAGTGGCAATAGGACGTGTCTACAGGCTGTTATTTCATCAAAAGGAGGCTCTACGAAATGTTAATGGGATTATTCCTTTGGGGTGCCCAAATTTATGCACCCCATTTCATATTTTTGTTTCAATGAGCATTACATTGTTTCTGTTGGCCCAATAAAAAATATTTCACTACTGAATTGTTGCTGTTTCCATAAGTTATCAAATATGTTAAAATTAGCAAGCTTAGCAAGTTATGAATTAATACAGTTATTTTTATCAGGGGTGCCCAAACTTTTGCATAAGACTGTATAAAATCTCAGGTTTTCCTATGTTTTAGGAAACAGTCAGGTCCTAACAAATACCTAATACCTAAATATTTATAAACACACACACATTCATAGATAATGTACTGAACACATTTACATACAACATACTGTACATCCACAAATAGTTAAAAACTTGCCTCCTTCTCACATACACGGCCATGAATTGCTGTCTCTTCCAATGACTCCCATCATTACTAGGCCTACAAAATACTAAATCTACACATAACCCTAATCCTTAACCTTAACCTCAGTAACTAAATACAAATCTTTAACCTTGTTTAGCTTTTCAAATAAATGTTTTTATAAAAGCATTTATTCCTTACCAGCCCTTAGAGACAAAATATTCTCACAAAGCTACAAAAACATCTTTTAGGGGACCATCAGGTTCTCACAACTAGATAAAAGTCTCCTATCTATTTACCCACCCATACACATACTCACCAAACACACAAACATGCCACAAATTGTGCCATGGATAACATCCGGACTGTTTCCCATAAGACAACTGTATTTTGCCTTAAAGTAAGAACTCGTCGGTTCAGTAATGACAGTGACATGGGTGAGGTTGTGAAAATGAGTCCAGCACAACTCCAAGTGAAACAGCCAGTGAAGAAGAGAGAGTTCACTTTGTCATAAGTAAGATCTGAAGTGCCTTTGATTTGAAG
Source organism: Distichodus sexfasciatus (assembly GCA_032718565.1). Taxonomy (NCBI): domain Eukaryota; kingdom Metazoa; phylum Chordata; class Actinopteri; order Characiformes; family Distichodontidae; genus Distichodus; species Distichodus sexfasciatus. The sequence continues at coordinate 3,849,967 of JAVGVS010000022.1, read as the reverse complement.
ACGAAATGGTTCCCTTCAAATCTACCCTCTGTCTGTCCTTAATAACTCTCTCTGTCTCTCTCTCTCCCTCTCTCTCTCTCGAAATTGAAATGATGCTGTTTTACCATCTGGTGTGACACGAATGGAATAGACTCTTTGTCTTCACTTTACCAAAATAGGGCACAACAAAACAAAAAAGGGGTAATAGGGATTGTCAAAATTATAGAGATAGAACTCTGAAATAACATATTTACAAGTATTATGTTGATGCTGTCAGCCAGAGATTCAATTATTGCATGAGTTCCTTGCCAGGGCTCCTTCCTGCAAGTGTTTACAATCTTTGGTCTCGGCAGACAAATTATATCAGAACCGCAAATTGCTCAAATTAAGAACTTGGCATAATTAATGAAATAAGAGGAATGCTGGTAAGAATGCCAGCAGAAGAAAATTGTGGTATCTGTAGCCATAATTGCTGGGGATGATACAATCCAAAACCCAAACCTTCAGCCAGACCTGCACACCACCTATATTACACTATGGGCAGGGCACCGGATCGTTTTGTAGAGTTGTAACATTACAGCAAAAACGACTACTGAGTTTGATCGAAGATTCAAGGCTCATGATTTACATATACATTTATAGCTTTTAGCATAAAATAAAATTTTCTTTCAAGGACAGTCTCCCTGGAGCAAATGGGATTTAACTGGACCTTGTTTCCATTGTTCATACAGCACTTACTGTCAATTTTTTTTATGAAATATTGTCCCATGACCTTGAACAGTCCTTCCCCTCACAAATTTCTCCTCCAAACCCGTGAGTTGTTAAGCCTAAGTCAAAATACACCTAACCTTTTATGACATTTAGCAGATGCTCTTATCCAGAGTGATGTTCATTTCCTAAGTTCAGGGACACTTTTCCCTGGGAGCAATGTGGGATTAATGGTCTTGTTCAGGTACCCAGTGGTGATAGAGTTGGAGGTAGGATTCCAACCTACCACCTCTTGGTCCTAACCATTAGACCACCACCAACTAATAATCTTAAGTGTGAAATTATCTAAGCTAATTTCCTGAAGAATCAAAAAGTCACTAAAATGTAGCAACATTTGTGCAGTTATTTCCCTGCTTAAATAACACTGCATTGTGCACGCTGTTAAAGGGTTTGGGACATAAGCTCTCAACTCCTAAATCATCCTGACACACTTTGAGAAAATGCAAGAAAGTGGTTAAAACACATTAAAAAGCTAATTAGTGGACCTTCATTCAGGCTGCACTATGAGAGAGATAATTTGCCCTTGCACTCCAGTCTTCCTACCCATTATCATTATTTCTCTTGTGCTGTAACAAAAATCTCACAATTAGCCTTTATCTTCCTCTCTCCGTGCTCCTGTGCAACAATAGACTTTGCAGAGGGACTGGTCAGCACTCTCTCTTTTCTTAATCATGGAGGAGTGCAGCCATTAAGGAGGGATGGCTGGGAAAAACGCATTCCACAATGGAAGTCATTTGTCCATTAGCAGAGATGAAGGAAAATTAGTTGGGTGGGGGTTGCTAATGAGCTTCTTATTAGAAAGGAAAACGAGAAAATGATCTGCATGCTGTAGTTGATGCTGAAGTCCATCTTCCTCCCTCTGTCTCTCTTTCCCCTCATCTTCATCTCCCCACCCACTTTCTGACAGTTTTAGGGTTGCTGTTGTTTCTTCTAACTGGAAATCAAAGACAATATTTATGCTTTGTTTCACCAACTGCAAAAGTGTATAATTAATGCCATAGTCTGCTGGAGTTGCAGAGCAGAATGTTGCAGGTCACAGTGCTGGAGTTCAGGCAGAAAGTGACAAGATGAAACAGATTACTGATTTTTATAGTAAAGCTACTTGAATAACGTCTGTTATCAACAGGATTGACATGATGTGGGTGTATAAAACACACTAGAAATGTTTTTTCTTTGAATTACACATGACCCAATTTACACACACACAAACATGCACAGTCTTGTATTACTATCTTTGTGAGGTCCTTCCATAGACTCCCATAATAACTAAAGTACATAATTCTGCACCTACACCTAATCCTAACCCTAACCTTAACCTCAGTAACCAAAATCTTTTTCCTCTTTTAGTTTCTCAAATAAAACAAGCACATTTTCTATAAAGTCATTTCTCCTCATGGGGACCTCTCAAATGTCCCCACAAAGCCCAAAAAAACAGATAAAAGTGATTTTAAATACATGGCCAGACACACACACACTCACACACATTCATTGGCATGCACTGAATATATACAGACACACACACATACCACACACATACAGTTGCATGTTCCTATTTTTTTTAAAGTGCTTCCTTGTACTTCCATAATTCCTACATCCTAAATACTACACTACCCCTTTAGCTAAACTTAAAACCAACACCTTACATAAACCTTTAGTTTTTGGTATTTTGGCGTCAGTCACTGTCCACACACATTCAAAGTGCATACACTGCACACAGTAATTGTAAAACAGATTACTGAAAATAAGTGGAAGTACAGCAGCGTGTCTAATCTACTACAAGTGTGTTTTATTAGGCAGAGCTGACTGACCAAGCCAAACAAATTAAGCAGCAATTGCAAACAGGAGACCAGCCCTCATGCCTGAAATTAATAATCTGGTGCACCACCGCATTTATATAGGCCACGTATACGAATGACAGCTCTCCATTCTTCACACTCTTTTTTATTAGGTTTATAATTCCATTGGGGGTAGGTGATATTTGTAGACTGGTTGTAAATGCTACAGGTGCTAGAAGATTTTTAAAAGCACCTGGGTGTACAATGTGTGTTTTTAATCTTTGCCATGTTAAAGGTAAATTTAGATCTAATCCTGCCAAAAGTATTAAGTGTCTGTTTTGATTTACGATGTATTGACTTTAATACTCTGTATTACTGCATGTGTGTATTTATATGAAATAATAAACAAAGGCTATGTGCCTGCTAACATTTATGGCAAAACCATTATGCAACTTTTCCCATTGGCTTTCATTCACACAAGTCAACAAGCTACGAGTGCTCACCTAGAATGGCACAAGAAGGTTAGTCACAATAAATGCCTTTTTGTACATTTATTTGGAAAGAGAGAGATAACACAGTGATAACTGTTGAGCAATAAATGCAAGAAGAGATTGAAGACATTACATCACCATCACCATCATCTAAAGAAAGGAGTAAAAAACACCTAAATGTCTCCAAGAAATCAGAAATCTCACAATGGGATATGATTAGAACATAGGCAATACAAAGGAAGGGACTGGTTACCTTGCAGTGCTGGTAGTAATGTGACATGTATTCAGTGTCCTGAAAATGAAAATTTAATGGAATTATTCGACGACTCAGAATTACCTCAAAAGTGATCAAAGATCCCTCTTAGTAGCTTTCAGAATCCGCTTAATTAATGTGTTACACACATTAGCATTTTGAGCACAGTATTCTTTAATTACTGTCTATGCCTAGCCATGCTACTTGCCCCATTGGCTTTCGTTTGGTGTTAGCCATTAGCCTTTGTTGGTTCCAGAAAATACCAACAGTCTAGTCTGTTGTTGTCCCACAGTCTGTTACAGTCTAGCATGGTAGCAGAAAGGCTTTTATTGATGATCCATCAAAAAACAAACAAGTAAATGATTTATCCTGAGACCATTTAACTTCCAAACATTTCTCTGTGTATTCAACAAAACCCTTCCCCTCATATAAGCCATCTTCTTTGTTATCTATGTTCATTTCAACCCCTTCCATATTTTTACATAAAACCATTACAATTAACACCCTCCCTGTGTACCTCTGTCTAGGGCTGGGTAATTAATAGAAAATTAATCAAAACTGACATTCTTATGATTAATTTGATTATTTTCAAAATGCTCTTAATACTTCCCCCTTGGAGCATCCACGTACTGACATGGCATCACATGACTCAATGCCATGCCTTGTCCAGTCTGTGACTATGTCCATCTGCAACCTTCCAATCACAGAGTGAACACCCTAACCGTCATGCTACCATATCTTGTATTTACAAGATATAAATACATTTTATCTTTAATATTTACTGTACAAACTTCCAAGTGAACTCTGACGGCAAAACAAACAAAAAACATGAAAAAAATTGTTCATTCATTTTGCTCCATGAAGGCCGTTTTTCTCCATTTACAAATCATCCAACCCAGAACTGTCCCCAAAATCTCAATACCCACAACATTCGTCATGTCATTACAGCTTTGCATATCAGTTCTTCTGAAAATCATTCCACACACTTTGAAGATATTTTTGTGTGTTTCGCTGGGAAACCCCAAACAGCAACTTTGTACCAGGGCATGTATGCCTCCATTGCAGCTGTGCGCCTATCAGCATGCGCATACGCAAGAAAAACACATCGCCGTCAGGAGGTGACAGCAGTCAGTTCTCCCGGCAGCAGGCGATGTAGTTGAGGGGGGTAGCAGGATGTGATATGACCTGACAGTACTGACACACGGCCAGCCAGTCTGACTGGTAAAAGCTGCTAATCATTAATATAAGTTGCACACCAGCGGGAATGTTAAAAGCCCACATATGTACGTATACGCACACACGCAAGTATAAATACACTTACTCATGCACATGAGCGCGCGCACACAAACGCAGACCCTCACATCGAGTAAGGTACTTACTGTAATACCCATATTACATTTCTTTAAAAGCTTTTTTAATCCTGATGAGGATTTAAATACGCTGAAGGCATGCATATATCAATTGGGATACATCCAAACGTTCTCATAAATCAACCCCATCAAGTTACACGTGAAAAATGTTGAATTGAAGAAGAAAAAAAAAAGCGATATAATGAAGTATAACAGTGGGTAATGACGACTGAATCTCAAATCAAATACACATTCTTAACCCTTGCTAGTAGAGATTGGGAATGCTGTGACGCTTTGCCGTTGTGGTCACCTCATCATATCACATTTGGATGTAAAACCGGATCTCACACAGGGTTTAGTAAACTGAACAGATCAAATGCTCACCAAAAATGTTTAAACAAAGAAAAATTTACTAGGACCTGTATAACACAGAATGACTCTGAAAATGCCACAAAGTGTGGCTCTTTCACAGTGTTGTATACAAGTGTCAGGTGATAACTTTTTCCCTAATTTCCCGTACTGAATTATATAGTATTCATAAGTTATGTTCAAATTTGCTATTGTTAAACGTTTTGTCAGCAGATGATTTCGACTTTTTCGGGAGAAATACACTGCAACTTATGTAGCATCACTAAGACAGCGCACTACTGCCATCTAGTGTCCACACATTTACACTTACATTGATTACAACACAGAAGGGTTTCTAAAAGGCCATTCATTTGTGCAATTGTTCAGGAGTGCAAGCCTATAGGCAACGTCTCGTACATTTAAGTGTTTTCCCAGTGCAACACTTTCAGAATCAATATGTTATAATCAAGCTCTTCATGGCCTGAGGCACGAGCGCTATAGATGGGAAAAACGGCGGATGGAGCATGTAAGACTATTCAATATAGCAGGACTTCCTTGTTAACCTGATGGAGTAAGCCAAAGCAGTATAACAACAGGGAAAAAAGCCTCTTCCTTTTTGCACACATCTCACTTTTAGCTCATGTAATCTGGCTAAGGGTCCATCCAGGTAGCAGTTTGTGGAAACATCATCTTGGACCCTCTGAAAAAGTCTTAATAACCATCAAACTGATTTCAGCCATGATATCTAATTTGTAACTCCATAGAGGTAATGAATCATTCCTAGAATCCTCTCAATTGATACGTTGTGAATGCATCAATTGGAAAACAAAATTCAAAATAGCAACTTTTGTTCTATACTTGCTGAAAAAGGAGAGACATTGTTATGATTGTTCCTCTGTGGAATATCCTTTTATCCAACTCTATTTCAAATTAGTGTCATCTATCATTTGTTTATCTCTGAAATCATCTCATTATTTTTTTAAAAAGGTCATGAGCATCTTCTCTGCATGCCTCAACCCTGCATAATCAAGGACAAACTCAGAAACAACTTCCAGCACATCTTTGTTTCTGTCAGATTTTTGGCATCCTTGAAGGAGCACTCTGGGGTTTCTGAGTGTGCTTGCTAATCTTGGAAAGTCTCCGTACCCACCTGCCAACACTCATTATTTTCATGCTATACTCAGGTGGGCAATTGTACAGTATATCTGTGCTGAAACCTCAAGACTAACAGACTTCAGAAAAACAAATGAGACAGGTATTTTTCGCCTATCGATCACAGTGATGACGAGAAGGTCGACTGTCATGCGTGGCAGTAATAATTTTCTGAGCCAAGTCATCTCAAGGCCAATTACACTCTCAGAAAATCATCAGATACAACTGCAACTCTGTTTGGCAAAGGTAGATTTTTTTTTTTGATGGAGTCTGCTTGCTGCATCTATCCACTGTTGGTTTTTAACAGTCCAACAATACTGTCATATGAAGACTGAGATTTTCCAAGTGGGGGGAACAGACATTCAACCTTGATTAGCAACACTGAAAAGGAATTATTCAAATTTATTAATGTAAAATAGCTGCAACAAAGCCATTTTCATTAAATTAGATTACATTAAAAAATAGTGCAGAAACAAAAATTACAAAGCCTAAATTATATTAAAAACATTGGACAATGTGGTTTAAGTACATGATTTATTTCCTGTATCAGAGCAATACACACTCAGCTGACTGCCTTAAACAGGAATGCAACAAATGTAACAAAAGAAAATCATCAGCTGTCATTAAGATTTTAAATAAAGCTTATGTAAACAATTCATTGCTTGTCCAACTGCTAATAACAATGAAAAATTTGAGATATCATACAACATCCAAAGAGTGGAAGTATAACAACAAAATCTTCAGAATCCATAAAGTTCTATTTAAAGAAGCAAACAATGTTCATGTGGAACTGACAAGGTAATACTACCATTAGCTTTAACTTAGCAGTAACCACATAGGCATCATTAGGATGTATGGCTTTTTAAGTTTATAAGAACAAACATAATTGGTTTTCCAGTTTTTTGGGGCTTTCTAGTACCCTTGGAGCAGCATATGTAGAAGTCAGTAGCACAGTTATTTTACAAGTTAGTATGTGACAATGTGCAAAACAGCTTCACTCACTTTTTCTTTCTGAAACTTTTTCAGATTTTTGCTGTCTATTTTATACCTTGTGTCCGAAGTGAAATCATTCCCAAAACATCCAATAAACAATACAAAAATATATATATGTAGAAAAAAACATAATGCAGTGTAAACAGCACAGTCAAAAATCCAAATATACAAGTCACAGTTTACAGTTGTTTTAGAAATAAAATGACAGGAAGAAAACTTTCAATGACTGGTAACTATAAAGATGGCATGAAATCATGTAGACAATAAAAAAAAATCAATACAATTAAAATTAAGGAAATCCATAAAAATAAAGGAGCCTACAAAAATATTGGTGGTCAATTTAAAATTTAAAGCAATGGGGGGAAAACCAAAAACAAAGTCACTTGAAACCCTGATATCAGTAGCTTTGAATGCCTTTTGCCTAGGGGCCATCAGCACTCACTAATTTCACACATATGCAAATGTCCTGAGCTGCAACCAAGTGTTCAAGTAAAGTGGGTGAAAGGAACACACAATTAAGATGCATGAACTGCAATTACACCACAGTAAGACTGGCCTACATGCCAGACTAAAGACCCATAGGATGCGCGCTAATGTAAACTATACAGATTTCTGCTTTGACTGATCAGTATGTTACTGGCAAGACTGCGGTTTCACTAAGTGAAAGAAATTCAGCGGAGGCATTTAGCCATGAACTAACGGCACTCCATGATGCAGAGCCCTCTTCCACATGTAATAAGTGGAGCGTGGGGTTAGAGGAAAGTAAGATCTGAACTCTTTGAATGTGGGGAAGGACTTTTCCTCAAAGCGCTGCTGCAGGAACAGTTTGGCTTTGGCTTTGAAATTAGCCAATGCCACAACATCCATCACAAACATTTGGTCATTGCTAGTCTTGTCAGACACATGATACTCAGGCAAGCTGAATTCTTTTGGGCTGAGCATCTGTTTATTTAGATAATCTATATTTCCATTTAAAGGAAACAGCACCTGACTTTCTACATGATCCAACACATCTTTGGCTACCTCGTCTATTTTAGGCTGCTCCATCTCCAACTTCATGCTGGGCTTTTTCTGGACTTTCCTGTTGAGACCATACCTCCAAAGCCAATAGTATGTAGTGGAGATGGAGGGAAATTTGAGTTTAAATTTGAACAGGGACATCTTGGATTTCTGGACACATACTTTGGCCTCCTCTCTAAATGTTTTCCTCTGCAGATAAATTAATCTGAGACTCTTCTGATTCCTCCTGGAGATCCTCGCTCTGGGGGTTACCCTGTGGCTATCTAGTAAAGCCTGTGATAGATTCTCTTTTGAACTCAGAGTTTTATCACCATCTAAGCTTTCCTCGCCACTCGCTGGCAGATCTTTGAAAGGAGTAAACAACATGGCTTCCCTCCTCCAGTTGTAATATGTCGATCTTGAGATTCCAGGGAACCTTCTTTTAAAAATGCGGTAGGGGAATGAAGTGTTTCTGACGATGCAGGTTTGGAGGTTTTTCTTTGCTTCCTGCATCAGCGCAGCATTCTGTGCCCGGTCTCCATCTGGTTTCTCTGACTTGATGGCTAGAATGCTAGCAAAAACCTCCTGGCTGGGTTGCTTCTTAATCTCTGGAGAAGACCAGCCATCTTGCTCAGCACTATCTCCCGGACTCATCTCTCCAGTGGAACCTCCTGAGACAATACTGCCAGTGGTCATGAGTTCATGCTTCCAGGCATAATATGTTGATCTGGAAATTTCTGGGAAAAATTCTCTGAACTGACTCTGGGATATGAGTTTCCCTTCCTTGTAGCAGGCCTGGAAAAAGTGTTTGGCCTCATACCTGGCGACAGATTTCTTGTGATATTCGGTGCTTTGTCTCCTCCAGCGATAAAAGGTACTCTTTGTTATGTTAAACTTGTCTTTGAGTGTGGAGTAGGACAGGTGTGAATCCTGCCCCAGGAGCCCCAGAGAATTGACAGAGGGCAATCGCTGCTCGCTACTGGGGCTTCCAATTTTTAGGTCACTGGCATGGATTAGGGCCACAAAGTTGTGCGGTCTGAATATGGATTCTGTTTCCAGTTCACCTGACCACATGATGTGAAGAGTGAGGGGCTCAGTCTCTTCAGGCCCTGCTCTGGGACGGATGAGGCGGTTGAAATAGGGCCTGATCTTTAGGTTGAACATTGGGTAGACTGAATAGATGTTGCACTGGAGAACGGAGGACAAAGCGTAAATGTGCCACATGTTTGCAAATGAGCCAGGGAAACAAGAGGCCTTAACATCTGCATCAAAAATGGCCTCTAGCACCTGCATGGGGAGCTTGAGCATGTCCTGAGATTCCTCGGCGCAGAGGGAGAACCTGGCCGCCTGCAGCATCACCTTGGAGTCGATCATGCCGCAAAGGTAGTACTGCTTCCACAGCAACATCTCCACCACTGTCCTCACCTGCAACTCCAAACTCAGACTGGTGGAACCAACTAACAGCATGCTGGCAGCATCAAACAGCAGGTTGCCCTCACCTTTGCAGGCCAGAGGAAGCAAACCAGTTGGTGCATCTGCTGGATACAGTCTGTGAGCCACCCCGTCTATTCCCATCCACGATGAGATTTCGGTTGACAGCACTGTGGGAAGATGGAAGGGGGCGAGGACTTGCTCCACTTCCAGGGCCACTTTGATCAGGGCATCCAGGCCCACAGACTCTGTGGCCTCCTGGAGCTCCTCCAGGACGGAGAGAACCACTTCGTTCCTCTGAATCATGACTGCAGCAAAAAAAAAAAAAAGGAAGAAAGAAAGAAAGAAATGACATTAGCCTCAAAGAGACAATGCTGTTTGAGTTAAAGTAGATACAAATATATATTTCACAAAGGGAGCTCTAAAAAGTTTAAAATATTGATAGAAGAAACAGCTTAACATTCAGTTTCTTGACGCAGTGTATTGAGTAGGTCTACATTTAGTCTGACAGAGAACAAATTTTTAAGTTGAAATAAAAAAAAAATCCATATTTGAAACGCCTCTAAACTCGAACTCAGTTAAACGGATATCTGTGTGACTAATATAAAATAAACGCTGAATGCGCTACAAAAACGCACATTTAAACTAGAAATCCAGCACTAGGATAATGCGAAAAATATCTAAAAATTTATTTATCCATCAATACAAAACGCTGAACGACACAAAATCATCTCGGGCATGTAATTCCGGGTTTTTGGCGAAGTCTGACGTCGCGTTCTGCGGCCTCATGGCGGTCGTAATGAAGCAACGCAAAAGGTTAAACTTTTCATTCATTGATTAATTAATTAAATCATTTGCCAAACGCTACTTTGCTAGTCTCTTACCTTGAATTAAATCGATGCCTCTTCCAAAAAACGTGTGTATTATTATTCACATAAGCAGCTCCGCGAACTGAGCAACTCCAGGTTTAGTCCATCGTTCGTGAGTTCAGATCAGGTAAGACACCGACAGACACCCGAGTCCAAGCTGAGGACATTTGAAATGATAAGTACCTCCTCCAGGAAATTGTCAATCACCAGCTCGGATTTTGTGGGAAAACACACTCCCACTTACGGAGGGAGGGCTGTTCAAAAGCATCAGACCAACATGCTCTCTGCAGGGTGGAAGTTTCGGTTCCAAAAGTGTGTTAAACAAGGACGAGATGCAACAAATAGTAAACTAATGCTAATGCTTATTTTGAAATCATGTGATCTGGATTAAACTGTAACTCAGAATCTTTTGCATGTGGGTTTGCAAAACTAGTCCAACTGTACCTTGCATAAGCTAATGTTTGATAACTTTATTTCGTGCATTGTATTTTTTCATTGCATTTTATAATCACTAGATAATTTTAAAAAAAAATCCTTAGGCATGCTGGGAATGTCCAGTCCCAAGTATAAAACAATGCAAAGTCATATGTCTTTTTATATATACATACACACACACACACACACACACACACACATATATATACATATATAAAAGTCCAATGAATAGCATGAAATGGTACAAAGGTAAGTGGTGAACTGCCAGAGGTTAAAAAAAAGTTACCCAAAACTAAAAAATAATAATAATGATAAAAAAATGTACATTTCACAATTATACAAAAAGGCCTTTTTCAGGGAACACAAAATTGGTTAACAATTTAAAGCTGTTCTGCAGCACTGGAGGTTGAAGAGGTTTTGCTGGATCCAGGGTCGGTGACTTGTACAGAGTGAGAGGCACCCTGAACCAAAACGGCTACCACAGCATTCTGCAGCGCCATGCAATACCCTCTGGTATGCGCCTAGTTGGTCAGGGGTTCACCCATAGCAAGATAATGACCCAAACCATAAGTCCAAGCTATGCCATACGTCAGGAAACCTCAGGAAAAAAGAACAAGATGGTAAACTTGAAAACATGGAGTGGCCAGCACAGTCTCCCTACAACCTACAAGTGCCACACATTTATGGGAAATTCTGCAAGAGACATGGGAAGAACTTTCTGAAGAATATTTTATTTCTATTTTAGAAAGAATGCCACGAGTGTGTTCAGCTGTTATATCTACCAAAGGTGGCTACTTTGATGAGTCAAAAGTTTAGAAAACATTTTGGTCTATAAATTGATTCCATGATTTATTTTTTAACTCCAATTATTTGTACTATGCTTTATATATATATATATATATATATATATATATATATATATATATATATATATATATATATATATATATATATATATGTGTGTGTGTGTGTGTGTTGTCAGTCACATATTCTTTTTGCACTGCAACATTGTACAAGATGACCCTTTTGTCATATGCCCATAGCTCGGCCTGTTTTGTTGATTGGGGAGCAGACAGGGTGTGCAAATGGTAGTGAGACATACATACAGCAGCTATAGTGCGTATCCAGCACTCGTTACTCTGGGGTATTACTTTTAACACCTTGCCATGTCTGCCTTTTGCAGGCATTTCACAGGGCCTTTTGTTTGAGGAGAACAGTCATGGCTGTCTCAGTCACAACCCCCAACCACACCCTGCCCCACTCCACCCATGTAACACCCAGAAACAGACCTGCGCTGCCCTCTTAACTGACCTGTACTAAGAACATTTGAGTAGAAACATATACTACGTATGAACATATAAATACAAGACTTAGCCATGGCTTATATGAACAGGAGGTGCTAATTTCTGACATCCAATGTAACATCAATATGACACTACATGACACTACATGCCAGTATAGTCAGGGTGCTAATTTGTTAAAACATTTTTAATCAATTTAATATTTATCTCTCTATCTATCTATCTATACAGATCTATTTGTATCTGGACATACAATATCTATAAAAGAGAGACAGATAGATTGATAGATTGATAGATAGATATATTTGCTAAACTTTTAGCAAATTTAAAATCAGTCTTAGTTGTGTGCCAGGTTTGTATTTCCCTACTATGCAGAACATCTAGACAATTATGTAAATTTTTGGACTTGTATAACAATGAGAAATTAAGAAATATGAATCTTAAATTTAACTATTAATTAAATACAAACTTTAATTGGTTCAGTTTAATCCTATCAAACTCTATACTGTATATTTATGACATTTATACATTCAAAATGAGTCCTTCCTACACTCCAGCTTCTAAGAAAAATTCAAAGATTTAATTTAAGCAATATTTGTTTATAGTCATTTTTAATATCACACAGAAAATTTCATATTGTATTGTATTATTTTGTATTGTATTATATTGTTTGTAATGTCTGTGTATGTTCTCAGTGATCCAGAACATGGACGTCTTGAATACATGAATCAAAAAAACTGAACTTTATGGTTCTTGATGATGTTTCTGAAAGGCTTCTTTTGAACTGAAGAGAACCTTCAAGAACTTCAAGAACCTAAAACAAGTTCAGTTGATTTTGATTGTTTGGAATGAAACACTGAGTTAAAGCGCATACTTTGTTCAACTTAACTTGTAGGCTTTGAGACATGAGACTGGATCTCTAGTCTTATTTGCTTTTTATAGTAATTTAGGAATGTGTGTTTATCAGTGTGTAGTATGTCCACCTTTACCGCAAGCTTGATGTGCGCAGATGGCACACTGTGCACTGGAATGTCTCCAGGTCTCCCCAGGTGCGTTTAAAATGCAAACGCTGCAACGTTGGGGTCGGCTCCGGCGGTCTGCCCCATGCTGAGGCCCAAGCTGCATGTGCATGTGTGGGGCGTCTTCAAAGGTGTGTGGTGTAGGGGACAGGGGGAAGGCCAGAACCTTTTGTTCTTGAGCTTGGCTGTGTGGACCAAGGAAGAGTCAAGAGCAGGCTCTTGACACTTTCAGGGTCTCGCTCAACATGAGGCCTGCTGCTGTTAAAGACAGGACTGGCCAGAGTTTGCCTTTGTACACTGTGTTATCTCATTAGCCAGAGAATGCTAACCAAAGGTGAATGGAGATAAGAGATCACAAACCTTTCAGAAGGCATTTTAAAGGTGCTAAGGATGTGCAAATAATGCAGAATTTTTGTTCAAATGCTGTAGCAAACATGAAAATATTTTTTCCTGTTGCGTTTGTGTTTGTGAATTTTGCTGACAAAAGTATTTATTTTTGGGGCACCATATTGCTTGAAATAATGTACGTAAAATTGTAATGTTACATTCACAATGGTAATATGTTATGCCAATATTTTAATGTATTTATTGTATTTGCTAAATTAGCTAATTATATTTGCTTTAAATAAACTAAAACAAGAACAAGGGCATCATCATCATCACCATCCTCTTTATGTTTATATCATATTGTTGCAATGTTGCTGTAATTGATTGACTAGTTTCCAGTGTTTTTTGACTGTTTATAATGATAAGGTAAACTGTGGAATCTGAACATGCTTCTGGGTTTTCTGTAACTAATGGTTATTGTGCTTACAGATCTAAGCCTTACACTGCTCCCCCTCTTTGGTGGCAGTCAATGTTTAATGCACCTATTAATGACTCGTAAGACCAAACTACTGCAGTTCATTACTGCCCTCATAGCCCTGAGGTTTTCACTTCATGGAGATCCTCAGCATGTTTTCTTCATTGTCCCATTCTAGAAAAAACAATAAACAACCAAACAGACTGCAATTGCAGTAACACCAACAGGTAATTTGGGGTGTTTTTCTAAGCCCAGCTCCAGACCTCTCAGACATTACTGTCAGGTCATGAGATGTAGGGCAAAGTCATCAGCATGTTCATGCTCAATTACATTGAGAGACAAAACAGGAAACAAGATTCCGAATGTCAACATGCAAAGCCTAACAGAAGAAATATTCATATTTATATTTTTCATCATTCAAATTTTGTGAATGTTATATGCACTTCCTGTTCGGCTATTTAATTCTGATCTGTCATCCTAGATTTACTTTGATAAAAAACGACTTTTAAATTGTATGAATTGATTAACAAAATGTACATGTGTAGTCATATAAGTTATACTAATGTGTGTAATATTGTGCCCTGTCTAATATTGTGCTCTGTACTGGTCTTTACAATGCCATTTTAATTAAGCACATACTGCCCTCTAGTGGGTAAAAGCTTTATTCAGCATTATTTAAAGTGTTTTACTGACCTTCAACTGTTTTGGAAAGCTAACAAGGCAGAGAGTTGACAATCAATTCACTGAAAATATCACTAGAATAATTGCCAAATGATGATTTATAGCTCCTCTGACTGCAACTGAATATAGAGTTGCAAACTTCATTCAAGTGCTTCGGTGGTATACAAACTCCTTTTTTGCACAGTTTGCACAAAACCACGCTTTTATCAAGGCTTCCGTCAGGTAGTCTTTTGAAATGAAATTTGCCTCCGATCAGTCCTAGCAATGCGCTTTCTTCTGATTCTTCCATTTTTGCAGCTCGTGTAATCGGTGGACCAGGAAATCGTGCATTGACAAAAGTTCTCCTTTGCTTGGAATGCAAAGTGTGATTAAATGCGTTATTTTTTTTAACGCGTTTTTTTCCCCCCCAAATTAATTAATCGCAATTAACGCGTTAAATTTCCACCCCTAATAAAAACCTTTCTTTATTGCTATATACTCTGGTCGTGGCTTCTACAAGTAATCAACCAACAAACAATAGAGATTTTCAATATGCTATTTACAATCTTTTGCCATTTGGTTATGTGTCTGTTTGTCCAGAGGGTGGCACACTGCTGCAGCCGGAGACGACTGTCAAAATAAAGGTTCTAAATATTGTGTTTCTTAGGGGTTTGGAGCACAAAAGAACACACACACACACACACACACACAAATGAATAAATAAATATTTAAAATCGCCTGAAGTCCTTCTTTTGGTCTTGCAGAATAACAAGGTCATTATTAAGACAGAATCAATTAGATTACACAAACCATATTTGAGTAACAAAAATACATCAAAAACATTAAAAATACATCATACAAAATCAAGTCTGATAGTTAGCTAGCAATCAAATAGATTGGAGGCTTGGAAATCATTAATCATTTTTGAATAACTGGGGTGATTTTGTAGGGGAGTACATCAGGAATAGAACATTAAATGAACAAAACAACACTAAATACTTTTGAATTCAAAGTATAATTTCTTGAACTCCATTCAATTACTTGCAGCAAAAACCTATTTTGCCCATGCGCACAGTTCGATGACGATTCCGAAACGATACATTGAGCAACCCAAAACACACGCAAAAATGCAAGTAACAAACACAAACAATTATGCGAGAAACAAAAATACACAAAATTTGTGATGGCATAAAAGTATGAGTAACAAAAATACACAAAATTCTTCATCCCACAAAATCTGTAACAAATACTGTACACAAAATCTGAATCTGAACAAAAAATGTGCGACAACCAAAACAGACATAAAACTACTCCGGCGCTGTCCAGGGTCCTGAATGTAAAAGACCTTTAATTTACAGGACCAACATTTTTAAAGAACAAAATCCCCCCTAAATACGCCCACTCCGTGTTTATCTAAACATTTGTATAAGACATTGCTCCCGAGTCTAAACAGCAGCTTTATTTTCAAGGAAGATGCGCGGACATCCGTGTTTACATGAAATAGGATGTGACGAAGGTAAACAAAAACAAAAATAGTGTCCGCGCTGTATACAGAACGGGGCCCGGTGACGTCCCTCTACAGTCCCCGCCTGGTGCTTGGTTTTGGAACTGGAACTGCACCGAAGGGGAGGACGATCCGCGAGTCCACGTCCCTGTCCGTCAACAGCGTCGGTAAATCACGTTGCAGCGCAGACCGTACGAGCTGCATGAAGCTTAACATCACCCAAACTCTAATAGCTAGCTCCGAGAAAGCATCTGAGATTACACTCCAGTAATGTGGCGGACCTGCGACGGTAACGGAGATGCTGGTGACGGAACCCTAAAGACCTAATATTAAAACGGGGCGATCCGGTTCGGCGAAGTGCTTCTTTCCCTCGGGCGGCGATTTTCAGTGCAAAAGCGGCAAGACGGACGGCGTTAAAGAGCAAAGACGGAGAGTCCGAGGGAACATGAGGGAGCGAGACTTTCTGGCCAACATGGAACGAGGGAAACCGGCCACCTACACTGGCGACAAAAAGGCGAAAATGGCTGCTAAGACCAACAAGAAATGGGTGAGACTCGCCACGGTTTTCGCTTACGTGCTGTCCGTCTCTCTGGCCGCTATCATCTTGGCCGTTTATTACAGTCTGATTTGGAAACCGACGTCGGTACCCCCGTCGATTCCACGCCACGGGTGTGAAAGCAGTGGCGCTAATTCAAATGAAACCAACATCAACCGTACAGAGTTGGCCAAAGCATTGCCTGGATCAGCAGAGAAAAGCATAGGTGCAAAACAAGCTCCAACCCAGACATCATCTAATGTGGAGGACGTTGAGAGAGACTCTACTGACCTTTCTGAAGACCCAGAATCCAGAGGAACCCATTCAGAACAGGAGTTCAAAGAACAGAACCACGATTCTGTAGCAGTTTCTCGGTCCAGCACAGCCAAAGTTAGTTCTGGAACTGGTACAGTTGAACAAAGCCATGTTTTTGCTTTTGCATCTCTGTCCAGCACAGTCAAAGTTAGCTCTGGAACTGGTACAGTTGAACAAAGCCACGTTTATGTATCAGCATCTCCTTCTGGCACAGCCAAAGTTAGTTCTGGAGCTGTTACAGTTAAACAAAGACACATTTCTGTGACAGCATCTCCTTCTAGAACAGGTAAAGTTAGTCCTGAGTCTTTTACAGTTCAACAAAGCCACATTTCTGTGACAGCATCTCCATCCAGCAGAGGCAAAGTTAGTCTTGGCACTGTTTCAGTTATTGGTGACGGATTAAGCAAGGTGTCGGTCAGACAGGGAGTTTACGACTCAGAAAAACAGGACAGAGATGGCTTGGTTGGGGATTCTGACATCAGGAAACGTGAGGGTTCTGGGACTGACTCAGCAGAGGACAACCAGCCAGTGGAACTGACCCGTACAGAGATGCCTGATATTTGGGACTCTGCGTCTACAAGTGAGAATTTGGATTTAACAGGGCAGAGCTCATGGGTTAGCTACACGCCAAGTCCGGAGTCAACCACTTTGGATATGGTTGAAGGATCCTCACCAGTCCAGGATGGGATACTGACAAAAGACAGAGATATTTTTTCACAGTGACTTTTTTTCAGGGACATACTATAAAGTATAAGTATAAAGATGGAATAAGAAATGACTCACACATGACTTCCTTTTTCTGTCAGCGAGAAAACATCTGATTCTTTTGATCGCAGCTTTATGATAATACAGTGTCCATTTATTCTTCAGACACCCCTCAGCAAAAAGACCAATATCCAGATCTGACCTGAGAAATCCACTTGGAGGTGAGGATGGTCGATGAGACTACTTAAGGAACAGGAGCCATTGATTTCAAACAAGCTGAAGCTGGACATGCATTTACAGTAGCATTTATTTGTTTCCATATATTTTAGAGAGATATTTTTTTGTTTCCTTTATATTGCAAAGAGGTAACTAATGTAGATATGCAGAGAATATTTATTTTGCTCAGGTGCAAAATTTGTGTAACAAAAGCTGTCGAATAGACAAACTACACTGTGCAAAATAGTTAGTGCTGAGCTAAGGTAGGTCATTTTTAAATAAATAAATGTGCTTGCTATAAATACATGGTATAAATACAGAACAATCTTTCAGTCATGTGTTGTTCACTGTAAACAACCACACAAAACTTAAGGCCATGGAGGTAAACTCTAATGACATGATTCTAATCAGGACAAATATGCAGAGAGAAATGTATCTTTTCCATCTCAAATCAATAATCACATAATTGGTACTTTTGGTACATAAAAGGTACTTTTCAAAGGATTTTTTTAAAATCCCATTTCAACTCACTTGTCCTAAGGTTAACCTGCGTGCAAACCTAATGTACAACAATTAGGTCTACTGTATTAAATTGTGGTTAATGAAAATATCTGACAAGTAGTACATATTAGGGATAGAAAAGCATTTTTTCGTGTTTATTTCATTTGTACGAAAATTTTTTGCATCACAGTTTGTCCAGTACTAGAAGCAATCTACCATTATTTATTAGTGTACTAGTTTCAGCCTTTGAACTAATGTACAATGCTAATGTACATTATGTTTATAAAGAACTGATGAAAAAATATTTGTTCCCCTATTTTTTCTGATCTCCAAACAAACTCAGTATAAGACAAAAGACAAGTTCAGTATTTGTTTGGGCCAGCTTTAGCAGCAAACACCTTTAGCAGGATTCTTCAGGCAAAAACTTTTTTACAACATTGTACTTTCTGTTCTATGATGGATTAAGGCGTAAAAAGTCACCATGTCACTTAGGTATAAGAACATAAGCATAAGAAAAACTGCTTCAATAATTAAAGAAAGTACTGAAGTAATTTATTTGGGAAATCCTTAATATTTATCTGAATCATGATGTGTAATCCCAAGGTCTTAATTCCACTCCTCATAGGTCACTTGGTGTGAGATAGGATCAGTGTGGAGAGATAAACCTTTAATAAATGAAAGCGTCCTCAATTGGGAATATGCCTCTTAATTACTACGGAGACTTTCATAATTACTTAATCGCTCCCCTGCACAAAAACATTTTCATGCACCTGGGACTTTGTATGAACAGAGATAGTGAATGTTGCTTGAAACAGAACATGAGAATAATAAAGAGGCTAAAAATGGGCTTTAATTCAACTTTAGTCAGTTGCAACAGGGATTAGGAAAGAACTGTCTCAGGGTTTGAGGAAGAAACACTGGGAAAAGTGAAGACCCAGGAGGAGTCTCATCCTTCTTCAGGTGATGCTCCAGTAATTTAATTCAGGTCTCTTTGTTCTAAAGCATGTCCTCTGATTTATGTGACTCGATCAATACATGCAAAAATCTGAATGAACAGTAAAGGCCAATATATGGCTTTAAACATACAAAATACAGTCTAAATTCAGCTGAATTTAAGCAGTGCTTTCCCTGCCAATAAACTGCATAACAAACCTGACTCGCATTAGCTTCAAATGGTTGAATAAGAGCAGCTTATCCTCTGATAACATTTAACTGAAAATGCACTTTCATCAGATGGCCAAAGTGTGCATCCTGGGTCTGAAATAATGAGTTACAGTGGCTTTTAAATATGGGTTCACTATTCCTTAATTTTGCAGAATGATTTTCGCCTTTGCACTTATCACTCACCTTGACTAAACAAAGATGAAAAATTGTGCTCCAATTTTTCACACAGGACATTCAGCTACCCTGTTGAAATCTCCATAGCCCACTTTTCATTACAGACTGCATTAAGTAAATTGAAAACTGAGATGGAGGTGGCTTCCTACAAATCCAACTCTATTCTTTCACTTGAATGACCACCATTGGGCTCCTGAGAAAGACCCTTAACACAAAGTTACTATAATTAGGAAATGTAAGTTGCTCTGGATACGACCACTTGATAAATGTTGTACATGAAAATTCACATAATGTGACAAGGATTGGGAAGTATTAGTTGGTAACACATTGACAAGAAAATAACTTTCCTTTAAAATAGCAGTGTTGATAGTGTTAATGAGCATGGAATTCTGAGAGAAACTGGCCTAGATATTTAAATGAAGGCAAACTCAAAGGTCTTTCTCATTTCTAGCTATTCTCTATTCAGTCCTGGCTCTATCGTTTAGCACTACCTTAGCCCATGTGCAAAACCCATGTACCCAGGTTGCTCCAAGAAGACTTTCCCCATAATTAGGATGTTTGCCAATCTGAATAAGAGTGTTATATATTAGTATACTAGTATAGTATACAATACTATTAGCGATTGGATTGTGTTAACTAAGCTTTTCTTTAAACTCTGTATTTCACTCTACCCATGTTTTAAAAGTGTGAACACAGAGTAAAAAAGCCTTCATTTAACAGGTAGGTTTTCTACCATGTGTAATCTAGGAGCTGCTGGGCATTCACTCTTTTCCCAAGTGACTGGATGAGGAAAGCACAGGAAAGGGCAAGCTCACATGAAATCTCCCCCAGTGCACTAAAAATGCCACTCTAGACTACAGAGAGATTAAAGACACAGCTTCACTCTTTCACGACTCTGTTCAGTCTCTTCCCTGATTAAAAAGCTTATGAAAATGGCTAAACTGATTTCATACCAATTTGGCCACTTTCCGTCAGCTATGAACCTCAAGATATTAAAGTAATATTTGCGACCTGAATTGTTATTTACATTTACATTAAAATTTACAGCATTTAGGAGACACTCTAGAGTGACATACAACAGTGCTTTGTAGTCCACATCTGTACTTCAATCTGTAAAGCCAAATTTAAAACGTCATCCAACAACCGTCCGCCAGCTAAGTTACATACCTTAACAAACTAT
Source organism: Distichodus sexfasciatus (assembly GCA_032718565.1). Classification (NCBI taxonomy): domain Eukaryota; kingdom Metazoa; phylum Chordata; class Actinopteri; order Characiformes; family Distichodontidae; genus Distichodus; species Distichodus sexfasciatus. The sequence continues at coordinate 3,829,049 of JAVGVS010000022.1, read as the reverse complement.
GTAAAAGGAACAGTCAGAAGTTAGTGCCCAGACAACACTTCTCATATGTGAATCTGCAAAACTTAACCTCACTGCTCCTACTGAGGTCTCAAGCAAACCTTTCACGTTTTATTCCCACTGGACTGTCTGACTCTCCTTCTCTCCTTTTCTCTATAAACACTCAAACGACAACGTCTCAATCATCACCTCTCAAGGGACACAAACTAAATCTCCAGTATTAGTCTGAGGAAGTTCTAGACTTAGATGAAAGGTAAATGTGTGAGTGAGCGTGTGAGGGGATGTCTTAGGTGGTTGTGAAGACATGACTGTCCCCTAAAGATGGGAAACTAGAGATTTGACAAATCTTTGTGCATTTCAGTTTTTTTTCATTTTTAGATGTAAGAATCAGTCCTGATAAGGAAAAAAATAATAAAGCTTGCATTTTCATTTAAAACAATGTGAAAAACTTTGTTTTCTGCGGTTATGGTTAGGTGTTGGATGTGTTGTTTATGGGAATCAATGAATGTTCCTCACAAAGATAGCAAGATGTGATTTTGTGTTTGTTGAGAGAAAGAGAGAGAGAGAAAGAGATGATGGAGGAACCTGTTACACCACCTGAAGATCTCAGTTCAGTAGTAATGTTGACTTCTTCATATTAATTTAGCTAACATTACAACCTGCCTACTATGCCTCATTTACACAAACACAAGAATTACTGTGCTCCATCAAGAGCTCAGGAACACCACGTTTTGTTCACTGTCTTTCCAGCTCTGTTAGAAAATGTTACTGATTCTAGAAACTAGTGAGAAACTTTACATAGCCCAACTGCAAGTTTGACTTATTATAGCTACTTATTATAATTTCTGTATTCACTTACGCTAATGACTTCATGTATCTTAATCTGTATACCTGAGGGCCAGAATTTCATAATTAAAAACCCAAATCCCCCTTGCACTTACATTTACTGCATTTAGAAGATGCTCTATCCAGAGCAAATTACATTTTCTATCTACAGGGACAGTCTCCCTGAAGCAATCTGGGTTTAGGGTCTTGCTCAGGGGCCCAGAGGTGGCAGTGCTGGCTGGATGTAGGACAAAGTTGGATTTGACAACCTCTTGATCCATAGGCAAGTATTCTACCACAAGGCCACCCACCCACACCAACACATTTTACATCAGCATCCCACATGCCAGAGTCAGAGAACAAAACATCCTAAAATAGCTCATCACATGCCTCTGGTTTACATAATCTACAGACTCCTATCTGCAGACAACAGAAAAAAAACATTACAAAGCAGAACAACAGAACAATATTGGCTGAAGTTTTGGCCATAGGAAATTGGACATGAAAGATTAGACTCATTCTTTCTCAAAGTGGTTTTTGATATTGGCATTCTGGTTTTCCTTGAATACAGTTTATGTGTGTGTCTGTGTTTGTGCAAATCAAGTCATCGTACAATTTAAAAAGGATTATACCCAGGGGTTATACTGATTACATTTACTGCTTCTATTATGAATGAAAGGGAAGCATGTAAATAATGTAAATAATGATCAAGGCCCTTAAGCTACATCTGCCCCTGAGCACCATGTGCAATGGTGGAAATTGGTTAAACCTTGAATTTACATTCTTGCCATTTTAGGAAATGCTCTATATTGAAGAGTACTTTTACTTTCTAATCACAGCTAAAGTTTTACTAGAGCAATGTGGGATTAAGAGCCCCAACCAGGGTGAGAGGACCTGTTGGAGGATGAACAGATCTAGCTCAAAATCTCCCTTTGCCAAAATGTAATGCTCGTGTTGACTATTCATAATCCCTACATGGCAGAATGGTAATGCCACAAAATTGATTGAATTAGATGAACTGAAAGTGATTTTAGTCAAGGTCATGCACACAAGTGGGGCAGGATTGCACTGGTGACGCACAAAGATTTAATCTCATCAAATGTTCCAAAAGCCATTGTTAAACATACAGGACAGATAACTAAACCTGCTCAAAACACACTTTACCTTAGTATCATTTCAAAGTGATACTGCACTGACAAATTGTACATAGTATAATAAACTCCCAAAATACACACAACATACATTTAGGGATAGAAAGCAAATCAAGCCACAGGTGAAAGTCTGGGCTTGAATTAGCTTTTTCAACAACAGAGCGAGTATACCTGATGTCGCTTGAAGCAGAGCCTCTTTTCACTGTTCTCCACAAAACAGAAAATGGAGAGGTATCAAACAACTCTAATTTTAGGAATGGGGGGAGCTTGGAAAAAATAACTTCCTATGGGTTTAGAGGAGTGCAGAAATAACATTGAGAGCAGATGGAAAGGAGAGAGATACAGGGAGAGAGATTCTTAAAACATTAATTATAAGATCAGTCCATTAAAGCCTGTTAGATTTGGTATTTCTGCATCATGCCATTAAAAGCTCTCAGTCACTAATGTGACAGATTTCTCTGCATTTGCAGTGATTACACATTTCTAACATGTTTTGTGGGAATTTGGAGTCAAAGGCAGATGGCATGGGATGTCTGCCACACTGTGATATTTGACAGCATGTCTGAAGTTGTCACCATCAACTGTACCATTTGTTGTAATTATAGTAGTTTTATTAGAAGAGATTAAAAGTCATAAAAAATAAGGTTTAATACAGATACAATATATATTACAGACACAATGCCAACACAAATTATTAGCATTTACAATATTATTACCATTATGATTTTGCAGTTTTGCTTCTATTTAAATGATGTATATTAAGATTATTTAAACAGATGAGGCCTAGGCCTAGGCCTAGCTACACCTACCTGTCTATCTCCTCTGAAAAATGAAATTTGGAACCTGAGGAATCTCTCTGCAGGTCTGTGTAATAAGAAAAAGGGAACTAACTGAAAGCCCACATTTTGGGGGGGAAAACCAAGTCACAATCTGCTTTACATAGTCAAAGAAGCCTTTGTGAAGTTAACCACTGCATGAAAGGTCAGTATATAAAACAAAACAGAACGTACCACTTATTCCAGCTTTTGGATATGAACTCAAACATATACAGCAGTGATATTATTCATATTCTCTAAGCAAAGAAAATAGCAAAGCAGTTTCTCAAGGACACATTGAACCATCTTGTTGGATGTGGGCTATACATTGTAAATAGTTTCCAATGTTATTCATTTGATTAAACCCCTTTTGAATTAATTCATTCTCAACATTAGAGCATTATTTTTTATACAGTGATCAACTAATCAATGATCTCATAACCATGCAAATTACAATGTGGTAATCCTTCAATAAATGATTATTGCAATTTTCACTGAAATATGACACAATGGAAAATGCACCATAGTTCATATTGAACTCTCTTATAACGACTGATTAGTGAAAACCTCAGCAACATAGTCCAGGATATTTGACAAATTATTACATAAAAAGGTAAAAATTATTTTTTACATCAACTATGTTTCATGGTGATTATAAATATGTTGCGTATAATGTGTATAAATATGTTCACTTGCATATTCCCAACGGCAAATATGAACCAATAGCTGAATCAAACACAACTGCAGCAATTTTTTTTTTTTTTTTGCTATATTTTCCAGAAAATGCGGGAGAAATTACAATGGTTTGTCATCAAATGCTTCAAAAAAAGTTCTCATTTGCTTCCACCGTGTAAATACAGTCGAGAAGCTGAGGCAGAGATTAGGAGAACACGAAAAAAGGGGAGAGCACTTCAGAGGAGTGAACCAGTGGCGTATTGTTTTAAATCTGGGCTTTGGAGAGCAGTAAATGGAGTAGAACAGAGGCTTTGTGACAGCGAGTGGGCGGAGAACTGCGCTGGACAGACTCTCCATCAATCATGTCGGGCCTGCGCTGTACCTGAGAGAACCAGACACCCACAGACATGACAAACAGGTCCGCCGGAGCTCGACCTCACATTAAGCAGACGCTGCAGCTTCACATCAGCCACCGCCACAGACAGACCGCGGCTCCCGCCGAACATGCAATTAGGGATAATAGTAAGTAAGAAATCCAATTACACTGGGTGTGCCAGAAATGTGAACACAAATACCCAGCGGAGGTCTCTGATAAGAGTGCACCAGGGAAACGGAATCGGGTAAATCTCTGTCTGCTATAGTGCGAATATAAAGAATTATATGAAATTTCTCATTCCTATTCCTAAAAGTAAATAATGTCTGTATAACGCTGGTGTAGTCTAACATAAAATCAGTAAACCAAAAGGAACTCATTAATGGAACTACATTCATGGGATATCAAATGAACGTACGCCCATACAAACAAGACATTTTTGCTGGAATCCACCAGGCATCTAAACACTAGTGATGTGTCGGTCGCGAACGAAACGGCTCTTAGAGCCGGCTCTTTGAAGTGAACGATCGGAGTCGGCTCCTGCTCCTTTGTTGTTGTTGTTTTTTCTTTCTCTCTGTTTTTTCTGTTCAAGCCGCACGTAATTGGTCAACTACAATGTAGAAAGAATAAAACTTTTTTGTATGTCATTTTTATTGACCATCACAGTCCGCAGGTTGTTTTGTTTTGAAAAACACCTTCATCTGTGACTCATAGATGGCGGCAAGGAAACTCACTTGGTGAACAGGTTACATATATGCAGGGACAACACGTTTCACTGTAAATAGTTAAAAGTTAATAAATATTTCGCATACAATCGGGGATTGGATCTTTTTGTCAACGATGGCAATTGTTTTTGTACTTTAAAATGTATTTGTTGTAGCCCTCTGTTCCATGTTCAGTACAATAAGCCACATAAATAATAAACATTCGATATACATTAGTAATTTTACATTACATTGGTAATAAAATAATTTAATTAACAAAAAATCTGTGGAGCCACTTGGGAGCCGAATGTGTCGGCTCTTTTTAGTGAGCCGAGCCAGAAGAACCGGGTCTCTTAAAAGAGCCGGAATTCCCATCACTACTAAACACACTGGAGGACTGATGTGCTCATCTGATCTGATGACAGTTATAACCATTTTCTGAGAATGGAAAACGCATAGACAAGAGTGAAACTGCGCCACCACATGGACAATCGTGAAATGAGACATTCTGCTCCAATCATGCTCGAAAGCATAGTGAATATTTCACAAAATAATATTCTTCAGTTAGACATATGACACAACCCAAACAATACCAGTACAACATCAAACCTACAGTATTTTGGGTGTCCTAAAGTCATAAAGCGTGTCTTCTCTAAAAGTGACAATAAAATGACAACTCACAATTTGTTTTGATAGCTCATAGACCTGCACTTTAAACAAATTAATACTAAAACACGATTGCACAGTTCTTTTGTTTCTCTGAAAATCATGTGTATTTGCAAAAAAGCTTTCTGTTTTAAAACTATTTATTTGTCCTTGTAGTTGTAAAGTTATTTTGCAGATACTAAAAAATCCTTTAAAATCCTTAAAAAATGATTTTTAAATAGATTGTTAAATCTTACAGTTCTTGTGATCATTTTGGGATCATTGTTACATCCTAATATCTAAAACCAACTACATGCCTCAATGAGGGGTAAATACATTCACACTCCACTGGCAGTGACATATTGAGTTGTATAAACTATGACTCGTTCCAGGTTTTCATTACCACATCTTTGCAAACCACTAACAAACAGAAATATGTCAAGTCAACTTTCTTGCAGAATATGCAGAGTTCAACAGGTTTGAATTCAGTGTTTGCTTGCAGACTCTGATTCTGCTGAAGGAAGCCAAGTTGATCAACAAGGTTTTCTCTGGGTTTCAAACATCATAAATAACACCACCACAAAACACTTTCTAATGCGATCACATTTTCAAAATCTCAGCTGATCATCTAGGAAAGTAGCTCAGTCATGAAAAGTAGCTTTATACTGCTGAAACTGTGGCCCCTTCTGAGCATGTGCGGTCTAAAACATCCAGGCTGATTTGGATACACACAGCTCTCTCTCTGTGTGGCTAACGCAAGCCCTCTTGCGTCACACTGACCACCATAAGAGCTTTCCTGGAATTTTGAGGTGGTTTAAAGCCACAAGCTTGTTAGTTCCAGAAGCAGCAGTGTGTCTGCGTTAACACTGAGCCACTAAAGATCTTCTGACTGGGCAGCGGCTAACAAATGCCTTCCTGTCCCAGTGTGTTTTTGAGTAAAATATTCAAATGAAGTGTGCATGTGATGACTGTATAGGTGTGGACTGATTCTCAAAATATCAGCTTTGAACTTCTTAGATGCTTGGATATTTAAATTTTTCATTTGCAACATAAATGTTGATATGCAATATAACAATGCAGAAGAAATTATTTACTGAATTATTAAAATTTTCTTAGTTCTTATTGAGAGGGTTATTTCATATATAAGACAAATACTTTTATTTTTGCTCCGTGTGAAAAATGTTAATAAAAGCCCATTTTTGTAGATTCTGAAAACTATTTATTTTCACTAAACATAAAGATGAACTTTTAGTTATATCATGTTCATTTGCTTTTTAAGAAGGTGTAACCATGACTGAACACCACTGAACACTGAATGCCTTTGATTGACATGATTGGGGACCTTCCATTGTGTTTTCAGGCCTGTGAGCTTCACTAACCCATGAACAGAACTGGAAGCTGTAGTCCAGGTCGTGCATAATGGCAAAAAGATGAATCTCTTGAGCTGTGTACATGCAGTTTGCATCGGACTTTTACTTTGGAGTGTAACATCAGTTTATTACCCTATAACCCCTGGTCTATTCAAATAAAGTCGATCTAAATCAAACAATTGTTTATGTTACCAACTGCATTGGGCAAGTTACTTCCATAATGTAATACATTATTGATTACTAGGTACTGTTATTTCAGAGTAATTGCAAAATAACAGTTTGCAAAAATGCAGTTTACTGCAGCTCATTCTACATCCAGTGGAGGGAGATGTAGTGTAGTGTACTGACTGTAAGCATACAGCTTGTAGGAAATAGGTCTTTTTCTCTTGTGCCAAAGGTCTCGCAGTGTTGATTTTTTTTAAATGAAAACAGCACAAAATATTGTGTTACATACCTACATGAAGGATGAACAGCTTACAAAAAGACCATTTGGTGCATTATTATTATTATTAGTAGTAGTAGTAGTAGTAGTAGTAGTAGTAGTAGTTATATATCAATGAATACGACATTAAAATAAGGGCAAGTTAACATTATGGCAGTCAATATCGTAGTATATTGGTTGCAGATTTCTTATTCAGTTTGTTTCAGATTAAACACAAGACTGGAAATGTGCACTGACTTAACACTTCACATTACAAAAAAGGCATTGCATACTATAGACAGTGCAAATTAATGTCTTAAATTAATGTCAGTTGTATCAGTATAGTTACAATTTCACTGTGCTTTTGTTAATTTTTCCCAAACCTTGAAGTTACATAACAGCCTTTCTTTATTGCAGCTTCCCTGTTTTGCAACACAGATGTAAGATGGTAGATTGATTAGGTGGTTTCATGTGTGCCTGTTTTGGCCCAAATCTCACTATCCCGCCTCCTTCGCTACCATGGCTGGAACTTTAAAGAATGTACACTCCCACAGGACATCTTAGGAATGAGACACTGCTCAGTTTTTAGTCTTTAATGTTGTAATTTCGCAATGTGCATCAAGGCATAATATGGCATTTTTTTTGCAACAAGCTGACCTTGCGCTTCCAAAATCTGAGATAGTACTTGTTTTCTGTCTAATTAATAATGAAAACTAAAGCACAGATTGTGTCCACACTGAAGACTACAACTTATGTGAAAAGAAAATGAGTTTGCTTTAAAAAACAACAAAAGGATGAAATTGTGTCATTGTGTAACATGCAGTAACTCTATCTGTGGCCCACTGAACTGGCTTTACTCTGCTGGGATCAAACTTTAAGAAAACTTAACATTTCAAGCATTCCAAATTTTACATTGCTAACTCCAATGGGTATCTTAAACAGGTCAAATTTCGATATACTGTGTACAATACAAGCTCTATACAGTAATTTCAGACTTCAGTTAAAATGCAGATATAAGGGACTTTGTGAAACTATTTTATAAATTGACACACAGGGATTCCACCCGACCAATCATTTAGCACACTGTTAGCAATCTAAATATTTAAAATGCTTGATATCATAATAGTATACCTAGAATTTGTGGTATGTGACAAGAAAAAAACAACTTCCCAACAGAGTTTCTTGAAGTAAAAACAGCAGCTCATGTCTAATGACACAGCACTTATCAGCTCTGCTTCTGAAGTTCTGATTCAACAGTTTCATTTATGTCAACAAGCTCAAATTGCATAGTTAATACATTAAATTACATGGAAAATATTCCTGATGAGAGAGCAAATCAAGCAATCCAGAGGAATCGCAACAAGTGTTTAAGAATTTGTATTAAATGCACTATTTTAGTGTTTTTAGGGCTTACATTATACAATTTAATGCTATATAGCCTTTTCTCTAGGACTCAAACAAAAACTCCTAAAATTGAGAGAATACGAATCAAACCATCAATGCAAAAAAAATTCACAGAAAATATACAGGGAAATAGGTTGAAATGGCAAAGTTGAAAAACTGTTCTACAAGTTAAACAGAGTTTGGCATGAAGTGAAGGTAGACCAAACACTGCCTACACCATACAGAAAGTTAGCTTTTAGATTGAAAAGTTAAAGTAAATACCAAATTCTGTCTTTCAACAACTGAGATTCAAGAAATGACAACATATTCCTAAAGATTGAGGCACCAAATCCCACAACACACAATTGAACAAAACACCCAGATTATGCAAACCATTCAAAGTGCAGTTTGATAGGTTATTTTTTGGTGTCTAAGTGCATAGATTTGTCTCACATTTATAGAATGGCTTATTTTATTCATTATACATATATTTCTGCTCTCAGTGTGTACCTCACTGTCTCTTGGTGTGCTTTAGGTTGTAGTGGCTCCGCATGTCTTTGCGAAGGCGAAATTTCTCGCCGCACACGCCGCAGATGTACAAGTGCACATCCATGTGCTTCTCCAGATGTTCTCCGCTTGGAAAGATCTGGAAGCACACCTGGCAGATGGTCTCTCCGGCGGACAGGTGCGAGATCATGTGGCGCACATGATCGTGCTTGAGGAAGGTGCCCTGGTCGCAGACGGGGCAGACATAACGGGCCATCCCCTTGTGCATGTCAGTGTGAAGGCGCAGCTGGCGTTCACGCAAGAATTGTTTCCCGCAGGTCTGACAGGTGAACTGTTTTTCCTTGGTGTGCACGGTGTAGTGCTCCCGGAGGTGACACCTCTGATAGAAGCCTTTGCCACAGATGGCACAGAAGTGCTTGCGTCTGTGGTCTGCGTCGCTGCTGTCCTCCATCATGGCAGAACGGAAGGGCTCCTGCTCTGGGCAGGCCAGCGTGTGCTCTACAGCAAGAATTTCACTCTCAAATATCATGCCACAAAGAGGACAGCGGAAGCCCAGTTCAGCACCATCAAGCAGGCCCTCCTCCATGGCCTGGCCTTCTTCTGGAAGAGGGGAATCCTCACCCGGAGAATCAGTCTCTGCTCCCTGAGTCTCTCCACAGCGCTCAGCATGTTCCTGCAGTTGTCTGCCTTTGATAAGCACCTGGCCACATCTTCCACAAGCACATATATGTCCCATATGGTTGGCAATGTAATGAGAGGACTGATCCTCTTCGGTTATCAAGGCTCCACACAACTCACATGGGGTACAATCCCCATCCTGCTTTTCTTCCTTGATCCTACGCACTTTTGCTTCTGGACCCAACTCTGTACCGTGATCCACAAGAGAACTGGGTCCATCGTCTACGGCAGACCCCCCTGCCTCTTCCTCACTGTCAAATCTCATGTGGTCTCCAATGTCTTCTTTGAAAGTTCGCCGGCGTATTTTACAACTGCCCACATTGTGGTTGCTCACTTGGATCACTTTTATGTTTTCCATGTCTGTGTCAGAGTCCTCTTCCTGCTCCACCTTGATGGTTATGTTCCTGGACAGGGGAGGTTCATTGTCCATTCCGGTTGCAATGGACCTGATCACACTTTGGGTGTCTGATTTGTGGTCTGGCCAGTCTTCTTCCCCTTTGCATATGGTCTTGTGTTCCTCCACTCCCTCGGAGGCTGAGCTTTCTGCTTTGCTGGACTCATTGTCAGTCGCTTTGCTGACTCTGGGTGCCTGGTAAGATTTACGATTGGTGCATGTGAGGATGTGCTCGATGAGAAGCTTCTCACAGCTAAAGACAAAACCGCAATCATCACAGGTAAAAGTGCGGCCAAATCGAGGACGCTCTTTAAAGGCAGCACTTCGGCCTGAGGCCCTCTTCCTCAAGTCACATGGCTGCTCCACCAGATTTTCCGAGCGAGCCTGAGCAACCGGCACGGCCACATCTTCCACAGGCCTCACGGTGGACACATTACAGTTCTGATGAGTCGGTGTGCTTACGACCTTATCCATGTGCTCGCTATCTGAAGCACTTTGCCTCTGCTGCTCAAACATTCGAACGCCAAACATCATCTTACCACCCACCATGCTGGATGAAGATGAGGAGCTGGATGATGAAGAAGAGGCTGAAGAGGAGGGGGTAAGATTGGACGTCCGAATGTCTCTGAGGTCCTCCAGAGAATCTGGGATGTAGTACATCTGCAGGTAAGCCATGGATGACTTGAGTTCCTCAAACTCGTAGTGACCCACCATGATGCGACCAAGGTACATGAGCTGCAGGATGAGGTCAAAGCACTCAGCACTGATCTGCATGTTACTGAGGTCCAGTCGCGCTGTTCCCTGCTGGTCACGGATGAACATCATCCTGAAGTAAGAGCTGCAGGCCGCCAGCACGGCTTTGTGGGCCCTGAAGTAAATGTCACCAATGGCAATGCAGCAGTCACACAGGAAGCCCCATTCCCGCTGGTTATTGAGCTGCTGCAGCACATGCTCACTGTGACTTGGCCTTGCCATCACCCTGTGGAGGACTGAAAGAAAGAGAAAAAAAAAATCACTGTTTGATCACAGTATAATGGCTTGTTTTGAAGTGAAAAGGCTATAAATGCCTAGAAACATTTCACAGATACATATACCCAGTGTTGGGGAGTAATGAACACATGTACCAACGTTAAGTATTCCGATTACAAATTATGGGTAACTGTATTCTGTTACCGTTACAATTTAAATAGATGGGAACCAGAATGCAGTTACATCGTTAAAAATAACACTTCACATTAACCTTTCAACGTCGATTATTGCAGTTTGCAATAGTTATTACAGTTTTTATTTACAGTTCAATAGTTATTTACAGTTTTTAGTTATTACAAAATTATTTGTGTGTAATTCTGTGCACAGAAAACTGAAGTAATTGTGTAAAAACTCATAAATGACTTTTTTCGCAATGTAAACACACGTGTTTCTGGGCATGCACGACTGTCCAGCATTCACTAAAGCATTCCAGTTCAGTCAAATCTTGATAAAACTGATAAATAACAAAAACAACCAGCGTTCTACACACAACACAGCCATTTAAAAAAATATTTTAAGTCTTTATTTCAGGATGCGTGTTCATCGTGTTATTGTGACACAGCCCCAAGTGGCGTGCAGGGGATTGTGGAAAATCTAGTTTTCTCCCAGAAAGGCAGAATTTTATAGGGCAAAATGAGCCCAAAATTGGCTCAAAATTTGCCAAAAAAATCACTGTTTTTTTAACAGTATAATGGCTTGTTTTGAAGTGAAAGGCTATAAAATGCCTAGAAATATTTCAGGATATGATATACTCCAGTAAGTTGGGGAGTAATGAACACATGTACCAACGCTAAGTATTCAGATTACAAATTATGGGTAACTGTACCTGTTACCGCTACAATTCTAAATAGATGGGAACCAGAATGCAGCGAGATCGCTAAAAAATAACACTCTACATTAACCTTTCAACGTCGATTATTGCAGTTTGCAATAGTTATTACAGTTTTTATCGGGCGCTTAACTACACTGACCACAGCATCAGTCCATATTGTCAATTTCAAATAAATATAAGAAACTTTCTTTTGCACAACAGAAAAACATCTATCATTGCTTGCACATCAGTCTTCATTGCTAAAGGATATTTTGCAAAACATTAGTCACAGTGATCATTTGGTAACACCAAAATGACATTGGAGTGTCTGATCAAGCAATTCACTTCAAAATAGTGGCAGCTGCTACATCCCAATCCCAAAACACCACTGAAATTGGGCCAGACTTAACTGGTTAACTACTTGCTGCAAATCTAACTCTCAACCACTCATAAGTTAAGCAACACAGTAAAGTAGAATAATTGAACGTGGACGATGGAAGAGGAAACAGGGCAAGGTCAAGATGACCAAGAACAGAGGTCAGCCATGAAGTTAGAGCCACTGTCATTGACCATGTGATTATTCATGGTCCTGTGTTGCACTGAATATTCGACCATTCAAGAGAGATAAAATAGGTATGTAACATTCACTTGCTGAAATTCAAATATAGACAACAGTTGGTTGCAGAAAGGTAGTTATCAGAAGTATATTTACTGCAGTATTCTACATTACATATCTGTCTTTATAGACTCGAAAGAAGACCTGCAGTTGGCAGGAGTGGCAAGCTGTTCACTGCAGACCAAGAAGCAGTGATTGTTCAGATGGTGCTGAGGGACAACACACTCCATTTACAGGTAATACAGGCTGCTGTAATTGCAGACCACACAACATTAAGGGAGCTGGGGCCAGTGCTGAACCTCCAACATTCCTGTATGTGGATGAAGTTTTACAGTGTGCGCAGGTATAACAGAGACATGTCCTGTTGTAAACATCCCAACAGTTGGTCCATACAATTTGGTATGTAGAGTGGCTTGACAGAACAAGGGCGCTTTTGTCAAATTTGTTAGTGTTATGCAGGGTGCATTGGCTGATTTGGAGTAATATTGTTATTGTTTTGGAAAAAGTGAAAGCAGCTTGAGAAAAAACTGTAATAACCACAGAAACTACACATACATAGAATCACAGACTTTGAATATACTAGAGAGTAATAATTCCTCTGTATGTGAAAGTATTTGTGTGTAATTCCTTGCACACAAAACTGAAGTAATTCAGTAAAAACTCATAAATGACTTTTCAAGAATGTAAACACACACGTGTTTCTAAGTAATGCATCGTCCAGCATTCACTAAAAGCATTCCAGTTCAGTCAAATCTTGATAAAAACTGATAAATAACAAAAACAACCACAGCGTTTCCTACACACAACACAAGCTATTTAAAAATATTTTAAGTCTTCTTATTTCAGGATGCTGCGGTTCATTAAAAGCACAGACATGTTCTCAAGTATGCAAGTAGGGATTGTGGAAAATTCAGTTTTCCTGGCAAAGGCAGAATTTTATAGGGCAAAATGAGCCCAAAATTGGCTCAAAATTTGCCAAAATGTCAGTATTTCAATTGATTAGAAAATATTTATTTTCCATTTTATAATGTTAGAGAGTAATTAATAGGAAAAAGATATATAGAAAAATGAATTATTTGTTATTATATAAGTGTTTCTGCCTGGCACTTACCTTATTTTTCCTCACAGTACTAAGCCATAGAATGTCTCTACATAATAAAAACTCTGCAAGCTAATAAAACAGACACTGTTCTTACTATTTGAATATCCTCAGTGCCGGCAGTTTTATACTACATTTAGCTTTAAGAAACAAAAAAGTTTTAAAAATTCAGTTTATCATTATTCTACACACACACACACACACACGCACTCACTCACACTATAATAAGCCTAAAAACAAAGGCAGAAGAACGCTCCCAAATTCTCTTAAGGCTGTAAGGGTTAAAAGAAGAAAGAGGGTGGAATGTGAAGGGTGTTATTGGCACATTCATACAGTTGTAAAAACCAAGAAAATGTGGAAGTAATCCAAAATATCCAGAATACGTTACAAATTACTGGAATATACTGGAGTACTGGAATATATTTCTGGCCAACACTTTATATACTAAAGAATCTTAAAAATGCATTTCATTGCACTATTCAGATTACATTTCTAGATAAAATATCCAGAATATATAAAAACTGGATATTGAAACAATTATGTGTAGTTGTATTTGGAATCCTGCAATAAAGTGAGTGAATTTGTAGTGGAGTGCATATTTAAGGAGATAAATTACTTTTTACTTTCACTTGTAAAACTTCTAAGAGTAAAACACGCCCTTTTAAACTTTATCCAAGAGCCAATAAATCAGTGTTATAGCAGAATATATAAATTAGTCATTTAATATTAGAAAACTCCTATTGTATCAAATACCAAAAAGATTTACTTGACATTAATCACTATTGTGCATGCACTTATCCTAGAGACAAGCTGGAAATGTATAGTTCTCCAAACATGTCAGCATAGTTATATATATGCATATTATTCAACATAAATTTACACTGAAGAGACAATCATGCTAACTACAAGCATACTATGAATATTATGGTCTAGACAGCTTGGCCGTACAGAACTTTCCCCTCCCGTGCTGAAGGCTACACAGAGAGTTAAACCTGTTATACTGCTCTTAATGTGTCTGAGTACTTATGGAAACAAATTGCGCTAACATACTACCTACTTGTAAACTGTATTGCCCTGTCTGTCTGAGCAATGCTGTGTGTTCTCTGTGGACACTGGACTTCACCATTTTTTTATTTCTCTGTATAAATGTTTTAGCAGCACATTTAACATTTGACATTTAAACAACTGTGGATAAAAATGTACTTGCCAATTCTATGCCACAAGCCTTAGTTTAAAGGGCCGTGAGATACTCTAAATACATAACTGAATGAAAGCTGTTGGTAGCCTAGTAGCAGGACAAGTCAAGTCTGACTCTATTCTGCCTCCAGCACTATCACAATGGGCTCCTAAACAGGCCTCTTAACCCAAACTTGCTCCAGAGAGGAAATGTAAGCCTGGATTAAAGCATTTGCTAAATGTTGTATAGGTAAATAAATAACTGTAGATATTTCATAAAGCAATAGTTCAGTAATTCAATTCGATTTTATTTATGTAGCGCTCTTAATAACAGTCATTTTCACAAAGTGCTTTACATATTACGGACCTAAACCCCCAACAAGCAAGCCTGAGGCAACAGTGGCAAGGAAAAACTACCTCTAGTAGGAAGAAACCTTCAGAGGAACCAAGACTTGGAAGGGAACCTCACCCTCCTCTGGCCAACCAGGGTGCGTGAACAGTAAGATAAAAATCATAAACCTCTCCAGTTGGACAGATTTGACTTGGCATGACTAAATGGCTCACAGATTTTTTACTAATACTTTGCAGTTTATATACACTGCACACAGTCAACAAAATTCAAGATACCCCAGATTAACAGCTAAAGTAAATGTAAAATAAAAAAGCAAATTTTATATATATAAATATAAAATGTATATATATATAAATATATATATATATATATATATATATATATATATATATATATATATATATATATATACATTCTGTATTAGGAGCGAACAACGTAACATTTCACTACACGCTGTACTTGTGTAACTATGTAGCCTTTGTGACAAATTATTTGAAATCGCCCATGTATGTGACAACTATAAACATACTAATAGTAAGACGCTGGCAGAGTAGACAAATCCATTACATCTTTTTCGTCATAATTTCACCATGGGGAAACACACATCCTGTCGATATTAATATTTCAAAACAAGAAGTCTCTGCAGTTGGGTCGGTCGAATGAACTACAGATGTATTCTTCCCTTTGTTAAAGCAAAGGGAGAGCTTTACGTCCCGCCCCGCTTTCACATTGGCCTACTGGAAAACGAGCTCGTGCGGCACCGCTGCCACAACAATCATCCCGCACTCCGAGTAAAATAAAACTATTCGCGTAAGAAAGTGAGTGGAAGCCCGTAGCGGTTCCGATCCCGAACTCGGCCGCAAGCTGGGAGCGGAGAGACTCGATCGTCGGTCCGCAACGTCGAGCTCTCACGCAAGCACGCGTCGCCACCCACGCGCCTCTTCCCGCACGTAGAGCGAGGCCTTTGCCGCGCTCTCTTCATTAGCTAATGTTTACGCTCAAAAGAACGAGAAAAATAATACCGATGGGAAATCGGGTATGCCGACCAGGGACGAGAATCGAAATAAACCACGCAGTCGAGCACTTCCACGTCGTTGTTTGGAATTTAAAGTGGAAACTTAAGACGAAAAGAGAGCTAATCGCGAGGCGAAGCCTCGTTTTGCAGCAGGGATGAAAGAACTTCCGCACAGCCGCTTTGCGAGTTGAAGCACGTACCGAGTAGCAGCTGCGCCAGATCTGCCCCGCTCACGCACGCGTCTAACCTGCCCAGGACGGGCCCCAGTGAAGTACTGCAACCACACGTGAACACACGCACATTTGCGGCAAGGGCGGAAACTTAGGGTGAAATATAAGGAGGATGATCTGTACATTTGTCTAAATTTGATCATGTTCGGTGTAGATGCTACATTACTTTTATTTGTTTATGCGGGATGAGTATAATAATAATAATAATAATAATAATAATAATAATAATAATAATAATAATAATACATATTATGAATATAAATTATTACAAATGTTTATGTTGGCATGCACAAATCTGGGGAAATAATAATAATAATAATAATAATTATTATTATTATTATTATTATTATTAGTAGTAGTAGTAGTAGTAGTAGTAGTAGTAGTAGTATTCCCACTGTAAAGTATGCCCTTGACTTGGAGGAACCTACTTTCTTAGGCAGGAATAAAATGGATATTTACAAATATTCTTTTGCAACAAAAAGCGCGTTTAAAATGTAGTTGCAAGCTAAAGTAAACTTTACAGCTCTACTTTTGGCTTTAACTTTTTCTGTTCCATGTAATTGTTGAAGCTGGCAACACTGGCTTTAAATGTCTTTTGCGTGATATAAAGAAGTTCATGCATATTTTCCATATTCGCGTTTTATTCATGTGTTGGTCTGGATCTGCAAATGTACATCGCGGTCACGTGACGCCCAACGCGCTAAGCCGTCAGACGCATAGGAAGAACCGCGAGACCATAAGAGATTTCTCCCTTGCAGCAACTAAAACGAAATAGATATCGGTCTGAAGCGCACAGCGAGGCTAAAAAAGCGCTCTTCTGTTTTCTCGTATGAACGCATTTGTCTTCCCCGTGAGCTCGCGCGCGCGCATTATTGTCGGAGAAGCGGAGGCACGAGCCGCGTTTCTTCGAGAACACTTAAGCGCTTTGGAAATGAACGTGATGCTGCCTTAAAGGAGGCCGGTGGGAGGCGAAGCGAGCGCGCGACAAAGACACTAACCGGATTCTTTCGTGCATTGTTTGCTTCTGCAGGTATTTCAGGCGATCGTCTTTGGATCGAGTGACGATGCTGTCGTTTTTACTAAAGTGTTTTTGTTTTGCGATGATCTGGTGTTGTCTCAGCGATACGTAAAAGTGTGTTTGATGTAACACCTAGCGCTGCATGCATTGTAATAGCCACTATACAAATAATACAATACTATACAAACAGCATCACTTAGTTTTCACTAACTGTTAGGCTAGGCTGCAAAAGCAGGATACGTACTAAGACTAAAGAGGCAATAATTTGGATGAATCCAAAAGGTTTGCATCTCTATTTGCATCAGATATTCGAGACGAGATGCAGACATTGAGTCACAGCACACGTCAGAATCGTCGGGACAATCCCATCCAGATGTAAACATCTGGCCTAGGTTTCCCCAAAAAATGTGCAAAAGCTGAAATCATTCCCACCACCAGAGGCCGCACCGTGTCTGGTCTCAGACTTCTTTGCTGTGTTATGACTAGTGAAGTTTCCTAAATTTTTCAGGTTGATTTCAAGAACAAAGCATACAATACACTGTTGATTAACTACCATGGCAGTTTCCAATACATAAAATGAATACATTTTACTTACTACCAGTAGACTCCACATTAGTTTATGTGGATCACTACAAACTGTCTTAAGTAAAGACAATAAATAAATAAATAAATAAATAAATAAATAATAGCAAGTTTAATTATGGAAGTAACTTGGAGAGTTGCTAAAAGATGACTTGTCCATGTGGCTTTTAATTAACATGCAATAATAAAGGTGTGCTCATGTGTACAGGATTTTGGGGCAAGAGGGTCATCATGGATGTGTCCAGCCACAGTCTTTTCCTCCTGCAGCAACTGAATGTTCAGAGGGAGTTTGGTTTCCTGTGTGACTGCACTGTTGCCATTGGTAATGTCTACTTCAAAGCCCATCGAGCTGTCCTGGCTGCCTTCAGCAACTACTTCAAGATGATCTTCATCCATCAGTCCAGGTTAGACCACATGCCTAAATCCTCTTATAAAGATATTGGTCATTACAACGTTATAGTATTTGTGTGATTTCAGTACTAGTATTTTAACTTGTGTAAAGCTGCAAGCTGGAACTTTTACCTAGCACTGCATCTAATGTAGAGACTATAGACAGTAATATTTTATATTAATTTGCATTAAGGTGACTTTAAACAGTTATGCATTGTAAGTTTAGAAGAGAGCAATGCCTGGCTATCTGAACATATTGCTCTTGTCTCTTGTTTAGTGAGTGTATAAAGATCCAACCCACAGACATCCAGCCCGATGTCTTCAGCTACCTGTTGCACATCATGTACACAGGCATGGGTCCTAAACAGCCTGTGGATCAGGGCAGGCTACAGGAGGGCATCAAGTTCCTTCACGCATACCAGCTGTGCCGCAAGGCGGGGGATGGTGGTCCAGATGCCTCCTCTGAACCCATCCGCATGTCTAACCTCTATGGCATCCAGATCTCCTCCCAGCTTTCTGCTAAAGATTCATCCAGCTTGAAAGCTGGTGGCTCGCGGGACGGCGAAGATGGCCGTTCTAGTGCCAGGGCCGAACGCTCTCACGGCCGCCCAGCTCTGGCCGTGGGGCTGGAGGGCCTTTCGTCTGAGCGTCCGTCCCACGGCCTTCGCGCCGTGACCTCCTCTGTGGCCTCGGGGGACGACTCTGACATCTCTACCAAAATCAAGCAGGAGAGAGTTGAGGAGGAGGAGCCAGACGAAGCTGAGGAGGAGCCCCGTCCTCCTGGATCTCTCCACTCCACCCAGGGGAGCCCTTGCCAGGTGAGCATGTTTAAAGATGGCCCTCTAGCGCTCCTGTGCCCTCGTTGTGGCGAGCGTTGCCTCTCGCCCGAGGGTCTGCAGGAGCATCTTTTCACCCATGCCACCTGCGCCCTAGATCCCAACAGTCTTATGGAAGGACCCTCGGAAGATGGGAGCAGGGACATGCGAGGGCCGGATGAGAAGCGCAATGGGCAAAAAGATCGCATGGATGCCAGTGGTCTGGAGGAGGCACTAAGGCAGAGCCAGGCACTGGCGGACGAACTGGCGGCAGAGCTGAGGCGAGGGGTCGGAGGTGCCGTAGCTGGGGGTGGCAGCCCACCCGCTGGATTCACACGCAAGAGGAAGATGACCTGTGCCGTTTGCAACCTACGCTTCTCACAGAAGAGCCAACTGCAGGAGCACATGTTTGCCCACGTGGGCAAGCCGCTGCGGTACCACCGCTACGGTCGCTTCTGTGGGCCGCTCCTGCATGGCTGCGAAACCTCACAGGATATTGCAGCGGCCACGGCCGAGGAGGCTGTCCGGGACGCTCAGGATAACGGCAGTTCCTGCTACTCGTTGGACTCCGAGGTTTCTCAGGAGAGCGTGGACGCTGTAACTGTAGAGTGACCGAAGATTCCTCCTCCTCTTCAGAACTGACCTCACATGTACTTCCTCTTGTCCGTTCTGATATAAATCAGTATGTCAGTACGTTATCCATTGGAGAACTGCCTTTTCTTTTAAGCCCCACTGTGTTGATGATTTTAGTGTTGGTATATATTCTGTTGTGGCTTGTGGTAATCCCTGAGCATGGCTGGACTGAAAAGCCAGACGTTGCA
This sequence comes from Distichodus sexfasciatus, assembly GCA_032718565.1. Lineage (NCBI taxonomy): Eukaryota > Metazoa > Chordata > Actinopteri > Characiformes > Distichodontidae > Distichodus > Distichodus sexfasciatus. Next base: position 3,809,157 of record JAVGVS010000022.1, on the reverse strand, counting down.
TATCATTCACTAGTAGTGTTTTGATTGAGTGTGCACTTAAATCTAAACCAGCACAGACTCTGCGTTCAATTAAATTTTTTACAGCCAATCTGACCTTATGATAGCTGCATACATTTGCAATTGTGTTCTTGTTATATTGTAGCTGATAGTTTAAATCTCTCCCCCACACATCAAATTAAAAAATGAGATTAATCCTCTGTAAGATCTGGTTCAGTGCCTTAGAATTTTTTGTCCAAAAAAGCCAAACTTAAAAGCACATAAGATGTTGGAAAGGGAAATGTGGCGCAAAAGTCATTTTTAATTCATTGTATGATATGTTGGTGTTACCGCTTTAGTGTAGTGCCTGATCTTGTGTTATACTGTAAAAAGTCTGCACAAATTAACTAATTTAATGAAAGAATGTGTCTAACTGGTGCTTTCTTTCTGCTTAAGTGACTCCATAACTTGTGTTAAAACTGTATGGACACTGATACTGTAAGAGTACATTTTAAGAAAACATTCTTTACTTTATAGAAAAATACACCTTACGTTATTGAATAATAAATGGTAACTGGAAATAATCACACCACAGGAAGGGAAATGTCTCTTCGGAATAATGCTGAAGTTCTTGGCCGGAGTGGTGATATCACCCACTCTATCTTAAAGGTCAGCTGTCAGCAGCGACAGTGAGGATGTCCTGCTCTGCACACAATGCCGTGACCTTTATGTCTGTAACGGAATAGTAAGTAGCCAATGAATGAAGATGATTCACTTTGTACCTGTATGTTGAATGTCCACAGGCCAGATATGGAATTATATTTATTGGACACTCGAGCAGAGGTCTGTGTACTGTGATGAAAAGTGAAAAACTAGTGAAAAAGCTGATCTCTGTGATACTTGTGTAACTTGTCGAGTGCAGTTTGAATAGTCTGTTCATAACTCTACTTTGTCAACACTGAGTAATGTTGTGTGATGCCGTGTTCTGATTATTTTTTAAATAAATGGGATTTTCAATGAACTGAATTTCATTCACAATGACAGATTATAAAGATTTCATTTATACCAGCAACCAGTTTAGTAAGATAAGATTTAGTTTACCAGCTTACTAACTTTGAGGTTGTTGTACTTTCCGTCTTTGACCACTAGAGGGCAGTGTTGAAGTTGCATGAGAATTAGAAGTGAATTATTAAGAGAAACAGAGAAATTTACAGAAGACAATTGACATGATGAAGATGTCTTTTCCTCTTTACTAATAATTCAGAAAAATAAAATGTATGTAGTTATTAAAGATGTTTCACGATGTGACACAGTCCTACCTAAAATATGAGCTATGGAGCATAAAAGATTTGACTTTTTTGGTTTTACATTTGAATATAAGTAGGAAAGTCAGGATCATTTTCTACCCTGACTGGCATCACCACAAATTTATTTAAACATGTCTATGCTCATGATGACCTGAACCATTATTATTTCCATCATAATACAAACATGCAAAAAATATGTTTTATTTTACACAGAATTAAACCAGAAATGAAACTAAAAATATCAACTGGATGAATGTGGCATGTGGCTGCATGTCTGCAAGCAGTATGATGAGTGTTATCCATTGCTATAGAAACTAGGCTTATGTCCCAGTGACATGAAAAATAGTCACATTCCAGCTAAAAATACACAGAGTGGGAGAAAAAATGGAAAAATCCAGAAAAAGACAAGTTTTCAATTACAACAAAATATCATTATGGTGACATAGTACTAATGCTATAATCACTGCAATCAAAAATTACATTTAAGACAAGTCAATACACATAATGACAAACACATAGTACATCAATCAGTTAAGGGGTCTGAACAGCCATGCATAATTAAAATGCAATCAACATGTTAACTCATTAAATACTGATTACTAAACACCAAACAAGTAATAAAGATTTTCATCTGGCCACGAGATTAGACTTAGTAGAGCCCAACTGATTTCAGACCAGTAGCCAATAATTGGAGAATCAAAAAATCTTATATTTATATAGTGTATATTGACCAATATACTGTAGGTTTTATACAAAATATAATCCAAAAAATTATGTGAGATGTGTAAGAGTCCTCAACAAAATAACAGTGCATAATGCTTGAAAATAAACCTTTTTTTGATAAATAGTACTTACAATGATATATATTAGTTTTGATAAAAGTTAAATGTATAAAAATACAAAAAAATCAACAGTGGAGTTACAATGCACCTGTTTGTGGACATACTTCACAATGAAAACTATCATGGTTTTTTTTTTCATTTAGTATTCATTTACCAATAATGATTACCTTGTAGCAACTGGCTCATACGTTTTGATAATAAAGAGGGAAATCTATCGGTCAGGCTGTAGTGTGTTGGTTACATTAAACATGATCCTGATCTGCCTGGTTACTTTGCAGTTCAGCTGTAAGCTGCTCCACAGCTGCGCTAATGGCTGTGTTAACCAGAGAGAAAGCCGTCTGCACCAGTAATATCTCTGAAAACTGGTTGTTGTGTTCACCTCCATTCCAATTCTGCAATGTGCACTTTTTCATGTTATTAACCTTAAAAGGATGACAGGACCCATTCATTGTTGAGAGCAAGTCAAAAGTTGAGAGCAAGTCACATTGTGGCAGGCCATACTCAAAGGACTCTTGGTTTTCTTCATCAGATGAATGAACATCTTCAATTGTGATTATTGGTTTGCACTGTTCGACTGGCACACAATTACACAAGTCATGTAAACTGAGCGTGTTAGCAGTCGCAATATCAGAGGCTCTTTCAGGCTCTTCAGTAGCTGAATGGTGCTCCTTAATGCATGTTGAGGCAGATTCAAGGTGTAAAAGATCTGAAGCCTGTGATGCCTTTTTCATCTGTGTCTTTATGTCCTCTTTGTCCTTTAGTTCTGGGATTTGGTGTTTGTGGGAATCTTGTTTGGGACAGTGCATCTGTTCAGATTTCTCGTGAACAGATAGTAAGTTCGGGCTCACCTCTGCATTCAGTATAAATTTCTCTATACAGTCTTCCTTGTGGTCTAAATCAATTTCTAGATGCTTTTCTTGATTTATTCTAGTCATCGCTTCGTCAATCTCACTTGATCCTTTCAGCTGGTCATCCTCCCTGTCGTTCCCAGATGGATCGAGCTCACGGCAGTTGGTCGTCTCGACAGCGAAGCCTGAGGGGCTTTTTTTCAAATGCACACTGTTTTCTGAGGCTATTTCAATGAAGGTGTCATCACAATTGATTTTCTTTTCACAACCCCTTTCTTGTCTCTGGTGGCAGTTGGGTGTAAGTGAAAGTCTCTTAAATATGGGCCACAGTCTGTCCCCAAACTTCCTTTTTCCTTTTTTGCCGCCTTCCTTTTTAAGCGACTCTGACTCATTCCTCTCGCTTGTGCCGAGAGGCTCGTCTGAGATGGGCTGGAGTTTGTGTTTGTTTTTGTCATTAGTGAGTATATCTTGGAGGCTAATGTTCTCTGTGGGGTGTGTGCTGTCTTCTGCGTCCTCTGCAGATTTAACATCTAATTTCTTTCTCCTTCTAACACAGGTGAAGGCTGGAGAAAAAACCCTTCGAATAGTAGCCTTAGCTCGGCTTCGGCCCATTGTGTCCTTGCCATGTTGCTTTTTGACCTTTCTCGGTTCCAGTTTTGGCACTGATGATAAGGACTCATTTTGGATATCTGAGTGAGTTTCTTCTTCTATAGTTGAGACGGTTTGAGGGCACTGACATGTAACCTTCTGTGATTCACAGTCTGTTTTGCTGTTGTTTTGGTTCTCTTCTGCTGTTCCCGTTGGCATTTGGTTATTTTTGTCTCGTCGCTGCTTTCTTAAAGCTTGTGCATCTGACTTCTCCTCCTGGCCTGGAGATTTTGGTTTGCCCAAAAGGAGTCTTGGTGGTCCAGTTAATTTCCTTTTCAAACCTGTTTTCTCCTGAAACTCTCCACTGTTTTCTTCCTCAGTGGCCATTGTTAGTTAAGGAACAACTAGGATGGGATGGTTTCCAGAAAAGATGTACAGATATTAACAGGAGGTGTCTTCCAATCTCATATTATTGGAGCAAACTGCCAAAAAAAGTGCTGCAACAAAAAATTATAGGAGTTTCATATTGAAATCAAAGTTAACAGGATTGGATCACCAGATTATGGAGCAAATGTGAAGCTACAAATCCATCTTAGATTTTCATGCAGTTTGACAAGTCAACATAAAAGAAATTTACTCCTGTTTATAATAGAGCACTGCAGACTAGACTTAAAACAAACCTGTCTCTTTTAACAACTGCGCAGGAGCCTGGCATTAATATTAATTTTTAAATACTGTTTACTCAAAATATCACCTTTAATTAGCATATCTAAATTCGATCAATTTGCACTGCATTTACTGCTATATGTCAGAAACTGTCAAACATCTTTAATATTGTCAATTAGCATTAATATTAAGGACACAGAATACAAGTATTTCAATTAAGGTAAGGAATATTTTTCTGGCTATATTTACATTAATCCAAGCAAAATGTTATGGTTTGTTAACTATTTTGTTTACCTTTCTAATGCGGCTCCACCGGCTTCGATTTTAAGATCGTTAAGTTCATTAAGTTCCAGACTGCAGCCACCTCAAATGACGAATGCGGTATTTCAAATAACTTAGTTTCTGTAGTGTGAAACAAATTATAATTCGGAGTAAATGCTGCGCGTAAAGCGATGATGCTCCATACGGTATAATGACGCTTACCTTCGTGATGAGCGAGGTGGGCTCGAGCTGCCCGTCGCGCGCTGGAAGGAAGCTTGGTGTGCGCGCGCAGCCACAGCTCCACCGCGAATAGAAGCGTCTCGCGGACACTGTTACACTAGGGCTTGGCGCTCACTGGTTTCCATAGCAACCTGCTGACTGACAGGTTATTTTACGACGGAGCAACTGTATGATAGAATTTTAATATTTAAAAATGAAACACTTTAATAAGTTAAAAATACAACTATGAGAATATTCGGTTCCTGACTTTTGGAGCTTCATCTTAAGATACTGAAGGTTGAAAATTCAGAAATTAGAATTTTTTTTGTTTATCTACAGTTTATTCTCGTTATTAGCGTTACTACTTTACATTTAGCTTTAAGCTAACGTTTGGTTGATTCGTTTTTGAATTCAGTTGCTGTGTGGTGAATACATAGTTTGATATTAAATGTTCCTGAAATATGCAAATAATAATATCGTTTTTGGAGGATTTAGAAAACAGGAGTGTTTTGCCCAGTGTTGGTTTTCAGCATTGGAATGGCTAGGGCTGGGAGTCTAATCTAGAAAGAATCGAATCCTCGATTCTAGTAACGAGAATCGACTCACTTATTTAGCAGCTCTCAAATTTCGCCAAGTAGGCCCGCAGTTTACAATTAATGCTTGGATTAACTTATGATAGATTTAAAAATAAAAAAATAAAATAAAAAATAAAATGAACTAATACGGTAAGATAATTTTAAAAGGAACACAATTCTCTTCAATCATGCTTTTAATACAAAGTGTTTCTGAATCACTTTGCTAGACTTAAGATGAAGACGTGTCGTTTTTTGCGTGTGAAACAAACGAAAATGCTATTGATTTGACTACCTATATATCATTAACACAATGAAATACTCTTTGTTTTCCTTTTATTTTGTTCTTGGATATGAAATCAAGGAAATCACTATTTGGAATCGACTCTTGGAATCGATTACCAACAACTGGAAACGATTCCAAAATGAAGAACAGAATTAGGAATAGCTAGTGGTTTTAACCACACCCCCAATTAACAAAAAGACACTTCATAATGTTATGACTTAAAATAGTATTTCATATGAACCTTATATAAAATAAAAACAACACAGAATGCAGAAAAAAAAATCATGAAATCACTTTAGATTAAGCAATGCATTAAACTTACAATAAAAAGTAAGGACAGTTTGAGACTTTGTTTTGATGCATTGTAATCTGAAGGATGTTTATGTTAGTTGCCTGTCAGATTGTGATTTATAGTTTATGTCAGTGGGAACACGGATGCTTGCAAATGCATGCAAATAAACAATACACTTTCACTGAGCTGCTGGCCATCAGTGCGGTTGCGAGCTAGACAGCATGTGACCTGGTGGTCCATAATAGCAGGTAGGGCTTTTAGTATTCAGACACTGTGTTTTTCTCACATTGTGATTAGAACAGGAGCTGCAAGAAAACTAGATGGATAGGGGCATTATTCATTTGCAGTTGATGTGTTGCCCATATCCCAGAAGCAGGAAAAAGAGTAAATATTACATGATGACCAAAGCTAAAAGTGCCTGGCCTCCCCTGAAGGAAAATTACATTACAATTACAATTCTTACATCACAAGTAAGAAACGTATTCTCTTGCAGCAACTCCTTTGCCTCCATGAGCAAATAACTACTTCATTAAATAAACACAATGTAAGGTGTCCACAGAGCACATTCATCAAAAGTTATTAAAACATGAAGGAGCGCACAGTGAAGTGATATTATTCTTGGAAAAAAAGTCAGAGTAATTTGTTTCCACAGAAAACCATATGCAATCTAAAAGTTTGGCCAGTCAACAGGCTAAAAATAAACAAATCTTTAATTAACTTGGGAGAAACATGTGCTTATAAAGTTATACAATCATGCTGTTTGCTTTGTAGCTATAGCAACTGTAGATTTCATAGGTTTTCCCAGAAAGTCAGTGAAGAGTGAGTGTTTTAAAGTAAATAATAATATTAAATACATTATTTGGATTTTCATATGATTCTTCCTGTTTATGGAATTTGCCAAAGAAAATTGGAATTTGAAGTATACTGAAATATTTTGTGAAGAAAAAAGAAAGAAAGAATAGAAAAACATAGGGCCCCAGAATCCAGTCAAATGTACCCTCTGTGCTTTTCAACTCAGCTAATAGTGATATTATTAGACATTTCACATTCAGTCTAGCACTTGACTCCGTGACAGTTCAGTTAATAAACATGTAGAGATGCATCTCAGTAATGCAACATTCTGGAAAGAAACTGGTTCTGCCTGTGCACTGTCCATTAATAAGCCAAGTAGATCTGCATTATCCTCATACGCAGACAAAATCTTGATTTCCATCTGTCGTAATAAGTTAGTGCTGTTCACATGAAGCCACTTCTGTAATAATACGTTTGTTAAAATCTGGACTGTTGTTATTGTTCAGACCTGGTCAACAAGCAAACTTACCTCATACAGAGTAACTACTGTCTGTTGTCATCGGTTGTTATGAAAACAGGGCCAGGTGGGATCTTCAGGACGATCATTTATCTGTTATATAATTAACAGAAAACAATAATTTGTTAATCAGCAAAGAAGAAGATGAATGACATTTCACACATTTAGCACTCTACTTTGTGGTGCCATTAAAGAAATGATAAGAATGCTCTGTTCACCCAGGAGAGACATTCACCATATCGATAACACCATCTGGTGCATTCTGCATGCACAGTACATACACACAGTGTTCCCATAAAACAATTGGAATTAGTAAAATGACAAACACCCTCCTTATAGCACACTAATGTTGTAAGATCATTTAGACCAATAGGAGCCCTTTTGGACGAGCTCATGCTCTACGCACACTTGCAACCTAGCAACGCATCCGGATAAAAATACCCACACGGCTTCATACGTGACCAATCTGAGCCACATTCTCTCAGTCTCATCAACACTGTTGACTCATCCGCTGACAGACTGGTTAAAAGGGCTGATTGGAACTGACCCTCATTCCCATTGCGAGTCTTCCCATTATGAGTATGCGCCTTGAAGTGTATAGTTTCTTTTTATTGCTACGTGGCATTGATCGTGATCGCTCATGGTAGTGTGATTCACACACTTTTTTTGTCCTTCTCATAGCTCAGTGATTAAAATCTGTCCTGAAAGTGTGCCGAGCCAAGATAACGCTTCTCCAATAGATTGGAGTCAGTTCATAAATGAGTTTTAATGAAATAGCATCTAATGAAAAAAAAAAAACAGGCAGGCAGCCAATGACAGGACCTTTTGGTTCATTAAACAGAAAATGAGTTTTAAATTATGTAATTAATCACAATTATAGGAAACTAAACGCTTTGGGAAAATGTCAGAATCTAGAATCTTAAAATAAATAAAGTGAAAACTATAGTGACCTTGGTCTACACAAGGTCATTATTTGTTTGCTTTTTATGAGAGTGTGGGAGTACGTAATATAATGGTAAAAGAGATGAAAATGACTAGTGTCCACAGTAAGTGTTTATCTAAAGCTGCATGGGCTCAAACCTAATGGCCTCATGTATACTGGAGTTAATGATCAATCATAGCTGAAGGTGAAGCTGCAGACGGAGAGCGACCCACCGACTCTGTGATAAAGCTTAGAATTCTGGCTCCCACACAGGCTTGGACGTCTGTTATTGGCAGGGTGAAGTCAGTGGGCACCCCCTTTAACTCTGGATCATTACTCAAGGATAAATGGGTCTTGGCTATGTAGACTGGAAAATTCCCAAATCCCTTTAAACAAGACACAAGTGTCATAAATAAATGTCTGGTGCCATTTACATAGATCATCAGAAAGTCTCATTGACCACAGCTTGGCATGCTCCAAATACAATACTGTTGGGTGTGTTCTTAGGCAAGAAAACTCTAAACTATTGTGAAATTATTAATTTATTTAATTATTAAATGTTACTATGAGATTAGTCACACATGTTGTTTGATCGATTCAATGTGCTATATGTTATGACCATAGAGGTGGAGACTCACCTGTTTGACATAAAGTGTGAGCTTCTCTTTGGCTTTTGCTGAAAGCACCACATCCTTTGCACCATACAATTTTTGTGCCACTATTTGAATCTTATTGAGCACAGGAGTCTAGAAGAGAAGAAGCAATAATAATGAAGCATTGACATTTTTGTGCAAAACCTGCTCCAGTTGAACCAAGCTACTGTATGTGGTTGCCATATTTAGACCTTGTCTAGGATGATTACGCACATGATATAAATATAAGCTGAAAATGAAGCAGCTCTGTAAGAGGTGCTAATTGATCATTCACAGATTCTCCAAGAAACATGTGGCAAACCAACGCTAGTGTTCACTTAGGATGAAAACAAATCTGATTGAAAAGATTTATAATCGCCTAAATGCCCCCATGCCGTGATTGATCATTGTACAAATGCTCGGCATCCTGATAATGACCTGACCTTTGAAAATGTCTCTCTGTGCAACAAGGTGGAAGAAAACTGCTCTCAGTCATTCAGTGTGCACAGCTGTGTTCCAAAACGGTCTCAGAAACTCAATCATGCCCCACCCACTCCCTTTTTTGAACATTGTAAAAAATATCATGTAGAATTCAAAAGTTAGTCACGTCATATTTGGCCTTTTCTAGTTTACACAGCTGGTCTGGCCAGAAAGCATTTATGGAATCTTTAGATTTATCTGAATGCAAGACATATGCAAGTCCCCATACACTTTAATTCACTGTTAACCTTATTAGATGAACTGTGCTTCCTGTCTCCCTAATAGAGACAGAACATTTGAATGGTAGGCCCAGAGCTTTTGTTAGATTTTCTAAGCAATATTTTTTTTCAAGTCTCATGCATTTCTCAGCAATTTACCTCCTGGTCATAAAGAAAGTGAAATGAGCTGGGAATCTCAGTCACCCTTCGGACACTCTGCGCCAGAGCCAGTGCTCCGGCGCCCCCATCAGACCAGCTGGTGCATGTCACTGCATCTGCAGCCCCAGCCTGCATTGCCTGGTTGCACACCAGCTCCAGCTCAGCCTCTGTGTCTGAACTGCAGTCAAAATATACAGAGACATATTTATAGTCCATAGTAAAGTACAGTGTTAATTTTAAACTATTTTGCATTGCTTTTACAAAATTGCAGTAGTTAGGGGTGGGCAATATGACAAAGTCAATAGCAAGATTATCTGAACATTTTACCTTGGTTGCAATTAAACAATTATCTGTTTGTACTGTAAATACGCTCTATATTACTATAAACAGGGATGTTTTTTGTGATGAAAGAGTGCATATTGTTGTGGTTTAGAGGTTCTGATTGTTGGTTTTGATTAATTTTTTATTAATTGTCCAGGCCTAGTAGTACCTACATAAGCTTCATAATGATATTCTTGGTGCCATAAGCAGTAGTGGTTCAGTTCTATCCACCACATTAGCAAAACAGACTACCAAAAAGGCATTCCATGTTGTTAACTTATGCCATAAAGTATGTATGATGTAACTAACCTGAAGGTATTGACAGCCACCACCACTGCTAAACCATATGCCTTGGCATTCTCCACCTGCCTCTTTAGATGATCACAACCTTTCTCCAGCAGCTTCAGGTCCTACAAGAGAGCGAGTGAAGTCATTACTTCACACCACCCACCACCTCCCTCACACCTACGCTCTCCAGAATAGCATGACATGAATACTTTATTCGCAATATCAAGCCTGCTGGAACCAGCCATCTCAAAGTCTGGTGGGGTGTCAAAATGTCTTACAAAAAATACGAAAGCAACACACACTCTCACGCATCAGTGTCACCGGTGAGCTCGAAACAAAGCCCTTACCTCCTGTGAGTACTGTTTGGGCAAAGGAAAGCCTACTGTGACCTACAATAGAGAAAAAACATAATTGCACTAGCCATCTTTATCTCTTTCCAAAAGCCATTCAACTCAGCCATGAAACCCAATTCTCCACGGATGAAAAAGTACTGTACATTATTAACACCTCCACGCACGTGACATTATAGAGCGGCAAGTGTGGGCTGGTTAGGCTGCTTCATTACCCATGTCATGCCTTTAATAATGTAAGACTTCTTTTGTTAAGTGTGGAAATGGTGTGAACACATCTGCTATTGGTGATTAAGATCAGTCCCACTCTGGGGTGCATTTTCCAAAAACATAGTGTACATTAACAACTAACTAGCAACTGTGCTTTTGGGAAATGCACCCCTGGACAGCTGTAAATTTCTCAGTCGGCCAGACTCACCTGTGGACCACCCCCATGCATTTTAAGGGCTTGGACTGTGGCTACCAGAACCACCACATGTGGCTGCAGGCCTGAGGAGCGACAACTGATGTTGATGAATCTCTCTAGGCCCATGTCGGCCCCATAAGACGTCTCAGTTACTGTGATGTGAGGTGCAAGACCAAGGATTACTTTTACAATCTACATTTGTATTCATTCCATTATGTATTTACATTAGAACAATCAGGGATTAGAATCGGTTCAAAGGGGGAAAAAAATAAATGTTGGGATGATTGTAATCTAGAAATGAAAAACAATTAGGTATTCAGGAAGGAAAAGCAACTTTCTGCTAAATAACTTTGTTCCTATATATGGGTTGTTTACAAATCATGCGGGGTATATAATACAATCCCCCCTGCAAGGGCCAGTGGTAGTTAAGGACCCCTGTCAATAGAGGGTCATTGGTTCAAGTCCCAGACTGGTAAAGGTACTGCTGAAGTACAGCTGACCAAGGTACCACCCCCAAACACAGCTCCCACTGCTCACTGATACAGCTGCCCACAGCACTTGCCCAATCAAGTCTATGGATAATCTGGCCTTGGTACTGTGGTATGTTCACAATGACAAATAATCATTCAGTCCACGACTACTGGAGTAGTAAAAACAGTCTGAAACTGTGGACAAACAGCCTGACCCCCTCAGTGCAACTGTTGTGTTGAGAAATAGCTGACTGTCTCCTGTGGACCAGTTCTGATCAATGGTGAGTCTATCTGAAGGTGGCATTTTGCAAGACAACAAATTGGTTTCAACTTTTAAATGTAAATATTGATGGATGCAAATTAAATCACAAATGCAGGGCCACAATTATTTAAAATCAGCCATATCAAAAGGGAGAACAAATTCATTTCTTATTTATGGTCCTTGATGTATCAATATTTTATACTTTGTTTGAAGATTAAGAATAAGACAACAACATTTTCTAAAGCAAAATCTTTTGCTCTGGATGAACTGAAATTTAATGACTCACCCACAAAGCCCTGTGGTCCCACCAATTTTAGGGCTATTTTGTCTGCCACAATGGACGGACTGCCATATGAAGCATTAGCCAATGAACTGGTGTGAACAAATGCTGGTGTCCCCTAGGAAAGGAGATGGTGAGCCGGTGATGGGGATATTGATGTAATACAATTTAAATTTAATTAATGATTTTGAATAGGGAAATTCTATAACAGGAAACAGATGAAACTCCACAAATCTGCAATGACAAACCACACAAATACTCATGTGCCTACTCACTGTTGAACAATGCTATTCACTCACTAATCCCAAGCCATATCCTTCTTGTTCTAACCACTTCTTGTTCATTCTTTAAAGCCTAATGTGTTCAGGCACTCTTTGCTTCCATTTCTCCTGATATTTATTAACTAAAACATTGCATCTAGATGTAGAGGAGTTTAATCTTCCAGTATTTTTCTCCAAATATGTTCTTAAATTGTGTACAATGAACAAAATACTGACACACATATTATTGGTCCTTGAATTCTTTTATCTGAATTTCTGTTGAAATTCACAATATGTTAAATATAAATAACCTCACACGTATTATGGCTGAAGGTCTTTAGGATCACAGCATTTGAGTTGCCATTATAATCTCTGGTTTATGACACTTTCAATCTAGAGATAATGTCATACATATTATACCAACAGGGAAAACCCTGGACTTTGTGTCATACCTCCAAAGTCTGCATCAGGCACGGCTTCAGGGCATTGTTCAACAGCTGGGCTAAAGCTCCACTAACACCCTAAGAAGACAGTAAAGTGAGACATAAGCTTGCTGTTTTATACACACACAGACAGACAATCATGCACATTGAGTTTGCTGCCAATAGCAACTTAACCATGCAAGCTCATACATAGCCTTCATCATACACACATTTCCAAAGGTCGAGTCTCACACTGACCAGATCCTCAGTGGTCACATGTTCTTCAGATCTACAGCTAGCCACCACCATGCTGGCCAGTCTGTCCTGCATGTCCTCCACACTGCTGCTCAAAGACAACACAGCCATGAGCTCATTGTCAAGAGAGCTCTTGTCCTGCAGGGAATAGTCATTTTACATTTTAAATATATGTCCACCTGGCTCAGGGAGCAAGTGACCTCTGAGAAAGAAGAGACAGAAATATTGACAAAGCTGTAAAGAGACATCCTCCGGTATAGACACATACCTTCACACTGTATGGATTGATGTCTAAAAGGATGAAGCGCCTTATCTCTTCCTGTGTCAGGGTCAGAGGATCCGATTTCTCAATGCCTAGTTTCTGCAGGAAGGTGTCACAAGATCATTAAACATTACATATAATAACATCCTTTGAAAATCATTACATCTTTATGACTTTCAGAAAGCAGATGTTTACAGATGTAATTGACAAGGTATGTTGTAAGAAGGACTTTTCACACCCAGACTCACTACAGAAACTAGGTACTTTTCATACACAAAAAGATTACAAAAAGTGAAGATTATTACAGTAAATGTTAATCAGAAAGAACAATAATCAAGTGCTTTTGTACAGTATTCCTGGTACTATTCTGTGATACTGAACTACATACACTGGCAACATCTGGAACTTTTGGATCAAGAACTATAAAGCCCTGACCCTGGGTTTCCAAACTTTGGTGTGAAAGCTTCTCAAGTTGAATCTCTTTTCGGGATGTTGGAATACAGCTTCATCCTACCTGTAGCCTTTGGAGCTGGGAAGATGAGAAAGTTCGAAGACCATCTCTGCAAGGCACCAATAAATCAAACAAAAGCTGCAATACAGATGTAAAGCATAAATGCACACTTGTGTCTTTACAGAATATAAATACATTCACAAATTTAGCCCTAAATTTTAACTCAACAACCGAAATGAAAATTTAGCATTTAAATATATTATGGGATTTTAATGACTATTTTCTGTCCCACAATATCTTCACCAAGATTTCCAAAATAAGGGCACTTTTGTCTTTTTTAATGGCTAACATAGCACTAACCTCAGGTTCCTTATCCTGGTAGTGAGTGTAAGCTCTGATTGTGTCCATCACCAGCCTGCTGGACACAAACACAGCCTCTGTGTCTCCCAAGGACTGAAGCCTTGCCTGGGGAAGTTGACGTTGCAGAAATGATTCCCAGAAACATAAGTAAGATAAAGGACTGTTCAAATTCAGTTAATATGATACACAGTAGTCTCATGGTAGCAAACACACCTCCTCTGTGGGTATGACTTGAGCGTATCCCGCACCAACAGCACCACCTGCATGCAGAAATGCTTTATACAGAGAGACTTTTTTCATAACATTCTCCCACAATTCTGTAAAATTCTTGCACTTATATTGCAACTCTACCAACTGCAAATTGTACTTTGCTTTGCATGTATCACTTATGCAGCTTATTTACTAACTGAGGAGCTGAAATCCAGGGAGAATTTCTTTGCAATTTGTACTTATGACATTACTTGAATCTTGAGTTCTACACAATTTATGGATCATTCTTTATATTATTTTTACTATTGAAGTTAAAGTGCAATGTCCCTGGCAAAAAGAGCCTTACCCTTTATACCAAAACTGGACCGCAGGCAGGGCTGCTTCACACAGGCAAAAGTATTTATATTCAGTTGGGCACCTAAAGCTTGTGCCAAACCAAGAGAGGTGGTGCTCTGACCCTCACCCACTGGAGTAGGTGTAATTCTGGCCACACATGGGATAGAGAAAACATATAGAAATTCATTATGAGTTTGTCAAACATGTACAAAACAGACATATTTTAATACATTGTAGTTGGTTTAACTGAAAGATTTGGCACCTTGAAGTGTCAGTGAAAGAGACTGTGAAAAAGCAACAAACAAACAAGATAAAACTTACCCAGTAACCACCACATATTTCCCATCATGCCATTTATCAAGGCGTTTTAGGACTTCCAGTTTGACCTTCGCCCTGCTTGTGCCATATTGCTCCACCTCTTTTTGGAATAATCCCACCTCTTTGGCAAGCTGTCCTATCAACTTTTTGGAAGATGAATGAGAGATCTGGAAATTGCTGTAAATGAGTTTTAAAAATTGGCATTTCATTACTTTTCTGCATAGTTTCTTCTAGTCCATGGGCAGTATGACAACATTCATGTTCTCTCTGAAAGGTTATTATGGTATACAGAAATATACCTTGGCTGAGGTTTCTGTGGTTTCACTGTTGTGTTGAACATGTTCCACCTTCCAAGTCTATATGTCTGTAGAAATTGCTTAGCACTCTTAACTGTATTCTGTCGAGAACAAGTATTATACATTTTGTAAATCTGAGGTGAGGATCAACAAGCTTTTATGTAACATTAGTTTAATTTTGGCTTGATAAAGTGAGGTAGCAATAGTCTCCCCAAATGGGAGATGCATTTTGAAATTAATGAACCTTTTAATTTTATTTAAGCAAGTTAAAGGAACTTTTAACAAAGGAATGGACTCCTCACATGGCTTTTTTTTTAGCAATGTCATTCATGTACAATGAAACAGATGACCCAACTGTTCTGATGACATGTTCTTGCCCTTTTTTCTGGTTCTCTCAAATACAGTGCCTTGCAAAAGTATTCACCCCCCTTGACTTTTTACCTATTTTGTTACATTCCAACCTGTAATTTAAATGTTTTTAAATCTTATTTTATGTGATGGATCTGCACAAAATAGTCTAAGTTGGTGAAGTGAAATTAGAAAAAATATATATATTAAAAAAAACAAAACAAAACTGAAAATTGGCATGTGCATATGTATTCACCCCCTTTGCTATGTTGCCCCTAACAAGTTCTGGTGCAACCAATTAACTTTAAAAGTCACATAATTAGTGAAATGAAGTCCACCTCTGTGCAATCTATGTGTCACATGATCTGTCAGTATAAACACCTTTTCTGAAAGGCCCCAGGGGCTGCAGCACCACTACACAAGAGACATCACACCATAAAGACCAAGGAACTCTCCAAACAAGTCATGGACAAAGTTGTTGAGAAGTGCAAGTCAGGGTTGGGTTATAAGAAAATATTCAAATCTTTGATGATACCCCAGAGCACCATCAAATCCATTATCTTCAAAAGGAAAGAATATGGCACCACAACAAACCTGCCAAGAGAGGACCGCCCACCAAAACTCACAGACCGGGCAAGGAGGGCATTAATCAGAGAGGCAGCACAGAGACCAATGGTAACCCTGAAGGAGTTGCAGAGTTTCACAGCAGAGAATGGAGTATCTGTCCATAGGACGACAATAAGCCGTACACTCCATAGAGCTGGCCTTTATGGAAGAGTGGCCAGAAAAAAGCCATTACTTACTGTTAAAAATAAGAAGACACATTTTGAGTTTGTCAAAAGGCATGTGGACGACTCCCCAAATGTATGGAGGAAGGTGCTCTGATCAGATGAGACTAAAATTTAACTTTTCGGCCACCGAGGAAAATGCTATGTCTGGCGCAAACCCAACACATCCCATCACCCCTAGAATACCCTCGCCACAGGGCAACATAGTGGTGGCAGCATCATGCTGTGGGGATGTTTTTCAGCAGCAGGGACCGGGAAACTGGTCCAAGACGAGGGAAAGATGGATTGCCGCAAAAGGTGGCTCTACAAAGTACTGACTTTAGAGGGGGTGAACAGTTATGCACGCTGAAGTTTTCTGTTGTTTTGTCCAATTTGTTGTTTGTTTCACACAAAAATAAATAAATACATCTACAAAGTTGTAGGCATGTTCTGTAAATGAAATGGTGCAAACTCTCAAACAATCCATTTTAATCCCAGGTTGTGAGGCAACAAAACATGAAAAATGCCAAGGGGAGTGAATACTTTTGCAAGGCACTGTAACACAATAACAGTAAAAAAAACTATATTGTCAAGATGCATACAAAAAATAAATGGAGAGTAAATTGCACAATTTCATAATTTGTGCCATCACCAACATTCGCATAATTTTCTGTGACTCACGTTTGGCGTAAAGGTCATCTATTCATTTGACTCTCACCTCCATTAGCATGGCAACAGTCATGGGCCCCACTCCACCAGGAACTGGGGTGATGTACGCAGACCGCTGCTTTGCTGTCTCATAATGTATGTCCCCGACCACACGCTTCCCCCCAGGCCGGTTTCCGTCTGCAGACAGTAAAAACATCAGCTGAAGTCCCATACAAACCCCATTAGGCACCTAATGTTCAAAAACAGGTCCAATAAAACAGGAAAACCTGGGATGTGATTGATGCCGCAGTCGATGACTACTGCACCCTCTTTTATCCAGTCACCCTTTACTAGTTCTGCTTTGCCAGCACCCACTACCAAGATGTCTGCCCTGCTCACCTGCCAACAGAAAAACACTATGGTTAGCCTCTGTAACCTTTTTCTTATTTGCTGGTCTCAGAGCTGATTTTTTAACATTAAGTTCTGCAATAAGAATGGCAAAGAATACCTTTACACTACTTTTTAATTTTTAAAGTTTACTGTTAATGTTAATATTTTTAAATGTAAATCCTGATGTGTTTTTCTACTGGGTTGGTTGAAGTACCTGCAGATACAAAGACTTAATAGGATTTAATAAACCTGCTTTACATTCTAAAGTATTCAGTTGTTTTGTGTTTTAAATGTTCAAAGATTAGAGAAGCATTTTTTGAGTGGGAGATGAGACAAATAAAGGCAAAAGAAGAGGTGGACAAGTAGAAGACTAGTAGGCATCACTTGTGCAGCGAGGTCTGGGGTCTTGGAATGGCAGCTGGTCACAGTGGCATGGTTCCATAAGAGGAGGTCATGCATGGGAGCTCCAACAATCTTACTGCGACCAATAACCACAGCATTCTTGCCAGACACGGACACACCTGCCCATAGAAAAGCTGTTCTTAATTCTTATATGTGCTGAACATCATACTTGACACTTTTCCTGTAATATGATGAAAAGGACTAGTGGTATCTTACAAGAGTATTACAAGTAACTACCTAACAATTTACAGTTCACAGTTTCCAATTAGACAGACTTTGGCATTACTAATCTGAATTCTGACTGAACACAAAGATGTATATTATAACATATTATAGAAATTACACTATTAACCTTACATTTAAGATATTTACTGCCATATATGATGCACATATCATGAGAGAAAAACTGATAGGTCATGTGACATTTGTGCATGTGACATTTCCCTCACCAGTCTGCCTGATGAGTTCCATGCAGCCGTTGGGAGTACAGGGAATGAAACAGCTGCTCAGGTCTCCACGAGCCAGTCTCCCTGCATTTATACTGCTCAGCCTACAAGAGCCATACACTTTCAGTGTTATTATATGGTGAACAGTGACCATAGAGAAACATTGTCTTATCACACTTTGTATATGTTTGGGCAGCTGTTGGCATAACGGGTAGGGAGTTCGCCCCGTGATCGGAAAGTTTGAAAGGTACCACTGAGGTACTCATGAGCAAGTTACCATCACCAAGCAGTGCTCCCCGGGCAATGCCTTAAGGATATTCCAAACCCAGTGGTGAAGAGACAACACTGGAAAGACATTCTAGGTCATATTGAGCAGTATATTATACAGCATTTCATAGTTAACAGCCATACAATCTATTTTATTAGCGTGCAAATGAGTTGACATATACTTTAACCATTTGCCATTGGCACATAAAGACTGCTCACCAGCATATCTACATGCTTTTTATCCAAATAATTAAGATACACATGCCTGGGAAAAATAGTTCCGCTATGGCTCTGCTCTGGCTAGGGACACAGCTGTACAAACCAAATAGAAACATTTATACCCACTGCAGCCTGGCCAAATGCAATATTTATTCTACACCACAACTACATGTTCAGCAGGACAGGAGAGAGTTCACATCTACCTGCAGCACTGCAATCAACTGTGCATCTTCTATGTCTGATTTAAAAAGGCAACCAGTGAAGTTCTCACATGCCTGTAGGACTGTAGGACTGGGTGATATGACCTCAAATTAATATCATGATTAATTGAACATTTTACCTCAATTATGATCAATGAACAATAATTTAGTTTACAAGGTTTTTTCTGTTAATATGCCCAACTATTAAAACTGGAAAGCTTTTAAAGCATGCATAAAGTTGTGATTTTAAAATAACTGAAGGAAGTGCACACAGGTCTAGTGACAGACTGAACTGGATGAACATAACTGATGATGTTATTTAAAACAATAATCAAAATAAACATCAAGGGTAAGATTACATTGATTAGAGGTTCCAATTTCCTATAAATTTCCGATTAATAGCCCAGCCCCACATGACTGCAGGTATTTTTCTATGATACATATTGTCTGCTATGCTTGTCTAATATTAAATTCATCCCAATAACCACTGACTTTATAAAAATACAACTGCTCTGCTAAAGATTAAAACAGGTATAAGATGAGTAAGATATCATCTTGCACACAGTATGAAGTAGGCCAAGTAGTTCCTAGTGTGCGGTCACACTGGAGCCAACTAAAATGGATTAGAATGGGTCTTTTTGGACATCAGTGGGAGAGTGTGCTAGATTAAGTGCTTGGGGTTTTAAACCAAAAGCCTTCTTTTTTGGAGACAAAAATGTTCCAAATACTGGCAGCTGCAACACTGTACACTCTTAGGACGAATGTGTAGAAAAATTACACAAATTATGTGTAGCACTTAAGTTTTTTGTGTTTAAACAATTTTGTGTTAATGTTTAATAAGTCAGTAAATAAGTTAATGTGGGAAAGGTCAGATCTTTTACATATAGTTATGTTTTAAAATGTACACGTGCATTTGGTCACAGCATTCAACACAATTTGTGTAACCAAGGACATCACGTGTTAATATTTTACATGTGTACACATCTTTGTTACCTTTTTTGACACTTTCACTGTGTCAAAAGTGTCAAGAAATGTTGTCCCAAAACTTAGCGATTGTGTAAGAATTTGATACAGTTTTTGTCCATTTTAACAGTTTACATTAATCTTTTCACTGTCTTTGTTACTTTATTTGATAGTGCAACTATAATGTGACATTAAAAGTTCTTGCTCATGGCCATCAAATCATTTTATAATGATTTTTAATTTAAATCATTTTCAGTGTTAATGTATAGGAAAATACAAAGTATAGGAAAAATATTGAAATTTCTAAATATATTACAAAAAAAGTAAAAGACTTGTAGGGCAGAACAATATTATGTGTACTTCTCTATTATTAACATTCATGTTGGGAATGTATGATATCTCTCACCCATCCACATCCTTCTCTGGAGCCACAGCATTGGTCACTTTCTCTGTGTCTATCGGAGTTATGGAGTCCAGAGGCAGCTGGACAATGAGACCATGGACCTCTGTGTTCTCATTAATCTCAGCTATTCTTTCTAGCACCTGATTAAAAAGCATTTTAAAATTTAGTTCATTATCACTCTTGTTCTAGCTTTCGATATAAAAATGATGATCAATTGTCCTACTTGGCATCGATGTAATCACACCTCGAAAGAAATTTGTGACTCAAGTTATGGGTAGCCTGAATAGATAATTAACAAAGTCTTTGCTCATTGTGGGTCATATGTTCATCTCACCTCGTCTTCTGTGGCAGTTTTGGGGAGTCTGATGTGGTTGGCATTGATCCCAATCTAGAGAAGGTGGGAAGAGATGTGGTGAGAGAGGGGGAGAGAAAGAAACACTAACAGTTGAGTTTATGAAACCTGCATTTCTGAAGTCTCATCCCACCTCAGCTGCAGCTTTTAACTTCATACTGATGTAAAGGTTTGAGTCCTCTCTGTCTCCAACCTGGAAGGATAGAAAGTAGTGAATACATTTTCTGTCTCAACAATTGCACATAATTAAGAAATAAATTACTGAATTTTAAATTAATTCAGCACTTAATTTTACTGCACTTAAATGAAGTAGTTCTTCATTTTTACCACTACTAACAAAATGCTTTTAAATGTAAGTACAGTTAACATCAGATATTTAAGTACTATTATTTATGTAGTATAAGAGTCATTTTTGTAAGAAATTTTTGTTTTTAAATATACAAAACAGCAATTAAAAACCAACTGTAAAACAATCATCGACACCAGTCAAGGGTTATTCCCATATGGTGTCACAGACTGAAAACGTACAAAGCAACTCAAACTAATCAATTTAATTTCACAAAACCGGACACACATTCTAGGTCATGTTTGATCACACATGATAAACCAGTTCATAGTCAATATGCTAGAAGATGCAGGTACCTTGAAGGGAAAAGAAATTCACTTTATGAAAATGACCATCAACAGCAGACAGAGTCAGATGGACTTATGAAAGATCAGAAGAGGAAGGTGTGTCAGATTTTCAAAGGAGAAGGACTTATATCCTCCCCATCAAATGTAAACAGAGACACAATAAAGCAATATCAACCTCAGACTCACTTGTAGCACTGAAAGACCTGGCCTAAAGTCAGGAACCTGAGCTCTCATCTCTTCCACATCTTTCTTCAGTCGCTCTCTCACCTGCCTGGAGGCAAAGAGACAGCCGGTCATCTGAAAACATCTCTCTTTCATCACACTAGTGCTTTCGGTCTCACTCCCACTCACTGTGAAGTTTTAGTGCCCGAGATGACAGTGGCTACAGTGCGCTGACCGACCCAGAATCCCCATGCACCATGCCTGAACCTTACGGCGGTGACACCAAACATGTCGGTGTGAAGGTGTCGGATCACACTAAAAATAAAAAACAAAGTCAGAAAATATTCTGAGGTTTCTGAAAGAGAGCAAGATTACAATATGTCATTTTTGGAAGGTAGATAGAGAAGAGAGAAAATAAGAGTCACAGAGAACAGGGTCCCCTTGGGCCCTTGAAAGAACCTTCTCAGAATTTCTTCAATATCCTGCAGTGTTCATGTAGCAACAGCTGATCTGTGTGTGAAAACACACAGTAAAGGCAACTCTTTCCTGCCTACACAAGTGACTCCTCCTCTTCTTGCATCTCTGAAAGTTGCCATCCCCCAGGCCAACGTCTTATCACTGGACTTTTGGGCTTTGTCCACAGCATACCAGCTTGTTCCGGAGAGCCTGGGAAAGCAGTAAATAAAAGATTTCAGCTCAGCCAAAGTGTCTCTCACACACACCCTTGTGGTAGGGGTGTATAGGGCTGGAGAGCTTCCGCTGCCACCGCTGGCGTGGAAATTTTGGGCCGTCCCAGTGTTTGGCTCAGCATCAACCAATCAGAGAAGGCTTCATTTCTAAGTGAGAAATTCCTGGTTCTTTCGAGTGTTCTTTGTTCTGTTATGGCCCCTTCTCTCTCATTATTTACTGAGGAAACTGTTCCTCTCTCGAAAAAATGTCTGAATTCAGGGAGGAGCTGGAGGTCTTGGAGGGAGGATCTTGACTTAACAGTGTTCCAGTAGAGCGAGAACTCTCATGTTGTGCCCTAATGAACTCTGGCGAAAAGTCCCGCCCACTCTGCTCCCTCAGCCAATAACTGAAAAGCAACTTTCTGCAAATCCTTGGCTCCAGGCCAACTCCTAGGGAGCTGTTCTGCCCTAATACTTAAAAAGACAAGCTAACTGACTGCATTTCTGACTGCAAGTCAGAGCAAAAGTCAGAGGTGCAGTCTTTTATGATATATCTTTAATGTTTCATAGATGTAAAGCTGCATTTTCTTACGTGCAGCTGGGTTGAGAAAGTTAGAAAAAGTGTTTGAAAGCTGAGAAAACATCTGACAGACTCTGCAGTAATTAGTGGTGATGTAATTTTCGCCATGTGAGCTGGAGCCTTAGTATTTTTGTGGCTTCTAGTAGTGTAAAGCTGTATTTAGACAGACTGTGAGAGCTTAATACTGTAACTGAACATACCCAACCATCACAGTACTGAATTATTTTTTAATGAATGAATGAGTTAAAATAAAATTTAACTTTTTGGTCTGCTGAAACTGTGGGTCTTGTTTTGGTTCAGATAAAATAAAAAATTGCAGTTCCATCAGATGCCATCAGAGGATCATAAACATTCACAAAAATTTAGTTTCACAGAAATTTCATTGAAGATATTCAACAGAAATTTTAAATGATTTTCAGAGGTAGCAGAGCAAGCAATGCTGTGTTCCAGTTTAATTATATCCACTAGGTGGCAGACAAGAACTAAAAATGAGAACTGATTACTGACCATAATTTTAGAGTAATACACCAAGATGCATTCATACTATTCACCTAAGTGGGGGTAAAAATCCAGCAAATTTCAGATTAGCACTATTCTCAGTTAAGTAAATAAATGGTTTCTACACACAACGTAGAATTCATTGGACACTTATCCAGAGCGGCTTACATTTTCAAATTACTGAGACAGCTTTACCCCTGGAGCAACTTATCATTAAGGGCCTTGTTCAGGGGCCCAACATTTTTTAGGCTCTCCTAATATCCAAACCCTCAATCAATAGTTTTTCAGATACTCAAACCTCTATGTCAGCGCCCAACTAAAACTGATCCAGGCATATGAGAGCGAGAGAAAAGTCAGACACATAATTTGCTATAAGTTTTTGCTATAATTTACTTTATTTATGTGGAAAACTGCTTCATACGTTTTATATGTATGCTGATAAATGCAGTATAGATCTGTTGCAGGTCACTTACAGGCCATTTTGTCACCAACTTATGGCTCCAACAAGGATGAACAGTGCACCTGGCTAGATGCCATCTTACAGCATTACCACTTTCTGTCCATGCTGTGTGGGATCTCCAGAACACCATTAGAGCCCTGTAAGCATTAAAAAGCATGAGGATTATTTCCTGCTCAATGGACATTAGCAGCTAATTGCTCTGCTCTAACTGATCTTGTTAGCCAAACGATATTAGCCTGACTTCCTCCTGGTGCTGAGGAGAAATTTATAGAGGTGGACAAATAGTTTAATGATTCATCATTAACACACGGGAGGAACCAGTGACATTACGTCATATCCAGAGAAACAAGAGGGAGATGTTCGGGGGCTAATAAAGTTTATGTGGTCATAGTTAGAAATTAGAACAGAGTTTATAATCCTGGTCACTGCAAAAATAAAAATGCTGAAATAATTTTGAATTTGAATATCTACATAATACAGTCAAATCTGTAGTTGTTAACTTCCCTGAACCAGAAAAAGAAAGCTGTTCAAATAGTAATGCAAATAGTGAGCAACATTTTTATTTAGAAGTAATGAAGGAAATGGCAACCTGAACCTGTAATTAGGCCTCAGGCATTGGTCCATTCATCGAGTTTGATTTTGACCTCTGGTCATTTCAATCCAGAATTAAAGACTTATGGACGGAAAAAAGTAGACAAGCTTATGATTAAAGGAATGCCTGTGCTCTCTCCTAATGTTTTCCTTCTTAGCAAAATTTGCATCAAGTAATAAACATGTTTTTTTCAAAAATCACCAGAGCAAATTCCTTGAATTTGACAATGTGCTTAAAAACTTCTGATTCTCATTCTTAATAGTACTGGACTGAGCCAATCTGTTTCATAGTCCTCCTAATAAAATCTTCAGGTTTCTGATGAAAGCGCATTGAAATACATTCTCTAGGTGAAGAATTTGCACGTTTTCAGTGTCAGTGTATGAATCCTATAAAGCCTGCTGAGCTGTCGTGGTGATGAGCTTTGATATGAATTACTGGTGCATTCTGTTTATGTGGCACTACTTTATTCCCACTCTTGCCTTGACCCATTAGACAGGAAACAAAGGAGTGGCACAAGGCTCTAGTGCTAATCAATGTGAGGGTGTAGGTGGTGCATATGTCAGATCACTTATAAAGTAAATTCTTTTCTGTGAGGAAGGAGGGTGGATCCTAGAAAATTAGCTTTAAAGAATAGAATAGAATGTTACATACTGACACATGATCTTTGTGATTATGGTATTTTTAAATTAACATTTTATCCATTTATTTCATCTGATAAAGCGATGTAAGAAACTGCTGTTCTTACATGAATTGTGCTATGGTTGTACAACTATGGCTGTAACGATACATTGATCTACATCAATACATCAATATATCTATTCAATGATCAACAAGCCCACAGAATCAATCCAAAATGAAAACATTGTCCAGACATCACACATATTTTGGTGTCTCACACCAAGACAACCACTGGTTTTATCACAACTTTTTTAAGAGTGATGACAGAACAGATCTTGTCAAAATTTTAAATGATATTTTAGTTGCTTTTTGTGATTTGATATGATCCTGAATTGACTTGACATTGCAATATTGTACAGTATGCCATTTGTTGTCCATTGAATCAATATATTGTATCATGATGAAACGTGTGATTTACACCCCTAATACAAGCTTGGACTGACCACAGCATTTTCAAACTCAAACCCGACCCCTACCCCCCACCCCCACCCACCCACACACACACACACTCACACACTTCTCTAGTACTTTTTCACAAAGTCCCTATGCAATCTGCATTTCACTTACTATCTCCTCTTAAAGCTCTTTTCAAATGTTTTCTTTTACTTTTACCCTAGAGTAAAGTGCTTAAAACACACAGTGCTGTGTGATGCTCTTCTTTCATACATTAGTACGTATAGCTTGCATAAAAAATCAAGATCCCTCATTTCTGAGCCCAACGGTGGAATTGCTCCTGCATTCGTGGCCACAGTAGAGACAGGGATATTTCGTCCTTAAGCAAATTTCACCAGTCCCTCTGTTCTACTTACGTCAAGAGTCAGCACTTGCTAAGAGAAACAGGCTAGAAGGATACAGTCTAATAAATCACTATCAGTAAAGAGAGACACTGCAATATAGGCCTGGGTCTCTACCTTCCTCACTGGATGCCAGCCAGGGCAGGCTGGTGCCAAAGCAGATGCAAAGGTAGGGCGGCACAATTCTATGTAGGTCACTGAGTTTTTGGGGGAAGAATTGGGTCCAAACAGGCAGAAAAGGGGCTTTTCTGAAAGGGCCAGCTTCATGCTAGGTCAAAGTATTCACAGGCTTTGTGAACAGATACTGGGCATGCATACCAGCTGGCATGGGCTTCATGTGTTTAAATGCGATTGGTTGGAAAAATGGGAAGGTGGTGAATGTAAATGCAGATGTAAAGGTTTGAGTATATGGCATTTAATCAGTAATGAAGAAGAATAGTCCATTCAATGTTTCTCACTTTTTAGTGAAAGTGAATGATTATTTGTCATTGTGAACACACCACAGCACAGCGCACAGTGCACCACAGCGAAGTGTGACCTCTGCATTTGACCCAACTGTGAAGGAACAGTGGGAAGCTCACATGGGCCGTGCCTGAGGAGCAGTGATTCCGGTCCCTTGCTCATGAGTACCTCAGTGGTACCTTTACTGGTCCGGGATTCGAACCAGCAACCTTCTGATAACGGGGCAAACGTATAACTGGTATGCTACCAAAGTCCAGTGGTATCCTAGTGTTTCACAGAGTGTAGGTCTAGGAGACACCCAGTGTTTAGGGCTGAGGTCCAGGGGGTTCCTAGTATTCCATAGGGCATATAATTATTGTCCAAGGGTCTCCTAGTGTTTCACAGAGCATAGCACTAATGTCTAGGGGACACTCAGTCTAGGGGGCTCCTAGTGTTTCATAAGGCATAGGGCTAAGGTCCAGTTGACACCTAGGGCTTAGCACTAAGGTCCAGAGGTCTCCTAGTGTTTTGTGGATCAGAGCACTAAGGTCTAGGGGACACCCAGGGTATAGGGCTGAAGCCCAGGGTGCTTCTAGAAATACTTAGGGCACAGGGCTAAGGTGCAAAGCTTTCATAGTTTATCATAGAGCATAGCACTAAGGTCTAGGGGACTCCCAGACTTTATTGATGAGGTCCAGGGTATGCCTAGTGTTTCATAGGGCGAAGGGCTAAGGTCCAAGTTTCTTCTAGTGTTTTGTGGATCATAGCACTAACGTCTAGGGGACAACCAGAGTATAGGGCTATGATCCAGGGAGCTCCTAATATTGTTTAGGGAATAAGGTTAAAGTCCAGAGTTCTCCTAGTATTTCATACAGCATAACACTATTGTCCAAGGGAGATTCATGGTCCTAGTTTATCATATGGCATAGTGCTAAGGTCCAGTGGACTCCTAGGGCTTACGGCTAAGGTATTGTTTTGTTGAGCATAGCACTAAAGTCTTTTGGGCACCCAGGGTATAGGGCTAAGGTCCAAGGGGCCCTTCATGTTACCTAGGGCATGGGGCTAAGGTCCAGAAGTATCCTAGTGTTTCATGGAGCATATCACTAAGGTCTAGGGGACACCCAGGGATTCGGGCTGAGGTCCAGGGGGCACCTACTGTTCCACAGGGAATAGGGTAAAGTCCGATGGTCTCCTATTGTTTCATAGAGCATAGCACTAAAGTCTAGGGGACACCCACGGTTTAGGGTTTACATCCATGGGGCTCCTTGTGTTTCATAGGAGCTAAGGCCTTAAGTGCCCTGACAAACAGGGGACAAACAGATACTCATTACCTCTCAACGCACATGCATACACATATACAGTACATGCAAAAATAGGGAGGATAAACTGGTACTTATGCTGATGCTGACAATTCTTGATTTCTTGAATCTTCTCATAACTGTTTGAACAGACATCCCTGTGCACTGGGGGTGTTGAGACTCAAAAAATTGCACTGTGCCATAACCAAAGTTTATATTGACAAAAGTTGCTTTTTGGAAAGTTACTTCAAATGATTTAATGCATGAAAAGAAATCATGATTACTTTCTTCTTCTCACAGCATCTCTACACCATGGTGTAATTCATGTAACTATGATATCAGGGCCATCATTGGCCTAGGTCAAGGGAGGGCCCAGTGTGCAGTCCCTGCTGGAACCAACAAAACAGAAAAGCATGCCTGCATGCCATTTTGTTTAAAAGTTGTTTTTTGTCTCTGGTAAAAAGGCAAGTATAAAGTCTTTCAAGAGAAGTGGCACTTTGCCACATGCAGACACCGATGTCACGCATGGCTCCAATTTTCCTCCCAAACAGAACAGTGAAAGCTGTTATTTTTCACCCTTGCTTAAAGAGCATGGCCAGACAGATAAGCCTGATCAAAAGTTGCTTTCAAGTGCTGCAGAGAGCCTGTGTGAATCAGCTGCACTTTGAGACCAGTCAGAGACTCCTCGCTGTTTTTAATAAGAAACTCAATTCATGTGAGGTAGCCTAAAACCTCAGAACACATTCAACGCTTTTTTCTGGCTATACTTCCCTGTCCTCCCATTCGTTTGGCATAATGCAAATCTCTCTTTGCTTTCTTAATGGCACACTCTGCACGATAATCCCTTGATGCTACGGACTGTGTGAATCCCAGGGGGTCAGATGTGGGGGTGTCGGACACTTAGTAGACTTTGTTAATGAAATGAGGGTTTGAACGGAATTGACTCTCTGCTCAGATATATTAGTGAACTGCAACAACCACGAGAGGGACTATTTATTACCTGCATGTCTCACATAGATGCAGAGAAATCATTACTATCATGTGTAGATTTAACCATGTAAAAAGCCACAAATGTTCCTCAATTGAGTGACTTTTTGCTATGACATCTAACTTCACTTTATAACAAGAAGGGGGTAACAATGTTGATATACTCATATTTACATTATTTTTATGTAATGTTATGTAAATTGAATTTAACACAAGACTGAAGAAGAATAATAAGAGAAGAATAGAAAAAAAATGAAAAATAGAAATGTAAGTGTATTTTTAAAAGAACAGGCTGATATTCACAAAGCCACTTTCTTTTTTGAGAGTCTCATCCCAAATGTTCTCTTACTTTGTGAATAGTGCAAATTGAGAATCAGCAAAGGTCGAATTTGTCTTGAATATTAACAGATGTATAACATGAAATTAATATGGGGATATATTTTCTTAGAGACTAAATCAGTTGACTTATGTAACCAGTAGCTTCCAACTGGACCTTAAGTTCTATAGAACTTAATTTAAACTACTGTTAAATGTTACTGCTTAAACTGTAGTCTATAATTAACCCTTTTATGGCCAGCCTCAACTTGAATGGGCAGGTTTATTCATTTATTTATACGTTATCGGAACCACTTAATCCCAACCAGGGTTGTGGGGGCACTGGAGTCTATCCCAGGAACTTACGGGTGCAAGATAGGGACCAACCTTAGGCAGGCGCCAACACACCGCAGGGCACACACACTCACACAAGCACACTCTCACACACACCTTATGGGCCAATTTAGAATTGCCAATTAACCTATAGTGCCTGCTTTTCGATTGTGAGAGGCATGTGAACTCAAGGAGAGAATGCAAACTCCACCTACGGCCGACCTGGGGATCGAACCCAGGACCTTCTCGCTGTGCCACCCTGGACAGGTTTAGTGGCTCAAAATTCATAAATGAAAGGGCTCATTTTCATTTCAAGGTGCATCAAATCTATTTTCCTTGGATTTAACAATCTTTAGACCTAATGTGGAGGATAAGTGTTGTTAATTGACTGAAATGACCATCAGCATGACAGTTAATTATTTTTGGCAAGAATTAAAAAGCACACCACTTAGCTGACTCTCATCTCCTGTGTACAGACAGAAAGGCACCAGAGATGCAAGAAATAAAGCCTTATTTCTAACAGGTATGGTAGGAGGATGTCAGTGAATTATTGAATCACTTTCTGGTTCAACTTTGTCACAACCCAATTACTTTTCTGGGGAAGAAACATCAAAGAAGCACACAGCTACAGTCTAGAATGTCTTAATTATATTGGAGAAAAAGACACCAGATGCCTTGTTCGTGTACAAACAAAGCCTCAATATGATCTCTGAGACAATAAGTTAATTCTTTAAGGGAGAAAAATGCGAAAGACCAAAGGTGAGAGACAAGTCATATGGGCAGCAAACCAGCTTTGCTGTGACACGTTGCTAAGCCTGTTTGCATAATTCATGAACACAGAAATCAGTCTTCTACTTCCAAGATCATTTCAAGCTTCACAGGACATGCTGATGTAAAATACGTCAAGAAAGAAGGAATCATTCTCAGGTGTGACCCGACATTCTCAGAGGAGCCAAGCCATACTTATCTTTTCCACAATCCAGCAGGCCTGGTATCCTTTCTTGCACAAGATGATCAAATTAGGCTATCTTATCACATATGCTGTGTCTGGATCAGATAGCACCATTTCAGAACCACCCATGGAGGCAATAGCTGTAAGAGTGGAAAAATGCTATCATGTAGATTTTTTCGGCAGGCACAGGATTGCTTAAAATGAAAAATAAGCCACAGAAAAACAAATTCCAGGACGAAAATATATGCAGCTCAATATGCATATGAAAATGAATGCTAAAATAGTCTTTATTTGTTCAACTGCTGCATTTCATGATCCACTTGCTAATGGGCAGCAACGTACAGGCACTCGACTGTACCACACATTCCTCACTGGCAGCTGCAATTGTGAAGGCAATGGACAGAAGATGGACGCATTTGATAATGAGCCAACCATCAAGGCTGTTGCATTATGCAAAATCAACATGAAGACAGAGGGGCGGCGATTTTACTTTTCCAAATTCCATGAATATATACATATATAAAAGGGGGATGAATTTGTTCCCAAAACAGGTCATTTTAAAGCAGCAATTTCAGCTTTGACAGTAAATAAGCAGAGAGCCATCTCTCGATGTTTCTGTTTCAGAGCTGACACCCGTAAAATAAAAGGGCGCCAACATTGAACGACTGAAGGAGAGAGATTCTACAGCTCATGCTAACCAGAAACCTGACAAGTCTTAGACAATAGCACATGAGGATCAAATCTTTGCCATGAATTTATCCCTGCATACAGTTTTACACATAATATATGAACATCTAGAATATTAATTGCTTTGGGCCAGAGAGGAGGCTGACATTAGTATAGTGTCTCCTGGAGAATGGACATGTCTTCACTGGTATAATTGGTTATGAATAGTTAAAATGGTTGGGGTCAAACAGGTGAATTCAGAAAAGGAATGGCAGAAGACCTTCTTCAATACTTCATACTGGTTCCCCTGAATTTAAAAGATTAGAAAGGTTGTGCAAACAGATAACTGAATGGGTTGGACAGAACCAGGAACCCTATTTTAAAAAAGAAAAAACAGATCTGGATATTACAGAAGTGAGAAAAACAACATCAGACATGGAACCACAGAGTAAAGACAAATAATGCATAACAGTGAAGGCAAATGCAACATGAATTTCAGTACAAAATACTAGCATTAGATCGGAATATTTAAAAAATGTGAATAACATCTTTGAAAATGATGACTGAAAAACAAAACAAAAATTCTACTTGTTTGCTGTAGATTCAGGTCCAGCTGCTCTCCCAGGGGTACAATCATCCAAGCAAAGCTGTATTTTGGAGAAGTGTGAGTTATGATTGTGTTTCGATTTGGCGATGTAATTTTTATTAAGCAGTTATCTGAAAGATCACAGCTCAGACATAAGTTGAAAAAGTCCAGCATAGGCACTATAAGGTCTCATCTGTCAGAACTCTTTAAATCCACAGCCCAATATCAGTACTGAGCAGTCTTTTGTAAGCATTGATGAGTCTACAAGCATAAACCACTATTAACCCAAGCAGTCATTTAAAATCAAAATGGAGTCTCTTTTTTCATAAGGATCTTCATTCATAAGGAAGTAGACTGGCACATTTTTACCAGAGAACATTTGTGCAAAATAATACCACTAAAGAAAAGGCTTTCTGTCTCATCCTGTAATCCACTTACAAGCAGCAACCACTGCCTTAACTGTGAACAGATTAGAACTCCATTGACTATTATATACAGACTTAATATCAATGTGTGGTTGAATAATGACGAAAAGGAGACAGTAGTCCAGTAAAGGTAAGCTTACAATAAAGATAACTTGTTCAGGAGCTTATAAAGAATATATGAAAATTCTCAGCAGGACTGGATCCTCGTAAGACGGTGCCTTGGATTTCTAGCTGGCCTCATACCATCTCATCAATGTTATTCCGGAAAAATCTTCTGTAGTTTTAGTTCCACATCTGTTTTGGTTTTGACCTCGGCACTTATATTGACAGTTTACGGTTGTTTACTTTATTTTTCAAAAATACATAAATATACCTGACATAGGTATATTCTTTCTGGCAACAGTACTGCCTAGTAATTAATCAAATTGTGGGAGAAATCTTGAACATTTTAATAGTTAGCAATGTGATGTGCTATTACATATTCGGTTGGTCCAGTGGAAGTGGAAATTGCAAATTTTCCATAGGATTGAGATTTCCACTAAGCTTCGTTCCCATTATAACACTCTCCTTACTGTGATAATAATTTGTTAAATTAAATGTAAATTTTATTTTAAGTGCATAAAACAAGCTTTTATTATTCATTTATTATTATTATTATTATTATTATTATTATTATTATTATTATTATTATTATTATTATTATTATTATTAATTCCTAGTCGGGAAGAACTCAGATGAGATCAGGTTGAACATTACAGTCTGCAGTATTTTCTGATTAACCTTCTGCTGACCTTAGGCCTCGTGACATGAACCACGTGACACTTTTAATTGACAATCCATCCTCATGTAATTACAGGTGGAATTAGATAATGAACAGAGCAGATGGGGAGTATTTTACATACACCCATACAGAGATACCATCAGATGATATGATGCTGATGATGAAATCAATAAGTAGAAGAAATTAACATGTCAATTAATGAAAAGGCTTGGCTAACATAAGGCTGAACTGTTGACCTTTTGTTGCAAATTGAACGCCGGTTCAAATCCCAGACCGGTAAAGGTACCACTGAGTTACTAGTGAACAAGGTACCGTCCCCAAGCACTGATCCCTGGGCAGCCCATGTTAGTTGCCACTGCAACTTTACATTTCATTGTGGTGCACTGTGTGCTGTCCCGTGGTGTGTTCACAATGACAAATAATCACACACTTTCACTTATAATACTTGTAACATTGTCCTGAATGGAAAGAGCAAAAAATGCTTTCATTAAAATATTCATCTCAGCACCTCACTATGAGGTCTTCAGAGTTAATATGCAGCTGCTATATTATTTCACTTACATTTAGAGCTGTTTAAGTGACAAAATAAATGGGATATAAATCTTTTGAAAAAATGAAGCTTAAATTCATGAACCGACATCTGCATAATAATCAATCTCAAACCCATCACCAAACATTAAAAACAAGGCAGAGCTCACGAAGGGTTCAAAGAAGTTCAGTACACCTTTCCCAGCTCACAAATTACTGTGTCTCACACACCATAACTCTACCTGCCATTGTCAACGGAGATAAACATTCCCCACCCGTCTATCCTGAGCTAAACGTGTAGTCTCCAGGGAGAGCTGCTTCTTCTGTCAGCTATATTTAGAGCTACATTTATAGTCTGTATGACATCAACCCAAAGTGCCCTGTGTGAGTGAATATCTCATGTGTTTTAATGGAGACTCTGTGCAAATCTGACACTGGGCTGTCATGGCTTACAGATGCCCGTTTTTCACAGGGATGAAGTTGAGTAAGCGATGCTGGGTAAATACTATGATGGTAAGTCTTGCTCAAGTGACAATGTCATCCCTAATGACCATACAGTATCAGATTCTAGATGGATCAAATGTCGCTCATAAAAAACATGTTTTAGATTATACAGTATGTCTATCTCTATCTCTATGCTACACAATTTTAATATATTATTTAATGCATCATTTATTGTTACCCCTCTGCAACCTATACATTTTGCATCATTTGTATTTGGTTCTGATTTTTCAAAGGCACTAAAAAAAATTGCGGTAGAATAATGCATTAATCAGAACCTTTAGAAGAGAAAATGAAACAAAAAGTTGCCCTCTGTCTACAACCAAACAAAGACATGCTACCTGTTGATGAAGTAAGATCTACAGTCAATTTCAGACACGGTTGAGAATCGATTGCTGTGAATGGAAAAAGCACAGTTCCACAGCAATGATGAATGAGAACCTGGAGTGGACTTCAGATAGATTTGCTTTCACTCCATATAAATGCTGGAATTCAAAGAATAGGTTATAAAAAGGCAATAAAAGTGAAGGTGAATTTGTTGCTTCAGTATTCATGCCTCATTCAAGCTGAAATTTAGATGGTTTTCTCAACCTGCAATACCAGTCACAAGGTATTGAACATTCAGTTTATGATAACAATTTAAGTGGTGCCACACACAGCATCTTTGAGCCTGAAAATTGATCCCAAAAGAATTTGATTCTAATTAACATGGATTTGAGAGTTGATTCCAAAACCTTTTCTGTGACCTTAAATTTATTAAGAATGACTTTATTCTCTTATTTAATTTTATTAGTTCACCATTTGTTGATTAGTTCACCATTCATTCACTACTTGAAAGTTTAAAAGGCTGAATTTTCAATTGTTACGGCGCCTGTTCTTTTTCCAGAAGCCAAAACAATTATGCTACATCCTGATTTGGGTTTTGCAGTACAATATAAAAAGGCAGAAATGAAAGTGTTTCTGAACAGTTGATGAATATAACTGGCACAGAAAAACGTGTATTCATATCATTACTATTGATTTTTACAGTAACTGTGTTTTATCTGGAGGTTAAAGTTTACTAAATGAAAGCAGACAGAATGAGGCAACAGTTTCTTACTTTCCTGTGAAGAGAACCTAGTCTATAATATCTCTGCATTGCTGTTATTATTTTTAATAATTAATGTTACAGTATTGAAAGGTTTCATGCTGGCTTTACCCAAGGCATTTTGATGTTTTTCCTCTTCAAAGGCAGCAAATAACTAATTTCTGGAGTAGTAATTTTGAAAAGTGTGTGTTAGTCTGTTTGTAAATTTACCATCACTGTGTGTCTCTTGCCCTGCTAATATAAGATCATACAGCTGCATTTGACTGATTTTGACAACAATTTTCTAAAACCATTAATTTGTTGGCTAATCGCCTCTGAAATGCTAGATTGTGTTCTCCTCTTGAATTATCAGATTTTGATGCAGTGTGTGTTGTGACACATTACTCTCATCACTCCCAATTAAAATGTAATTCATATTGCTTCCACTGTTAATAATTACAAGTACATGTACGTCTGGACTGTAAATTCCCTAAAATCTTAATCACCAAAGACACCACCTTTGAAATGTGATGGAGTTTTATCTCTACCTAACCACTTGTATGAGTTAAAATATCTTCACCTGGTAGCAAAGAAATTTTCTATCACAATACTGTGCAAAGTTCAACTAAATTAAATGTTGAATGTTTAATTCATCAGTATCTCTACCTGTTCTTGCTACAGCAGCACATATACTCAGTATCTCTACCCAAGCCACTAACTTCAAGATGTGATGGAAAAATCATATTTGTGGCAGTTTGTAAAAATCCCGGGTTTCCACTGGTTATATTTGTTCTGGACACATGAATGAGTGACATCAGATTATGCTGTTAATAATGTTTAACTTAACACTGTATTTCTTATTATAAGTATTATTTTATTTTCAATGCATAAAAATTAAGAAACAAAAAATGACCAATGCTCAGACTTTAGTATTCTCAGTTTGGTTTATTGGTTAAATTATTGGTTAAGCAGGTCGGTCAAATAAGCTGCTTCAATATAATGCTCAGCGTTGCATGCAATATTCCACATCAGCATTCTGCTCTTACACATTTGGCCAGTTTTGTCATGCTTTGCAGCACATGCAATGTGAAGTTTCTGTATGATGGAGAAATGCAGTCCTTGTGTTCTTCAGAATCAATTCTTTAAAAAAGAAAAGAAGAACAAAATATAAAAGATATTCTTAGATATTATATTGTAGGTAATCTGCAGTGTTGTGTAAGAGTTTTGTTGAAGAGTTCTTTTTTTCTTTAATCACACCAATAAACCATAGGAGATATACCAATTGACAGCAATTACAATTTTGACTGAAAGAAATTATGCAGACTGCTCCAACTAAATTAAAAGCTGCCTCATGCTGATCATTTGCTTTCTGTTTATTTGTGTAATGTGAAAACTTAGACACATTGAATTCAACATGATTTTGCAACAATGTATAGCTAAATTGAACTGACATATGAATGCAAATGAAAGCTCATTCAATCAAGGGAAGTTGGTTTGACTGTTCAGGTTTTGTAGCTCTTGTCAAAAATGGATGAAACTCATATCCTATTTTTGAGTGTCTGATTCTTTTTCATTATTGTCCAACAATACAAAAATGTATAAAATATATGTAAATGACACAAAGACTCATCTACCATCATCTAACATATTATCATTTAAAAAATATCTTTCATTTATAATGAAATCAGAATTTGTCTTGAAGTTACACTATATCTGAGATAAAACTATCAACTTTTAACTATCTTTCAAGCTCTAATTGGCTGCTGGTTATCTAGCTTACTATGCTAGAAAACTATCCAAATATTGTTCACTATGCCAATATTGCTTGGAAACAAAACGTACAAAATGTACTGTACAATGCCCATTTTGGCTTTATGTTGTCAGAGTGAGACCCTGAGGCACCTCCAGCATCACTACCTATGCAAAATTGGGAGCTGCTACCCTACAAGAGGCACATCACAGAAAGAGATTACTGTCAACAGAAATGGCCAGTGACTAAATTAAATCTCACCGCCTCAGTTATATTTAATGAGTCTTGTTGTCTTCTTTCAGCACACTTTCATTCTTTCTTTAATTTTTTTTTTTCATACCGGTGGTCACATTCTGTAATTAGGCCCAGTAGAAATTCAATATTCACTACAGCTCGATGAGCTAGGATGGAACACACAGATTCTGTCTTCATCTCTCTCTTGGGAATGGAATGAACTGACAGTGGAAATTAACTTCAGGTGAGCTGTGGCGATTAATGTCATTTCATATTTGAGCTCCAGGTTGTGGGGGTCCAGTGGGACACCTTTTCATGATTGTGGTGATGATGTGGTACATTTTTCCTGCCAATAAGGGAACTTCTGCACCATTTTTTCTGCTGGGTAAAAAAAAGGCCTTTCAACAGTACATAATTGGTGGTGATTAAGTGGCTTCATTGATCCTGGTTTGCAGAAGGCACTGGTTATTACATTGTTAATTAGGTGATGAAATGAAAACCCAATGCACTGGAACCACATAACCAGTGCTCAAACATGTGTTCTGTGCTATATACATAATAGTTTATGAAACCTTTATGAAATTTGCATTCTTTCGTAATTTCCTTTAATGAAAAGGAAAACTACTGGCAGTCATTGAGGAAATTCATTCTTGGCTCGTCCACTCAACATTGTCCTCTTGTCCATGCTTGTGTGGTGCTCCAGCAGTCTCATTAAGCAGGAAAAATCAAACAGACCTGCTGCCAAATGCCCAGCCGGGCCGACATCGGCTCCCAGCGGTCAGCCACTAATCAGCTGCTTATTAGTAGAGAAGGAGAAGAGAAGAGGAGATTGTGAGGATCTTTCTACTTCCACCAGACCTCATGATACATATTGCACTCTTGGGCAATCAGCATTGCAAATAAAGGGTTGCAACAATAGATAAAGGGCACAGCCTAGGCAGGGACTAGAGATCGATATCTTCTTCATTGATTCCCAACTCAGAATGCAAAACAGGTGGCAATCATGGGCAGCACATACAAGCCCTGGTGAAATGTAGGTTATTAGAATTTGAAGGCAGAGCAGATATGGCCATTGTGGCAGCTTCGCCCTAACAGATGGTGGGCTCACACACTGCTCTAATTGTATCCCATTTGACCTATTGAAAATATTAAAAAACTGATACTGAACAACAAATGCTGTGGGTCTAACTCAAAGAGTAGAACTTAAGAACCATAGGAATTTATTTATTTATTTATTTATTTATTTATTTATTTATTTGAATGAATGAATGAATGTTCATGTCAACATGATAAACTCAAGGGAGTGTCCCATTCTGTACAAACAATAAAAACATTTTTACAGCTAAGCACATGATATACAAAATGATCATACATATTTGTTTATACATTTAGTAAAATATTATTATAATTAAAATTCCTTTTAACATTTAAAAAAATTTATTAATAGTGATAAATGAAAGTTAAAGCAACATTTAATCACAATCATTAATCAATCATATATTATGTTATAATGTTATTTGACTACACATCCTGAATTTATTTAAGTTGCATTACTGGTGCTTTGTCTTGGCAAGAGCAGCACAAAATGAACTCAATGGGCATTAAAAGAATGTTTCTCATCCATCACTGATGGATGGACTTCAGTGTATCAATGGTTAGGCTAATATAGCTGGAGTAAATAAAAATTAAAAACAACCTCTGTGACCCACAATTTAATGAAGAAGCATAATTACATTCCAAAGCTAAAGGTGTTGCAGATCTCTGGATGTCAGAATGAATAATGATGTTTTAAAGCTATTTGCTAATGGGATCACCAACCAGCAATCTAATATGCACCAATGTGTTTTGCAAAACTGCCAAAGTACTGGCATTAATATACTACTAATTAAGTTTTGATGATCAGCCCAATGGTTCTACCAACCTATTTTGTGTCACCGTTGTTCAACAGTTGAATCAGATTTTAAAAATGCATACTGTTTAAACACTGTCAAATAAGTGCTATGAACTTGCTGCTGCCAACACACTATATTGTTATTTAGCTAATCATTTGAATCAGGGGAGATGTCACACTACATTTAAGACCTTAAAATTTGCCTGCAAGTCTAAAAAGGATTGAGTTCCTACTTATTATTATCAAAAAATCAAACAGTGTGCTACTTCCTGTCCTCTGCAGGAAGTTGTGAACACGGCACAGTACACAGTGCACCACAAGGAAATGTGACCTCTGCATTTGACCCATCTGTGTCGGAGCAGTGGGCAACCAACGTGGGCAGAGCCCGGGAGCAGTACTTGGGGACGGTACCTTGCCGAGGAGTACTTCAGTGGTTTGACCTTCCGATCATGGAGTAGACGCCCCAACCATTACGCTACACTGTTGTGGCTAAGAAATGTGAAGTCTGTGCAGAGTAGGGATCAGTAAGTTGTAGATTTGGTGTCTGCTGTCCTAATTTGTGCTGCCATACAAATCTTGCAATTGGTCCCAGCCTAGTGATAAGATATGTATTTGTATTTTTTAAATAAAAGTGAATAGGACTACTTTCATTCACACTTGTTATTCTTATTCATTCAAACATATCAAATCTCTTTGTTAACAGAGAGGTTTGGAAAGACATGGGTGAGCTCAAACTTGCTATGCCATCAGACAACATCCTCAGATTATTCTGTGACATTATACAGGCCCTAGTGTTTCTGCAGCTGCTCAGTTCTTGGTTAATAAGAGGGATCATCCAGCATCGAGCTTAATGACTGTATGATGGGAAGTGATCATCAGGATTCATCTCCCATATGCTGAATAATACCACGCAACACTGCTGTTTTTTCAGCATGGTGGATATGTTCTGTAGCAAAAGCAATGAGTCCCTAGACAGATTATGAGCTTATGGTGGATCTGCAAGATGGAGACAGTAGCAAGAGACAGTGATGAGAATGTGGGGGGCTTCTGTGGCTGTAGTTTGAATGGCAAACAGAAAGTTGAGGGTTTTGCAGGGAAAGAACAGCCTATTTGTTACTGTCTAAGGCAGGCTGTCAGGTTTCTGTATTAAAGGTTTCAAACATTTTTCTTTGGAGTAATTATGACTCAATGTGATTGAATCTGAAAAAAAAGAAGATAGAAAAAATATCTGAAAATGTAGATAAAAGAAGAAGGCAGGCAGGAGTAAGATTCAACAGTAATATTAAGAACTAATATTGATATTAATAATAATAATAATATTATTAAGCAGTAATAAGATTTCTTTTCAGGGATGTAAAACTGCACATTTTGAAAAGGCCTGATCAGCATAGGGTCCAAAGCATTTCATTGCTTAAATAAATACATGTACAAATCAAGACTTTAATTAGAATTAAATAAAATCATATATTTTTTGCAGGCATTAGTTGCCATGGAGTAAAACAAAAGAGGTTCCACTAATTGGCAATATGTCTGGTGCGACTTAGGCAACCAGTGGCCCATTCTGCTTTAGTGGCTTAGTGTGATATGTGATTAAATCATTTTTGTCCCTAAAGAAAAAAAAATCACACACACGCACATACACAGACACACACCTCCCTAGCAACCTAAAATTGAATTAAATCTCCTGGACCCAATTGTGAAACTGATTAAAGCTTTCTCAAGGAGGCCAGAAACAACATTTTATTCTAACCCACCTGGCACTGCTGGATAATCACTCACTTAAATTATAAAGTATTTTCCCTGTGAAGATGGTTGTCAATGGATTTATTGTGAAAGCTTTGTGTCTGCCTGCCTGATGCTTGTAATCACAAACAATGACCCTTAATCTTGCTTGATTTAGTGTGTCATCTCCTCTGATGATTTATTACTATGCCATGTTGTAACTGAGTTTTACTCTCCGGAGCTGTTATCAAACACATGTTAAATTAAAAGGTGCAGGAAGCTGAATGCCTCAGATTAATTGTGCACATATTGTCCAGTCTGCCATGATGGAAAGTATGGAAAAACATTAATGGTTTAGTTTCACTGTTTAGTAAAACCTTGCACTATTACAATTTACTTATTAATCACTATAGGATACAGTTTTGGCTCTGAAGAATTGTAATTTTACAATTTTACACTTCTGAAGAATTGTAAAGGTTATATAAGACTCTTGTTTGCCTACATTTATTTTTTATATGAAGCAATGAAATTGGTAATAGGGCGGCATGGTGGCCCAGTGGTTAGCGCTACCACCTCACAACAAGAAGGTCCTGTGTTCGAACCCTGGGGAAGGCCGTAGGGCTTTTCTGTGTGGAGTCTGCATGCTCTCACTGTGTTTGCGTGGGTTTTCTCCGGGTGCTCTGGTTTCCTCCTACAGTCCAAAGGCATGCAATATAGGTTAATTGGCGACTCTAAATTGGCCCGGTAAGGTGTGAATGTGTGTGTGAGACTGTGTGATTATGTGTGCCCTGCGGTGTGTTGGTGCCTGCCTAGGGTTGTTCCCCGCCTTGCACCCGTAAGTTCCTGGGATAGACTCCGGTCCCCCATGAACGCAGTTGGGATTAAGCGGTTTGGATAATGAATCAATGAATGAATGAAATTGGTAATACATACTTATCAGTTTGATCCAGAGTTAAATGTTTTCTGGAAGTAAAAATGAGTGGAAAATTATTGTGTGCACTGGAAATTGTCTAATGCAATGTGTGTAAAACTGTTAGGGTGGCAGTTAAAAGTGAATTACTGATATAGTGACTACTGATATAGTGCATAGTAAAATGTCCCCTGATATCACATCTGAATAATGATTCTAGTGATTTTACTGTGTTTACTTGCCATAGCTTGCAGTAAACAGTAGTCTGATATGCACATATTTCAGCAAACTAGCAGAAGAGAGGACAGCTCAATTATAAAACTCTGTCAGCAGCCTAATTTAAATACATCTGAAGCTTTGAAAAAATACTCAATGTGATTATGGCCCTAGCCCTTACAGAAGAGATGCAACCAGGCTAATATTATCCTTTAAAGGGATTTACTGACCTATGAGATTTGAGGTCACCATACAGGCCACTCAGTAAATCTTTCTGTTATAAACATGAAATTCTTATGTGCTTCCAATTACCTTTCTCATGAATAAAAAATCACATTTGGGAGAGATGCACCATAACCTTTTATTTGTGTCATTAGTACCTCTGCATTGAGGAAAAAACTCCCACTACTGAGAAATTGCATGCAAGCAGAATACATTTGTCATCTTTTTCAACTGCAATCCATGAGTTTGGCTGATGAGAAGCCTCAGGCCACAATGCCATGGATTTTCTGAAAGTAGACTTTTTTCCCTTTTCCCAAGAAAAATATTTGTTTTGTGATGAAATTCCAACAGTGAATGCCAAATATCCGATCCAAAAACAAACCTCTTGTTTGGTCATAGCAGTTACTTCCAGTACATCTAGTCAGATATCCTGGAAAAATACCAATAATTTCAATGTTAAAAACATTATTGAATGTTTGCATAATCATTGTAGACTATGAAGTGAATTTCCATTTTGTCCAAATGTCCAAGTGCTAATGAA
This sequence comes from Distichodus sexfasciatus, assembly GCA_032718565.1. Classification (NCBI taxonomy): domain Eukaryota; kingdom Metazoa; phylum Chordata; class Actinopteri; order Characiformes; family Distichodontidae; genus Distichodus; species Distichodus sexfasciatus. The sequence goes on along the minus strand of JAVGVS010000022.1, from coordinate 3,767,198 downwards.
ATCATGTGACTCTACTCCCATTGAACAATAAGAAGTAAACATCAAATTTACAAAAGCAGCTTTACAAGGGTATTATCATGATGATGGTCAGTAGTGTCCCTTATCAGATTGTGCTGACAAAGTAATAATGTGACACTGTACTGATCTTATTTAAATTGTACATTTAAGCCTACAAGCAATACACAAGGGGACATTCATTAGTCCAAAAGATGTGTTTATTGATCGAAAACTCATAAAGACATGTATACCTAACATATTGATTAGTGCCATCTATGAAGAACTTCTGCAGAGTGGTTGTAGGGAACAATTATATATATTGTCAGACCACAGACAATTTCCAGAGGCTTTGTATTCAGCATGAAGGACAGGAAGGAGGCAAACAAAAACTGCAAATAGATAAATTCAGTTCATTTTTTGTTTCTATAGGGTTCTTTACAACAGACATTGTCACACAGTGCTTAACATATAAATTTAGTCAGTATGACTTTTATCAGTGACATTCAATGCACAGAAAAAACAAGTACATACATGATGGTGGATTATACTGTCTATGACTTTACTGCCTTGGCACCTCAATCCATAATGTTATGATGAAGTGAACACTCCAGTCAATCCAAGTAATCCTGTACATATTGATTTAGTGTGGGCCTGATAGAAACACAATTGCGAGAGCAACAGAATGGGATGCTGAGTTTTCTGCAAAGATGAAGATGATGGATGGTTCTGCACCTCAGTGATATGCTTAGTGACTTAAGTCATAATTTGAAAGAAAATACTAATGGAGACCATAATTTCACATTTTATATACTGCTTCATGTGATCTATAACTAACAATTTGTAAAATTGACTCTCCTTATTATGTGGTTACTCTATTAAGCAATAATATATTGTCATTCTTTTTTATTGCAATTTCATTGAGCAATCACATATTATTATTATTATTATTATTATATTATTATTATTATATTATTATTATTATTATTATTATTATTATTATTATTATTATTATTAATTTATTTATTATTATTATTATTATTCCACACACTCAGAATTGCTTTAAACCAGTTCAAATGATTCAGATTATATCAGATTAAATTGACTCATACCAATTGTAACCAATTTAGAACTGGTAAACTGGTTTGGGTCACTATAAACAGACTTAAACCAGTTCAAACATCTAAGCAACCATTATAATAACTTAGCGACACCTTAACAACCACCTACTAACACCTCAGCAACCATCATAATAACCTAGCAACTACTTAGATACACCTTAGCAACCACTAACACTGGGACACACCTTAGCAAATGGCATAATAACCTAGCAACCACCTTATCAACCACCTGGAAATGTCTTAGGGACCATCACTATAACTTTGCAACCACCTATCAACATCTTAGCAACCACCTTGCACCTTTTTGATGCAATCACATTTGTTTTTGTTTTTTTTGTTTGTTTTTTTTGTGTAGAAATGCATTTCTAGTTTAGAAAACAAATCAAATATAGACTGGAGAAAGTGGGAGCAGAATGTCATAATGTCTTCTTTTTCTAAATCAGTTACTAGCAGACAGACTAAGGCAGATACTAAAAGCATAATTGTGAATAACTGAGGTCCACTGTGTCATCCGTAATAGTCATGTCAGCAAGCAATAGGAAATGAAAGTCAGCACTTTTCTTTTTCACTTTAATGGCATCAGGGTTATCAGTGGTGCCCCCCTGTTAAATGGACCCATACTGTAGAGGTGTGGGGCTCAAAGGTCACATAAGGGATAATTAAGATAAATATAAGGAAATTAAAGAGAAAAATGTGAACATCTGCAACAAAATGCAGTCACATTTAGAAAGGCATCAGAGACTCAGGCACAAGCGTATCAGGATCTGTTCTAAACTCTTTTTTTGTCTCTGTATGCATTGAGTTTTACCGTTTAACACACCATTTGTATTGTAGTATGACACAGGCCCAAATTACAATGGGAGTTACAGTCCATGATAACGACAGCGGAACCTCATAAAAGGGGAATTTAAACATGAATTTAAAAATGAATGTAATCTCTGAAACAAGTATGATATGGTCATCTAAACAATGATCATATTAAGACAACTGTAAACATATTTATATAGCACATACAAGTAGAGGTGGCTGGGGAAAAGTCCATAGTTGGTGTTAACCTTTCGAAGGCAGGAGGTGTACTTAGTGTGATGTCCACCTAAGTGTTGCAGCTCTGTGGAAACAGATCCTCTGGTCCCCATAGATGCAGATGAATAATGGCTTGACATCACTGATGGTGCTTTAAGCTTTATTGTGGCTGTTTGGTGTTCACTTTAATAGCAACATGGAGTGATTTTACTGTTGTTTTATGAATAATGCAAACAGGCTATTCTGTTTTGATCCATGTTATAACCTCTATATTACAGACCTGTAGCAAGCGCCAGAGAGTAAAAGCTGTGACTATGCACCCAATAACATCTACAAATATCTAATTTGTTTAAAATCTAAAGAACCAAAAGCCTGAAGACTGCTAAATACACAGGCCAAAACAGTAAAAAAAAAAAAAAAAGCATAGAGCACTGTAATCAAATACTGTATTTCATATTACTGTAAGTTCCAATTCATAGTTACTTCTCTCACTTGAATTCCAGCATGAACTGTAATCCCAAGGTTAACGGTACATTTGTAACATACTGTATCCTCATTGCTGCACGTATCTGTGCTTTGCTGTAAAAGAAAAAATGTAAATTCTTGTAAATGTTACTTCAGCTTTTGTCAGTTATTTTAGAAGTTACTGAAAGGGCTCAGTGACATCTGATATTTCAAAACATCAATTTAATCTCATAAATTGGAAATTATTGCTACCATTTTCTGCTTCCTTACACAGAATTTTCTAGTCATATGTACAGTGCAATGTAGAAATTGTTGGGACCCTTGGAAAAAAAAATCACAGAGGAGGCCCAACCAAAGTCCAACAAGCATTTATCACCAAAGGGAGGCCTGATCTCTCCTACTGTTAAACTTTGGTGCTACTGTAGTTTAAAGTTTGTCAGTCTTTGGAATAGCCTGTTTGCAAAAGTCATCTCTGCGTATGTAAGCATCAAATTCAAGGCCAAGATTGCGCAGCGTTACATAAGATTTACCTCTATATTCTATGAGAAAGTTTCTCCTCTCGCCATTTTAGCGCATGAATGCAATCAAATAGATTGACCTTGAGAAGTACACTTAGAAATAGTCATTTTCTATCCTCGGCTGCCACAATGAGTATGTGTATGTGTGTGCTGAGAGATGTCTCTCCTTATTGATGTTTGCCAGAAGCTTGTCAGTGCTGAATTGAAAATTGCAGTTAACAGAGAACTTCTGTTTTGTTTCGGTTGCATTGTCTGTAAAATGAAATGATTGTGTTTTGACACATGAATTTAAGCTTCTGAGCTATCAAACCATCTAATCTATTTATTCTTTGCATATAAACAGATTGTGTGTGTGTATGTGTTGGGTCTGTTGGATGATTCCTATGGGTCTTTGACACATCCTACACAACCATCATCTTCACACTGCATCTCAGCACAGAAGGTTGAGAGATTTTGATAAGTACACATCACGGTGTGAAGAAAAACATTTGTCATGCATCTTTCTAAATGTACGTTACTATGACACCATCAAGTGCTGTCTGACACATCTGAGATATCCTCTGTGTGCATTTAGGTGAATGCTGAACCCACACATAATTCACCACATTGATATTAGAAATAAATAACCCATTTTCCTTAATACCTAACAGAGAGGTTCTTGATGGATCCCTTGAAAAAAGTGTTGGAAAATGCTCCATCTATGGTTTTTGACAATACATATTTATCTATTAAACCAAAATGTTTGATGACAAATCTTTGCAATACCAAACATTAATTTGTCCATAATTAATTACACAAATATTTGGATGATGTTTGTAACATATTGTAACAGCTCTTCTTCTAGAACGTAAATCAAAATCCATCTAATTGGGGCAGTTGGTGGCGTAACGGTAGGGTGTTTGCCCCGTGATCAGAAGGTTGCAGGTTCAATTCCAGGGCTGGTGAAGTTACCACTGAGGTACTCATGAGCAAGGTACCGTCCCCAAGCACTGCTCCCCGGGTGCTTGTTAGCTGCCCACTGCTCCTTCATGGATGGGTTAAATGCAGAGGTCACATTTTGTTGTGGTGCACTGTGTGCTGTGCTGTGGTGTGTTCACAATGACAAATAATCACAAAAAAATAAAATAATCAGTATAATGGAATGGATGTGGTATGTACACCACTTTTTGGTTAAGATAGAGTAAGTACTGTACATATTATCTTTATTCTATTTTATATTTAATATTTATTTTTGATTTATAAATATATTCCAGGAGCCTTTTTATATACTCTAAAAACTGGAGCCACGTTGTCTCATCTCAAATTACTATCTATGCATAATGCCTAATACTTTTACTGAATAATGATAGAATTTTCATCTACATCCGCCTAAGAATCAGCTAAAGAATTCTAAATCAAGTCAAGTAATGAATGAACAAAGGCAGCTGAGGTCTGCATCAGCAAATTAGCAGATCATGATTTGCTGCTTTTGTTTGGAGACTTTAGGGAGGTGACGGTCTTGCTGATGTAAGCAGAATCACACACAAACTATCGATTTAACCCACACTTTCAGCCTCAGTTTCAACTCAGACATACAATTGATATTGTTCACCTTCAACTCTTAGCTTTTACTTTGCAGCTTTTATAATTGAGTTATATGTTGACCTGGAGTAATGTCTACAGTATGTAAGTATGAGATAGTGAAAAATTTGATGCAGTAAACTATTTTATCAGAAGATAATCTTGGTTTGACCTTAAACGAAGGGGAATTAGATATGCTGGCACAGACTTTTACAAATATTTGTGTTTGGCAACATGACTAGATATCATGAGTACCATGAGAGATCAGGAAATCAAAAAGAGATTTTGTTACCAAGTGTCTCAACAGCACAGATCTCCCCTCTTTTACCCCTGTGTTGGCCACATTCTTACACTTTGAGACTAACTAGGGTTTATAGTAACGTATCGCATGTGTCTGATATAACAAGACAGTTTGCCCTCCTCAAGGTATTCTCTGAGCACATACTAACATGTGGCCGATTTGGCATGATGGATTACTTGTCAAATGACATATTGTGTCTGTTCAAAATGCAGGGCAGCACAATGCCTTTCCGCCATTTAACAAATTTATAGCATTTTAGCAGTTTATAGCTGGCGCAGCTGTTGGGGCTTTTGTAAAAGCTAAAAGCCTCCCAGACCTTGATGCATGTCATCATTCAGGCCAGATCGCGCTCTTTCGGAGCTTTCACTGAGCACATGTTAAGCAGCTGTAACTGTCAGCGTCTCTGATGGTTTCACTGGTCTGTAACATGCTGTGGGCTTCCCATCTTGTCGGTAATGAATGGCCATGATGAGTTAGAATTCAGGCTCACTGACAGATCGCAGCTATGGAGCAAATGGGAGGGTGACTATTATGGCATTGCTAAGAAATATTATGGGTTAGTTGCTTGTTGTAGCAGAGCCCACACAAGTGTGTACATTCATCAAAGCAACTGAATTTGAATGTATTAATGCACTGGCATCAGAATTTATGCTCTGTTTAGGGAAGTGCCTCAGAAAAATAATTGCCTTCATTAATGCCATCATTAATTACTCTAGAATTAATTAGCTTGTTAGTGATTATGACCTGGAGCACATCCTTAAAGCAGTCAGCAAAGAGTCAAATAAGAGCCTTAAGAGTGACCTGTAGGCACTCCAGATTGGGAGAGATTTCTTTCATGTCCAGCTGTGAGGCAGATTTATGCAGCTCGGATGAATGGAAGCAACAATCTTTAGGTGAGGGGACGGAGGAACTGGATATGTTGAAATGCTTTTCCATTAATTAAAATAAGGGCCATCATGCAATGAACAATTTGGTAATGTAGAAGATATTCCTATTTTGCTATTTCTACTAAAACCATACTGTAAAAGTCTAGATACCTCTCTCTGTGCGTAATCTCACAAAAAACCTCTGAAAAAGCCTATCCATATTCTGGATTGTTGAAAATAAGCGGGTGTGTTCCCTTGAGCACAGTGTGTGTGCCATGTTTGTCCTTAGTATTGCCAATGTCCCAGTGGGTCCCGCTTCAAGGACACGGCCCCATCCGCCTGGCTATTGCAGACACTGAAGTTGCTGTTTTCACATCGCATTAGCATAATGGGTGTGAAAACTGCAACTCTGAACAGCTGCTCTTCCTCCTTTCCCTCCTCCTTACCCACTGGGCTATTTTAACCAACAATATTAATGTAGTTTTGAAAGCACTGCCACTTTAATAGTAGACAGCACAGTAGCAATATTACTTATAATGTTACAGTCTGTGGAGACAGGATGGCACTGTGCATGTGTGAATTTATGCAAGGATTTTTTTTGGATATGCTTCAACTGCTTAAAGTGACTAAACCTCCAGGTACTTGACTCGAAAACATGAAATTGCTTAGAGATGAGAGGATTTAAGACCACCTAAACCAACTACAACACTACTGATGAGTGTGTCCTGATGTCACATAAAACCGTAAACCATCTCTGGTTTTGTGTTTATGCTTCTAAAAAACTCTTTCTCATACTAATCTTCCCAACAGCTACTGTCAAAATAACATCACACATATTGCATTTATTCTTAAGTTAATTTTTTCTCCCACAAAGATAAACGTAATTTTAGTTTTATGAGCTCAGCCGCAGTCACCCCTGTTGATTTTACTGAGAGGAATATTATAAGACGTGGAGAAGAGCTTGAAACTCATACCAATAGATGTGATAAATGTCTGAGCAAGTGTTTGTTTCCATCATCGCCTTTCTCTTCCCAAAGAGCCCAAAGTGTGTAAAAGAGTGTGTAAGTGAAGCTTGGCAACCTCTCGTCCCAGCAGGATTTCTCACTGTGTGTGTGCTCATGCCGCTCAGACAGACTGAAAGCAGTAAGAACTCTGAGCAGCGTTTGTTTGTACAATTCGTTTGCTTTTTCAACTTGATTAGTTTATTGAACTATTATCATATTCCACATCATATCATATCATATTCTGAACTAAACTGCACAAAAGATTTAAGTAGTATAGTTAATGCAAAGATGAGCTAAACGGTGGTAATTTTCTTTGGGGTTGTATGATATTCACTGAAATCTCTGGTGTTCGGGAAGACTTTCAGACTGTTTTAAGAGACTGGACTATATGCAAAATATTATAGACAAAGTACGTACTTGTAGTTTTTTCTGTCTTTGTTTTTAATATTTTTTATTAAACATTACAAAGCGCTTGCTTATTGGTCTCATGGGTACTACTTAAACTATATTCTCATTTTCTTATTCAAATGCAAAAGAATACCAAGTTTCATGATGTTTTACCATAAATAATTGAAAAGCATTTATTCCTGGCAGGTTGGCTCATGAGCCAGTGTTACAAAGGAACAAACTCTATTTCATCACCACAGTTAAATTATTTATCATGGTGACTACATCAAATAGGACTGTACCTCTGTCTCATTCCTAAAAAACTACGGCATTGGGACTGGTACTGCATATGACCTCCCAGATGAAATAGGACTTAAAATGAGCTTACCATAGAACTAAAGAATGCACTCCACACAGTTTAGAGATTTGGCTCATCTTTTATTAGCTGTTGCAATATAATTACTGAGTAGAGAAGATAGGCGGTCACTAGTGGCTTAGCAAGGTATCACAGGCAAGGCTGTGACATTCTTACTGTCTTTGATGTGTGGCTTGTATTGATCATATTGCACCCAGAAATGTGCAGATAACACTGGGCCTTATTCTTAAGAAGAACAGTTAACAACAGTTAACAGAACAGTTGAACAATTGAAACACACTGACAGTTTTTACTGGTGATTCTGACATTTATCAGTGCTTTCTGATTTAAAATTTATTCCTAGGTATGAAGAGAATCTACAATGGCTGAAGAGCACACTTACACATATTTTATGGCACTCGTGTCTGCAAAACATTATGTTATTGTTATTTTTTAAATAATGTAGTCTTATCATTTAATAAATTATTTAATAACTTATTCATAAACAAATTTTTAAAAAGACTTAAGAAAATATTGGTATATGAGGCCCATTGAGTTTTCCGTTATGTAGTTTTTTTTTCAAACTCTCTGTGCTACGGGGCAGCTGATAGCATAACAGTTAGTGCATTCACCCTGTGATCGGAAGGTCGCCGGTTTGAATCCCAGAACCAGTAAAGGTATGACTGAGGTACTCATGAGCAAGGTACTGTCCACAAGCACTGCTCCCCAGGCACTGCCCATGTTAGTTGCCCACTGCTCCTTCATGGTCAAATGCGGACGTCACATTTCGTTGTTCTGCACTCACTTTTCACTTTCAAAAAACAAATTATTATCATATTGTAATATGCTTTTTAATATCTTAGACAATACTTGTAATCTCAGGTATTATGTGTTATACAGCTTTACCACTGTGAAAGAAGAAGAGATGGGGAGCAGGAGTTGCATCTTTCAGAGTAGAACTGGGACGTCTGACCCCTTTACTATCACTTGGGGGAATTACACGCCCCATTACATCTATGCTACCACTTATACAAGACAGGGACTTCAGTTCTATCCAGCCAGACAGCAGGCACAGCAAGCAGTGGCCTTCCCTCTTGCCTTTACACTCTCTTCCTTTTTTCAAACAGGAAGACTCTCTAACGGTTTCATTTCTTAACCTGACAGTTCTTGTCCATCTCTAAATTTGGATGAAGTAAGTGACAAAAATGTTTTCTTTCCTTCTAAAATCACCATTTCCAAACATTTCTATCATTTTCGTTCTCTCTGCTTAAAACTGTTTGTGTCCTTAAAGCGACTGTGTTTGCACTCTGTGAAACTTGGCCCATGTGAATCCTGGGGCAGATTTGATTAGACATGGATTGTTCCAGAACGCCGGCTTGCTGTTTGGCCTCATCACCACTCTCATGCTCAGCCTCCGTCAGCTCCCTTCCCTCTAATGGGCTTCACAGAGGCTCAGCTCTGTTCACAAATGTGGAGGGAAAATACTACAGCTTGGAGCGCAGGAGCAGTGCTTTCAAAATCCAGACAGATGCTGTGGGTTTCTCATAGGGAGACTTCTCTGTTGCTGTAAAGTCAGGAGTGTCTCTGGAGAAAGCACTGAGGTGGAAGCTGAGGAGTAACATCCTTGTCTCTGATGTAAGCCCAAATCGTTTACATAGTTTGTGTATGAAGTTAAGGAAGAAGTGTCTACAGAATATATATTCTGAGCCATGCTTATTCAACTAGCTCCTATGAAAAGCATTAGGTTTCCTTTTCTGAAATCTTGTAGAGACTATATTCGCTGATAATCACCCCTTTCAACTAAAATTGAGTCTAAAACTAATTACTGTGTGCTGCTATGCTCAGTTTGGCCTGCAACCACTAGGCCCTTTTACAACGTATTTTACATATATCCTTTTAGTCTGCTCATACCAGCTATTGGAGTGTTGATTCTTTGTATTAAACCGATTCTGTAGCTTAGAAGATGAGAAAATAGGTTTACCAATACTTTTTTAAATTTAAGAACAGTAATTACAGATTGGCTTTTGGGGTCATAGTTTCTACTGAGCCTTAATAAAACTATTTTTAACATACTCAATGAAATTTCAACAGCTGCTGCACAACAGGTACCTCTGAAAAGGCTTAATATGTTCATATGTCAATCAAAATGAAGCTTAGCCAAAAATGGAAATCCAGCATCTCCCCCGAGAGCACTGTGATGAACAATTTTGCACATAATTTGAAGTGGCACTGTAAAACGCTCAGCGCTCTGATTGAAATAAAAGCAAGGCTGCATCGCCTACAATCATTCCATAGACATTTGGTGTTTAACTCTGCTCTGGCATTGGATGCCCAGATCAATATTTACAGCTGTTTAACAGAAAGTGACTCCTGTTAGCATTTAAATTCTGACCGATGGCAATTTTATCCAAAGCAAATAAAAAATGTGATGAAAATACAGCAGGCAGCTTGTACATACGATCCACATAAAAGTCTGTGGTTCTCTCTTTTTTAATGCTTGTGTAAATGTTTACACTAACACTTAAATTTCCTGGGAGGGTCTGAACTGCATAAAGATGTGTGGTCTGAATCATAATAAGCTCAAGCTATTGAGAGTCTGTAAACCCTAAAACTATGCCTCAGATTACAGTTCATGAATATTCAAACACTCCCTGCATATGTAAGGAAAAGCTGCAAGCTATTTAAAGAGCGTGCTGTTAATTACTGGCCCTCGATAAATGAGAATCATATGCCCATTCCGTGCCTGTCTCACACCTTGCAGGGTCTAATTAAGTCAATGCTGAGCCTTTTTCCTTGTAGAAATTGCTGCAAGGAGATCAATGAGTTAGCTTTTTGAAAGAGAGTTGGATGAATTAACGGTCTCTTACATGATGTACTGCAGTGTACCTCTTGGTTAAGAATCTCACTTTTAAGGCCATAATAAGCCACGTGCAATAAGTTAAAGTCTAAAGAAGTATCTAAAGCAAATAAGTTTGCTTTCTTTTCATTTTTGAAAGCACTTCATCTGTATTCGAGTCATCTCCCAGTGAAATCAAATGTTTACCACCACGGAAAAAATCCTCTAATTATGTATTTATTCTCCCCTAGTAGCACAGTGATTGTCTGCAGCCTTTGTGCGCTGAAAAGATAAATGGCTATGAAAAGACACAAATACATGGTGCCAGAATGTCAGAAACAGAGCAGTAAGTAGGCATTTTAAAGTGAGAATAAATGACTAACTTGCCGTGTTGTTGGAAGGCTGTTGTTGGAAGGCTGGAGGCCTTTAGACTGGATTTGGAAGAGACCCAGGGTGGATTTATATGAATAATTTTAAGACCCAAATCCTCCACATCAGTGACACTGTCTTAAGACTTGAAATAAATTGATAAGTAAGGTTTTTTTCTCATATATATGTATACATATGCATATATGTATTTAATACACATGCAAATATGTATTACATACAGTATGTTTTATGCATAAATGAGTATCCCACATGAGCCATAACACAATGTTCTCAATCACTTCCAACACTTTAAAACCTTTTAAGCTTAAATAAACATTTTACTTTAACATCTAGAACATTTGGTATTTGAGTTGCCATGTTCTAGTGAATTTCTGGGTCACAGTAATTCATGGTAATTCAAGTCCCTAAGGTTTTAAGCAAAGGAGTCCATTCTCAGGATAAAGGTCTGTATACATGCATCACTGCTCTCACCACAGAAAAAAAGACATCCATTTAGACTGTTTGCATTTCATCACTGATAGGCTGGTTAGGAGCGAAATGAGTTGACAGTGCTGTCAAATCTCCTCTTGATTTCATCATCTGAGTGGTAAAAAATATTCCAAGCTGGAACATGTAGCAAAACAGACTGCATATTTCAACGGTAGATATATTTGTCATTCACTAGGCTGATGTTCTGAGAATGTCATTATCTTTGTTGACACAGTTGGCATCGCAAAGTGGTGTGTTCACAAAATGGAAATCTACAGGGTCACATGGCAGGGTCAAGTGCTGAGTGTTTGTTCATTCAGTTTGTGAACAGCTTAAAAAACTGTCATTTTCAGGGACGCCTTAAAGACCAAAACATCATGTGTTAACAAGTTTGCTTCTGTATTATCAACACAATCAATTCAATGTACTGAAATAAAATTACATGCCCTGTGGGTACATCGTTTAAGACAAAAATAAACAAGTCTGACTTCATTCGGACAGCATTGATGAAAACAGCATTAGCCATGCTCAAGCAGTGATGACAGCGATCATAATGTGATGATCATTTTTCAAAACGACCCGTAAAACATCACAGTGAAATATCCAGTCCATTAGCAAAGGAGACAGAGGGACACAGCCAGATCCGTAAACGTGATTAGTACACTGCAGCAGCCACTTCCAATCAGCGCCAGCTAACCTTGTTTTAGCCTGCTTGCCATATGATGTGTACCTCAGCCAGGTACATTAATTAAATCAATTAAACTAGCCTGGACTTACAAGGCATGTGCTATAAATTTCAATTAGATGGTAGATTTGTATACATTTGATTAGGCAGCAAAAGAAATTGCACAGATGAAATGTCATCCCTGTACAGCATATTAACATTTACAGTATTTAGCAGACATTCCTATTGTGAATTGTGAATTTCAGGGACAGTCTCCCTGGAGCAATTTAGGATTAAGGGTCTGGCTGAGGGACCCAATGATTATAGTGCCGAGGTGGGACTCGAACCCACAACCATTTGGTCCAGAGGTGAGGGTCCTAACCATCAGACCACAATCACCACCATATTTCACTGTTAATTCTTTCTTCATATATTTCCCTAAACACCCTGAATGACCACTGAACTGCAGAAAAGAGTTCAAAATTAGATTTTAGACGTTTAGCTTCCAAATGGGTGCTTACTTGTGTTACACAAGAATCAAAGCTGCCATTTCTGTTTCTGACCTCAGGGTCCGATATTTCAGGGTGCAAACCATAATGGGGACTTAGTTTACATTCCTCCATTTAATAATTTTTCAGATTACCATTACATCCAACTGATGGTCCAATGTTCTCTATTATCTTCTGCATCTCCACTGACATGAATAGAGAGGTATGCGGAATGAACATGAAATGCATAGCAAGGCATTTTCTTTATAATATGGTTGCATTATGAGCAAATATTACGTTTTTAACTCAATCCACTACTTGTACTTGGTGATACACTTAGCATGTAATGGAATGCTTCCTGGTTTGTGTTCAAAATATTTTACTTAAGGAAAAAAAAATTCAATTCATTTTCTGCAAATGACTTTTGATTCCATTATATGATGCTACTCAGTCATATCCTTTACAATAGAGCTATAAGGACAAATGCACACTAACAGGATGTCTACACACAGTGCCACAAACCGCTTGTGTCCTGGAATTACAAGGGGTACTCTGACAGGCTAATCGACATACCAATGGCTTTCTTTCACTCTTAGCTATATTAGCATTTTGGGAAGAGTGTTCCCATAATGAAACATCTTCCCATGGGGCAGAGGCGAGTGGCTGTAAAGGCAGCTCCACATCACTATAAATTAACCTCTTATTTTACTCATAGATCCAATGTGTCACCTCAATTTAATTCACTCCCACCTACTAAATGACCACTGTCATATTGACCAAGACACAGATACACTTCATTCTGCAAACACTAATGTGATCCACATTTGGAAACAGAGAAAGTCATTCAGCCTTGACTATAATGGAATTGTGCATCAAGATATCAGGGGTCTCATACAGAATTTAATTATGGGGTAGCAAGTCAATTAGAGAGGGTGAACCTGTACTGAATTCTGTGGAGGCAATTAGTTTTTAGTTGCTATATGACAATGCACTGGCAAAATGGACAAAGTCTTCTCATCCATCAACTAATATGAACAGACAAGGAAAACCACTAACTAGACATGGTGGACAAGACAAAATTCTTCTTGATCATATATTTCTTGGCTTTTGTATTAAACTAATATAGACTGCAATGTTTGAATCTTTTTCATTGTTTTATCACAAGTTTGTCCGGACTGTTTAATAATGTTAACCGTGAAGTATTCTGTCAGCTGAAGATTTGCATTCAGGTCTTGTCATAAGGAACCGATCAGGTAACAAGTGTGTCAACTGTGAACTTTTTTTCACCTGTTTTCATCCTGGAGTTATATGCAGTTGCACACAAATCGTGACCTGAAACACAACAAAAAGTATATCCGTTCCCCATATCGACAGCATGGTGTATCTATACGAATCATGCATTATTCATCATGTACTCCTAAACTTCCTGTGCATCAAAAGCCCCACTGCTTTATAAGAACTGACAAGGCATGAAGGAAGAGGATTGGAGTGGAGGAGGCGGTTACCACTATGTTCTACAGCGGAAATTCCACAATTACATACAAGAGCTGCAGCTGACATTGAACTTTTGGATAACTAATCAACATTCCTATCTACTGTACGGCAGCCTTCTGATTTCATAAATTAGTTCCAACAACAAGCTGATCATATGTAATTAACTTATCTATATACACATCTTATTTGTTGCCCCATTTCAGGCTGTTTTTAAATGGCATTAATTCACCAAAATGCAACAAATGAGCTAAAGAATCTATGCTGGTATTTATCAGTAAAGGTTGCTGGGTCTCAACAGACATTAAGGCTTACTATAGATAATGTTATTTAACATAAATATTAGTAAGGTTAAACTATATCTGGGCTGACGGAATATTTAGTTGAATTGACAAATCTTACTACTATTTTTACCCCACAGTCAGGAGCATAGAGGACATGTTCTTGGATGACTGCTTCCTTTTAGTTGTGTATTCATAAAGCATTCTCTTAAAATCCACTGACATGACAGCACGTTAGACTCATTCCTCTGCAAATTCACCGACTTTCCTTAAAATGAGGGCAAGTCAATAAATGTGTTTTGTTAAACACTATGAATGGTAAAGGCATGGTATTTTCTGATATGGTTTCAAATATTCATTACAATTATGACATTTAAACAATCATTTAATTTATTGACATTAAATCATTTACTCAAGGATTAGTTATATAATCAAGAATAGATTTCAAGTGCCATGTGAACAATTAAATGTTTTTAAATCATGTGTTGATGCATACTCCAAACATCAATTACACACTAGACCTACAATCTACACATATGAATGACTGGAAATGATTAACACCAGAGAACAAATTACAGAAAATTACAGATTATGTAAAGCTCTTACATCCCTGCTCATGCAATACTGCTATATGGTGAATTTTCTTATCTTACTATTTCATTTCCCTTTACTAGTAATGGCTGCACCATATATAAAAGGTTTTTTCTCTCGTCCACTTAAATAACAAAGGCAAGACACGTTATAGCTGTCAAATAGATTGGCAGCTTGCCCTGTCTGAGAACATGCTGTTCAAATGCTATGGAGAATAAAGGGCAGAACTGATCTGAGATCTAAGACGTGAGGGAATGTTTCACAGGAACATTTAAAAAGACAAGTCCTGCTGCATCTGCTGTCCTCCAAGTCTCAGGTAATTAAGGTGCAGACAAAATGGGGAATCTATTTCCAAGTTGACATGAGGTGGAGAAGACAGAAAGATGGACAATTGTGGCTTCAATGCAGAAAGTCTTGACCAAGTGAAATGTAGAGGGTAATGGTAACCTTATCTGCCCACTCACACTTCTCCTGTTGTTTTCAATGTGCTGCCAAGAGAGTGGGGGTAAGAAAGCAAGTGGGAAACTCTTGACTACTAGAATTCAGTTTTTGGTATTTTTTTAAAGAAAATTTTGATTTAGACAACAAGATAGCTGCTAAATTCTCCTCTGTTGATATACAGTTCATTTAGTTAATTATTACCTGTTCAGGTTAGAAATTATTTAATGTAAATGTGAACTCATAAGAGACTGAGCTCACAAACTAGCAAATCCAAAGTAACTACAAAAAACGCAAGTACAACTATCAAAAACGCACAGGGTTTCTAGAAGAATATTGTTATAGATGGCATTGGAGCAAGTGTGCAAGTGTGATTTTAAGTTGGACAAACTGAAAATCATTGACGTTTTAAAGGTTTTTTGCTAATCACCATTATATTTTCTAAACTAAACTCAGCTCAGATGTTGAAGCTCTTATATATGACTTACAAACTTACAAATGACTATAAACCACATAATCTTTGTAACACATACATACTGTATATGTAATAAAAACTTAAATATGTTCATGCTTAGGTACATCAAAGGTAGGAATCAACTCATGTCCATGTTACAATAAAAGCTGATTAGAATATGCGAGGTCAGCTGAAAGAGGAACGCTGACAAGGAAAGAAACTAGCAAATGCAGAGAAATGCAATCCTCAGTTAATTTACAAAATGAGATAACACAGTCATTAATGGAGTTCAGGGGAATAAAACATTAACACACAAAATGTAATAAGTTTGAAGTGCACTACATAGCAGCAGAAACAGAAGCAAAGAAATCTCTGCAAGTGTTAAGCCCTTTTGCTTCACAGATTAACCTCTGTTCAGTTATAACGTGCCTTATAAATTTAACATGTTTCATAGGCTTTGAAATGTGACAAAGCTAGGGCTTTTCCCATAAGCCTCAGAAACTTCTCTGATGACCTCCTGCAGAGATGGACCATTTGAACTTGGGCGTGAGGAAATACTGGGAACAGGGGCTTCTTACAACCAGAGCCCCCTCCTCCTTTTTTTTTTTTTCAAAATTCATGCATTGCCTTTGGAAGTTGTGGTACCTCAGTGCCAGGCATCGTGGCAACCCCAGCAGACTTGCTCAGATCCTTGGCTCTGTTTGATGTCTGAGTCTCTGTCCCATGGCCCCGGGGTGCAGAAGTTGTTTCTTCCTTAACCAAGTAAGTGTTGTATTTATTTCACGCCCACAAGCCAAAACTGTACAACAAAAAATCATAATTCATTTTCAAGCTTGTAGAATCTCTGAAATAATACAGAAACAACTAATTTACAAAAATAAAAAATGTGCTGAATGTAAAAAGACTCAAGAGAGGCGGGATTAAAATACAATTTGAACAGATGAGATTTTGAACAAAATGTAAGGACTTTAAATCAGATACAGACCGAAATCTGCTCCTGTATTCGACCTTGACTTCACTGAAACAGACCCGTATTCTTCAACCTTAAGGATCCCAAGAGCCAAAGCAAGGTTTTTTCTCATCCGTATCCATCCAGGCATGTTGATTTCCAGTGGTACCATGGAGCCCTTTGGGCTTCTACTTGAAAGCAGCTCTTTTCCTCCCAATACTAAAGACATTATCTTGGTAAATGGATTGGAACAGGAAAGAAGTCTGTGTGGGAATTGACAACAGTTTTAAACCTGTAAGCTCAACCTTAAACCTTATACCACAGAGTTATATTCCAGCAGGAATATTTTATATACAACAGTAAAAACACTTGCTGAAAATGGTTTTGGACTTGGTAATGGACTAATGAATACTTCATATTAAGCCCACTTCACAAAAGGCAATCAAGCAGTTGCTTGTTAAGTACACCAAACGTAATTGGCCAACATTTATTATGAGTCCAAACCTCAATGACAATTACGGGTAAATTCAATCAAAGAGAAATTCTCACTCAATCACGCTAAAGGAACCATAAATATGCCATTATACATTATTACCACAACACAGTGTCTAGTTATATTTCAAAGAACATGTTTTGTACCACAGTACAGCTAACATTGTGCCGTTTATTCTTGCTGGATTATAATTGCATGATTTAAACATGCACTTCTGGAACATTAATATTGTAGTTGAGAATAGATTGCATCCATGTAATGGTTTACAGAATAATTCAGAAGTTTAGAGATGAAAAAAGGTATGTTATCATTCGCCCTCTAAATCCCAAAATATTGTGTCAAGCACCTATCTAGATATCAAAAGAGCGCTTGACATGGGAAATGACCAAAACATTCAAGAGATGAGTCAATGCACAAAACCATGACACCTTTCTCCCAGGAAGAAGAGCACACTTTCCAACCTTCAGGACATCCATAACAAGAGATATCAGTCCAGTCAAAAGAAAATAATCCACTCATCCCAACAATAACCTCTTATCTGTGCTGCGGTAAGGAAAACCTTACCACTGCCTGAAGGTCAGTACAAAGGACTCAGGAGGAGCTTCGTCCTACAGTCCATTCACATCTTAATGAGGACTGCGCCTAGGGCTACATGGTGCCATATAGTTGTTGGATGTAGAGTCTGTCCATTGGAGTTAAGAACTACAGTATCAATGACTGATATTTGACTGTTCATACCGCATTATTTCCACATTACCTTATTTGCATTCCTAAAATGCTACTATTTTAGGAATGCTATTTCTGTATTTTGTATTGTGCAAATCCTCTATTTGTCAATGTATTTTATCTTTTCTTGAGTGATTATTTTGCTCTGTGAACACACCACAGCACAGCGCACAGTGAACCACTATGAAATGAGACCTCTGCATTTGACCCAGGAGGAGCAGTGGGCAGCTAACTTGGGCAGCGTCCAGGAAGCAGTGCTTGGGGATGGTACCTTGCTCATGAGTACCTCAGTGATACCTTTGCTGGTCCAGGATTTGAACCGATGACTTTTCGATCACAGGGCAAAAGCCCTTTTTTATGTTCATATCACACAGGACAATGATATTTATATAAATCTGTTCATATCATGTGGTGGTGGTGAGCAAGTGGTTAGGACATTTGCCTCTGAACCATGAGATTGTGGGTTTGTATCCTACGTCCAGCACTGTTATCACTGGGTCCCTGAGCAAGACCCTTAACCCCAAGTCACTGTTCCTGAAATGTGACCCTCCATGGCAAAACCAGTTGCTTGTCGCAAATTGAGTTATTATGTTTTCGTGAAAGGGCATAAATCAAGCTTCAGAATGATACCTAAATCGAATGAATCGGACGACATATGACTAAGATATCAACATTCAAAGGAGTCGGGTTTCTCCTGTCACGCCAAGTGAGAAACGGAGAAATCTGCCTTTGAAGTTGACTATTGCCGTAGCACTCACAGATGCTCGCTGCGGTCGCGGCTATGTTTGTATTTATGGTAGCCTACGCTGCATTCACAGTCACACGGATAGCCTACCTGCGTTAGGTTAACTGAACTCGGGAGACGGAGATGGATTCCGGAGAAATATCTTCACGCTAGTCATCGAGTGGATTTACCGTAAATATTGAAGTAGAGCGGTCAAAACACAAACTTTTAACATTCTGCTGGAATTGAATTCCTCACCTCAAGAAAGTCACGTTTTTAGGATGGAAAGGGTAAGTTTTTCAGCGAAATTTATTCACAACAGCACAATATAGACCTTCCACTGTTTCAAAACACTAAAAACAAGAAATCCAAAATTTTACCCCCATGCAACATACCCCTCAGAAACCTCCATTGCGACAAGCGACTAGTTTTGCTGTGGAGGGTCACAAATTAGGAAATGGCAGTTGCTCTAGGTAGGAGCGTCTGCTAAATGTTATACATGTACATGTACATCATGTAGTCACATATAGTCTTCTCAAAGCACTACTAGTGTTGAGAAGAGTATGTAATGTGTTGATTCACACATGATATTTACTTTTCAGCTTTGGAAGACTACAAAACTATTGTCCTGTAAAGAGCTGAAAGCCTTGCAGTTAGGTTTGATTAAGTCATCACTTTTCTGTTTCACATTATGAAGTCTAATGTCCCATGACCACAAAGGAGAACAATGTTTAATTACTTTCCAACAATGAAGTCAGTTTATCTGAGCAATAATTGGTATGCCAGTCATGTGCAGAGCAAATAACAAGATTTTTAACAAGAGCAAACTGTCACTTGTTATTTTTCTGTTCTGGGTGTGACAGTGTTCTAAATGAGGAAATACACGTTAACCCCCTTACTGCACTTAGAAACTTATGAGGATAGTTGCCGAATGATGGTTTGATGGTTGTCAATTTCTTCCATGGTGCCATGGTGGTCAGGTGACAGTTTAATTAAGACAGGGAATTTGTGCTAATGCTCAGCTTTTGTGGGAGTATGACTGCTTCAGGCTGCCTGATCTTGGGTTAATTTGCCCTCAAATGAGTCAATAAAGTCATTTTGTCTGAGGTACTGGACCACAACAACCTGAGAAAAAATGATTTATTTTCTTATTACTTGCCAGTTGAAAAGGAATGAAATCTCTAGCCAAAGCTACATCATGAAAGTGAAGAAAGTGATAATAGCTTTTAAAAGTATAAAATATGTATTTACAATATTACTGTTAAATACATTACATCTTTTTATCCACTCCCATATATTACAGGGAAACCTGCATTTTAATTTTAATTTACTTTAATAATCAAAATAATTGTATGTTTCTTGACAATGCGAATACATGGCATTGCTTGGCATAAACACTCTTTTTAAAGGAGCAGTGTGTATACTGGAAACCTCTCATTCCACAGAAGGTCTCAGAGCTTTCTAGCCATTTCTGAATAATGACATACGGAAAGAAGCACACACCACGCCCCCCATTAAAATCCAGCTACAAAAATAGTCAGGGTTATTCTGCCTGTACATAAAGGAAACCTCAGCAACGGTTGCCATGAGTCTGTGTTTGACGGGCACTTGCCGCCTCTGATGGGATTAATGTGTTAGGCGTGACGGGCGGTGCTACCATCCCCCTCAACAAGAACCAATTAACCCCATCACTGTCTGGCCGGCCACTTCAACACATAAGCAAAGGAAAGCAGCATGTCATGTCACCACTGTGTGCCAATCATGGCGTAATCTGGCCCAAACCCACAGCAGCATGCACCATTTGGACTGTCACTGCGAGGATACGCACCTTGCCCACAGAGCAGATTTCTTATTGTCTGGGCTTCTGTCTTCTGTTCTTAATCAAGGACTTGAGAGAAAGAAATAGAAGAAAAATAGCAGACACGGCAGAACAGATAAGTAAAGGTTCACATATTGCTAATATTCCTAAAGAAATCATAAATATTATAATTTCATTAATAATTTACTTTAATATTTCAGAGAAAAGAATGTTATTCCCACTGGTACATATGATAGTCATTCATTCACCATTTAAGAACTGTTATAAAGCAAGTCAAACACATACCAGCTGGAAGAAATCCCTAGAAATTAGAATAGGGTTAGTGGGCTACCAGTTAATGGAAAAACCTATGACAATAACTCTTAACCTACAGTTTTCAAGGTACAGGTCAAATATCACCCTGGAAACTCTGAATTCTGTGTTAAATTGGTTTAATGTAGAATTAAATAAAGCATTTAACACATCACCATTATAAACAAGTTGGATACACACCTCCCTGCAAGTCAAATTTTTATGGACTTATAGGGCCTGTTTACACATATATAGATATTTTTATAAACACATTTTTAATACATTTAACTTTCGTTTACACATAGAGTTTTAGCCACCTTTTTTTAAAATGCCCTCCAAAGTGAAGATTTTTCAAAACACTGGATTCTGTGGATCTGTGTAAACAAATAAAACGGTGATGTGTTTAGTTCAATGGTGTGCGTTCGCCAGGCATGTCTATTGCTATTCATTGACATCCAAACTGACTAATCATTTTGTGTTCTAGTGTGTACAGAGATTTTTTTAAATTAATTTCATGTAAATGCAAGTAAAAGAAATACACATATAAATAATATGCGTTTATAAAAATATACATATGTATAAACAAGTCCATAATAATGTACCTTCATCTGGTACTGGGAACAGAACCATGAATACAGTAACTAGTGTACCTCAATGGCTCAACTGCCCTTTTCTTAAAGAGGCCAAATTGCTTAAGTGTGCAGAAAACGCACCGGATTACTTTTGGATGAATATTGTTCTGGCTCTTTTCACGAGATTATTCACACGTTCTGTCGAGCATTTCACAGTTCCCAAGTGCTGACTGTCCTCCTTCACATCAGAGTTACATACAGCATTCACACATTCTGTCAGAGGTCGGGAATGAACAGCCAATGAAGCTAAGCTCCATTTTGTGCATGGTGGCACATATTCAGAGGAAGGGAGAAGTCAATCGCAATTCATAGCCCAAGGGGTGGACGAGTTCCTTTTGAACCTGCCTTCCCCCATCCATTAATAAGAGAGTGAGTGAGCGACAGAGAGCGAAAGAGAGGGAGAGAAACAGACATTAGGATCGTTATTAACTGTAGGTCTGCTTTTTGTTTCTGTATTCTGGCACATTTGTGTTACACCTTATATTTAGACCGTAGAAAATCTAAAAATCCTTATAATTTAAATATTATTGTATATTTGATTTCTGTCTTGTTAGATCAATCAGTAATGGGTGGCCAATACTTACCATTCATGAAGCACAATCTACATTTTTAGCCCACAAAGCAAGAGTGCACACAGGTGCATGAATGTGAATCAGTGGGTCTCCTCCTGGACCATCCAAATTCATTAGTTGAACACATATCTGCTAGGAGCGAATGGCTGTCTTCTGACTAATGACTAATTAAAATGGCTCTTTCTCTTTAATGGGGGCCATCTGCTGAGGAGAAGGAGAGCGGGTGGAGAGCCATGCTATCAGATCCACCCATACATGAAGGTTCCCTTGTAGCTCTATAAACCTCTCTGGGTTTTTTTTGGTAGCTAATGATATTTTTTAAAGCCACAGCACTCGGGAGTAAAATTGAACAACCTCATCTAACTACTGTGTTTTATTGAGACACAAGCTTGAAGGAGACAAATCCGTAGTGTAATTAAAACCTCAACTTTGTGTTGGCGCGGCCTATCTGCATGGAGCCAGTCCTCTGTGTCCTGTAACACGTTAACAGCCCTCCAGTGGGCGATCGCTGTGATTTTATGCCATCGTTTAGTTTACACAATCTTGTTCCCTGAGCAGTTTGAATCATCAGTGAGTTATTAGCTCTTTAACTCCACATCTGTCAAAGGCTTGGCATGTGTTCCTGTTCTTTATGGTTTGTTCTGGTTGCTTTGTATCACAAAACCCAACAGTTTTTACCCAATAAGATGGTTTCACACTAGACTGATGTGGGCCTCTAGTTTAGAATCCATAGTGGAGTCATTACAATTATTACAGAGATATGTCATTAAATGTAGCTTAGTCCTATTCAAACCACAGTCATTATCCTGAATAATGATGGTAGTTTAGAAATTAGAAATGGTAGAAGGCCTATGGTGTAAGAACGCAAATTTTGTCAGTCAGTGACTTTCATGTGGACATGAGTGCAACATTCTAGGAATTCATGAACTGCTTGAATTACTAGCCAGTCACTCCAGGATTTCAGAGGCCCTTTTTTGAGATTGTTATGGCCAAAAATGCCTAATTTTGCAGCAGCTTTTCTTTAAAAATTATGATGAAAGTTATAGTGTTTTTAAGCATTTTCTTGCAATAAAGTTGCGGGAGCAAGTCAAAGTTGTGGGAAAAAGTTGTGGTTTTTCCCCTGGTATAATTATTATTTAATAATTAATTAAAATGAAGGGAACAAGACCACTATTATTTTTGTTAACCATTGACCATATAGTTATTTTTTAAAGAAAATGTCTTTATCACACACGTTTCTTGCGTCTTCCAAACGTAACAAGGAAGTGAGTTTGCTGTGGTATGGCTCAACGTTTTGCAGGAAATGACAACTATTGGTCAAAAATTTTGAAAAAGTTGTGGTGCTTGATCAAAATTGCATGTTTGCGATGAATTTGTGGGGATTGGGAAATTCTGGAAGGTCTGACAAGCAACACTTCACAAAGGTGAAATTTGTCAAGGGGATGATGGTGGTCTAGTGGTTAAGACACTCACTTCTGGACCAAGAGGTTATGGATTCGAATCCTACCTCCACTACTCCAGTTGATCTCAGAGAGACTGTGCCTGGAATGCGCAAACGAAACTCGCTGTAGATAAGAGCGTCTGCTAAATGCCAAAAATGTCAGGGAAGACAGGAAGGCATTTTAGGGCCTGTGATAAAGGCATCATACCTTGATGAATAGTTTAAAGTATATGCTGACTTTTATCTCAGAAAGTGAATTGAGTAAAAAAGGGCTTTAATTAATTGAATTTACAGAGTAACTACAAAGAAGAACTCTTTTATTCATAAGCATATTTTGATGTAAACTTGAGAGTCTGTACATGTTGTAAAGAATTAGAAAACTGTACAATATAAAGCTAAACATTGGGAAAATGTTACATATCTTGTAAAAAAAATCAAAAGGAAAAAAATATTACATACATTTAACTTAAATTAGTAAGGACAAAGAATACATACATTAATGTCAAATAAAAGCCTGAGTCTCTTCTTCAGACAAAGGATTGACTGACTTGACATGTGATTTGTCAGTGTCAGAAATTCCATTTAAAACCTTAGCCAATCATTAAAGACACATCCTGCCTAAATGTCCTGTTTTTGAAAAATGACAACCACATTTCATATCACAAATTGATTTTTTAGGATCTATATCACAAACATCATTAGAAGCTGAAGTCAACTTATTACACTTGGACACTTTTGTATGTTAACTGATTTTATTTGAGCCAATTTAATAATGTGTTGTTTAAAGGAATGCTCAACAATTGATGAAATTTTTTCATCTGCTCCATTCATTCATTTATTCATTCATTATCTGAACCGCTTAATCGCTATCGGGGGCACACGGATCGAAGCCTATACCGGGAGCTATGGGCGCAAGGCGGGAATCAACCCTTGGCAGGTGCCAACACACCGTAGAGCACACACACTCACACAATCCCACTCACATTCACACCTTATGGGGCCAATTTAGAGTCACCAATTAATCTATAGTGCACGCTTTTGGACTGTGGAAGGAAGCCGAAGCACCCAGAGAAAACCCACAAAAACACAGGGAGAGCATGCAAACTCCACACAGAAAGGCTCTATGGCCCGACCCTAGGATCAAACCCAGGACCTTCTCATCTGCTCCAATATAATAAATTAAAATTACTTGACTGATGATTTTGATTTTGCCTGTCCACATTTGAGGTATGTTTAACCTATTTTCCCTCACACTACCACCTGGAGTGCTGAGTGGAAACACAGTCAGCTACTTGCATTGTCATAATAGCACCAGGGTTTGGGTAGAATTTTTTTCGCACATATTCATAATAAAACATAACTGTATGAGTTAGAGGGAAAATGTACACACAGTACTCACATAGAAACTCAACACAAACACACACAAAAGTAAGGTGTTGTGAAAGGTGTTTGCGAGATGCACTAATATAGAAGTTACCATAGCTGGCGGTATTGTAATAAACAAGCAGCTCTGTGACTCCTTGGGGGAGCTTCTCACTATCTGCGAGCCAATCACAACATAACAGCATGGCTATAACTACCCACGACAGTATCACCAAGGCCGAATTAAGCAGCATTTTATGTCGTCCAATCTGTAGAAAGATCTGCTGTTTACTGGGCACACTCGCTCAATCAGTACACCTCTAAGCTATCAATGCAGCTTTCTGCAAGGTTATACTGCAGAATATTGGCCCAAGAAGGCAGGATTCTCATCCAATCAAACTTCACACATGCTAGTGTCAGCAGGTTTCTGAGTCAAATAAATGTGCTCTTTTTCCCCTCTAGGGTTTATTGTTAAGTGTGTTGCAAGCATAAATGTCAGGGACTCTTTCCTTGAGGTTGCATAAAATACACAAAATATGTACTAAACAGCACATCAGCCTATGAATATGGTGGTATGTGGCACATGGTTACATAACTTATACAATTTAAAAATTAATTGAAATGTGTTTCTTAAGTTATGATCTAAGACAATTGCAATTAAACACTGAAATGTTATTTGCATTTGAGAAAAAGCTAAAAATTCAGTGTGTATGAGTATGAGTTTTTAAGTTTACTTAAACACTGTAATGTTTCAGCATTAGTTTATTATGTACAGACTTTGGCAAAGCAGATAAATCAAACAAATCTGATAAATAACCAATACAGCAGTTTCTTGAATGATGTGTAAGTTCTCAAAAAGGTAACAAAGGTCAACAGCTCCATAGGAGGTCATTAAAATGTAAAAAAAAAAAAAAGGCAAAGGCTTGGGTCAAGGCAATAAATTACCTTATTGCTTTTTTTCTTTGCATTTTGAATTTTATTATCTAAAACATTATTTTAACATACTGTGAGATCATACAAATACAGCTTACATGACGTAAATTTTCTGAAAAAGGAATACGGTAAGGGGCTTGCTTAGGTAAGGTGGGATTGATACTAGCACCAATCAGAAAACACAGAGATTCCTTGGGTTTGTTCTGGTCAAGGCACTTCCTGGTAAAATAAATGGATATCTTGTCTTTCTTTCTCAGTCATTCTTTTTCCGCCCCTAGTCGGTAAATTTGTTGCGTGTTTCCATTATTAATCAGAAAAGAATCTTTGCCACAAGACGAAATACACAAACTATGTTTTTTTCTCGGAACTGGTGGTAAAATCTCCAGGTACAGATTTCCAGATCTACTGCTGTTTTAGCAGATATTCTTTTATCACACTCATACCTCCATCTCTTGCCCTGGGGATGTTGGTGCCAAAATGTCAAAGCAGGTCTCCATCATTACTCGAGACTTGCATAGGTTGACACAGAACTCCAGTTCGCCTGTGGTCTGAGCCAGCGCTTCTAGGTAATCTTGGGAATCCTGGTCCAGGTCTGGGTCCACGTCGACTAAGCAAAGGATAGAAGAACAAAGCTTATGAGCTGAGAGCCACAAAGTGCATAAACTATCAGCCACCTATTCAAACCCTATGGATGGCTGTCCACTCAAGTTAAAGTGCCTTATGGACAACAATAAAATGATGGACTGCCTCTTGGATTCCCTCTTAGAATGCAATGTAATATTACACAAATATTAGCTTGAAATCTAGCTGATTCACTTATTCTTATACTCGATTTATACCTAACATATGTCAGCAAAAAACTTTCAAACTAACTGCAAGCCCAGCTGCATTAAAACTAGTCAAAATAAATGACATCTTCACAAACATTGACAAATGGCATCACTTCAAGGCAAATTCAATTTTTTTGCCAGCTATTTTCCAATGTATAGACATTTGTTTGAGTATCTAGGCCATCATTGCAGAATTCTCCCACATGCCTGACTCATAAGCATAGTGGGTAGACTGACAGTTAAGAGACAATTCCTGGCCCAGGGGAAGGCGAAGAGGTGGTGGCTGAGGGTGGAGGCAGGCTTACAGACACATCACCCTCATTTCAGGGGCTGCTGAAGAGGGCCTTGATTTATAAAGCATGACTGGCCCAATCATGGTTTTACCCAAGACAGCAGTCACAGATGAATGGTAAACACCTCCTGGCCAGAGGGAAAGGGCTGATTGCAGGAGAGAAAAATAATGCTTTATCGATTCAAGGGCACACAGCATTCTTACACTCACAACCACACACCGTCAGAAAGCCACTTTCACACACATGCACACACTTTGCAAGCACAATTTCAAAGACACCCTGCTATTTTATCAAGAATATTTTAACTTTATTGGTGTTTGCTGAGGCTGTCCTCTTTTTCCCCTCTATTCCTCTATTAGAATTTGAATAGAAAGTGTCACAAACAAACCCACATATTGTACCCAGAGATCTTTGCCCCTTACACGTTGTGGATAAGCAAGCACTAATAAAATGACTCTGAACATTCAGAACCAGAATAACCAGAGAAGCTTACTGTGCCAGCTATGACTCAGTGACTCAGTTTAGGAAAAACTGGGGGCAAAATTTATGACCACAAAAAAACTCAGATAAGCAAGGGCATTAAGAAATCATTTGGTCCTCTTTGAATCAACTCAAATGTTATATATTATATAATTCTTTTATTTTAGTTTAATTTGTCTTATTATCTCAGCGTTTTCTAGCACAACCACAAGCACAAAGTTCAAAGTGACAAAGAATTATCAGCATTAGTTGTAAATCGCTGTTGTTTTCGTCACTAATTGGACTTTTTGTTGGTTTAACTTCAGCCTTTAAACCATAATCAAATCATAATCAAATAAATAAATCTGAAACTTTAAAAAAGGCACAAAGTAATGTGCCCAAAAAAAGTTCTGTTCCAATGCGAGTTAAGTCAACATCTTTGTACACAGATGATCCTCGAGTCACTGAGTGATACTACATAATCATGCTACACTTACATTCTATACTAGTAAGAAAAGCCTGAATGCATAAAATAATGTGACTCACATTCTCCAGTCCACTTGCAGGGGTCCAGCATAAGCCGAATCTTGGCGTCCTCCAGCTCTTTCTTCAGCCTTTCCTGCTTGGCCCGGAGCTCCCTGATTCGCTGTTGTCGCTTTTCCAACATCCTCAGCCGGGCAGTGAAATACTGCACGCCCTGCAGGGGGAGAGAGAGAGAAAAATAGACAGCGGCTGAGCGATGACTGAGCGGTGTTCAGCGAAGTGAAGAGTTCTGCACGTGTGTCCCTGGCAGATTGCTTGGCAGAGTCTAGGCACCTGAGCAGCGACGTGGGCACCTCCTTGTGAGAAGGTTTATGGAACCATTGCTTAATGGAAATCACGCCGGATTAATTACGACCGAGCTGGGAACAAAATTTGCCTAAGCTCCCACTAACCCTGAATCGCCTGGAAGAACGAGTGCATGAGGGATTAAAAGGAGACCATGTCCACCAGGAACAGGCTATTGAAAAATAGAATTACTCTTAGAATTACTCAGCTTGATTCTATTATATGGCTTTTAAAGTGTTTTGTAGTACTTTTTACAAAACACCCTAAGCATGTCATCAATGAGTACATTTAGCCTGTTCCAGCAAACTCTGCACATGACTGTGTCTATGTTCACTTCAGACCACAAACATGACATAAATGGGAAGGAGAAAAGAAATAGATGGAAAGAGGTTATTTTTAATCCACAATAGAAATACAAACACAAATAAAGACCACATTTCCTTCAAACTTCCAGCTAACATAAATAAGGATACCCAGGCAGTCATTCTTGACATTCTTAACTGAAAATAAATTATATAAGCTTTTGATTAAATTGATGTATTCTCCCCGCAATTCACAAGGCAGGAAGGGTCATATTGGTGGGAACAGTTAATGACCCACAGACATGCAGCACTGAGTGGGCAGTAAAAAGCCATCGGGCAGGCGGCAGATTGGGAGGCCACACCTCATTCATCACCACACCCCTCCTTCGCTCTTCACTCTGCTGGTGCCAGCCCAGCCGAGCCAGAGCTATCAGTCATATCTGAATCAATTAGAAGTAGTCAGTAATTGTTCCTCAGACAACCTCTACACCTGACAAATGCAAATGCCATGCAGTGGTCCCAATGAGGACAGAAAGAGAAATGCTTGAGACTCATTCTCATGACTTTTAATTATTGTCATGCTCAATTAGGAATGATGAGCTAGGAAAGCCCTTCCAAGCTATTACACTTTGACAGTGCAAAAGCAACTGTCAAAAAAGGTACATTTTTGATCTTTAATTAAAAAAACAATGGATGTATTTCTTTTTGGTTAATATATTTAATCATATATTTTCAAAGGAAAAGTCAAGATTAAAAGCAAAATATTGCATCTTTTAAATAATTTTCATTAATTATTTTACCTTCAATGACTCGCTAAGTTTCAGTGTTCAGAGGGGCAAGTCTTAATGCATGCATGAGAAATTAAATGGTTAAAAGTGTGTGAGACACTGAAACAAAAAGTGAAACACCAACATCCTTGTGCTTTCTTTATGCTTTTAATGAGTGGTCTCATTAAAGCTCAAATTGCTCTCACCTCTGAGGCCATCCCCTCCTTGCGCCTCTGTAGTCGCTCCACATCATCAATCTCGTACACTTTAATCTCAAAGGCCTCCTTCAGTGTGCCTCCGAGTGGAGGAAGGTCCACCCACTGGCCTGTAGCACCAGTCTTCCTGCCCAAGGAGGAAGTGTCCGGCAGCGGAGCAGGGATCAGACGTCTCCGTTGCAGGCCTGGAGAGGTCAGACAGGGTAATGCTGTACATCTCGGCCGAAGACGCACACCAGGAATATCCACGGGCTTGTAGGCATGCTTTTAAATATGTATGAGGCTTGAATGCAGTTACAACATGTATAAGTGGAAATGACTTCAAAATAGCACTCGACTCCAGTATGGGGTAATATATGCATTAAGGACAAGATAGCATCTTCTGCTTTTCATCCAAAAATAAATTTCAGAAGTGTGCACATATCTCAGGCAAGTGAATACTACCCTACAGGTAGACTACACAAAGAAACATCATTTCAATTCACAATGTGATCGGACTTTCACTACATTATACAAGGATTTATGATAAGAATATAAAGAGGGAAGAAGTCCATATGCAAACCAGGCTGTACTTTTGTATCATTCATAGAAAAATGATTTCAGAAATGCATGCAATGTATTAGGATTTTCTCCAGTGTTAATCAAAATAATGCAAAAGCATTTGTGCAATATATAGCTGCTTACATTTCCAATAAGCAATTTACAGAAAGGTGTAAGTATGACTGTATGAATATGAGAATTGTCAGGGTTATGCACACACATTAGTTTAAGCAATCTAGGCAAAGCAATAGATAAGTCCTTGAAAGCAAAAAAGCATGATGCTCTTAATCTGACTCTTAAATGAAATAACCCAGTCAAAGAAAACTCATCCACACCTAGGTTCTTCAATCAATGGCTGAATATTCCTCATATTTATAACAAACATCATTTCTTTGGAAAGTTCAAAGTAAAAGACACAAGCTCCTTGGTATCTTGGGAGTGAAACCTACCATTGGCTCTCTTTTTGGGAGATTTTGAGACCTTGGTTCGACTGGAAGTAGACACTCCACTCTCACTCATGGAATCATGGGCTGATGATGCACTTCCTGTGGTTTCACTGTCCCTGATCATGCTTTCATAGCCACTGCTGCCTCCGCTGTGGTAGAAGAGTGCAGTCCGTCCCATAGCTGGAGGAAGCTCCCCACTGAGAACACTGCTGTTGTCACTGCCATGTCCACTGCTATAGCGCTGTGGCCGCCGAGGTGCAGTGATCTTGCTGTAAGGTGATGGTAATGGAGCAGGCAGTGAAGACTCACTAGCAGCCGAACCAAAATCAATGCAGCTGCTTGCTTGATCACTAGATCCCTTGATTTGTTTCTTGGAGCTACCTGATGCTAGCTCGCTGACCCGGCTGTTAGCTGCACGAACAGCTTGTTTGGTGCCCATGATTGTGCCCTTGCCTGGCTTACCATTGGCCCCAGAAATTGAACGAGTTGGAATTTTTCCACTTGGAGGAAGGCTGGCATTCCGTGCAGCTGAGGTGGAAAATGACTTGGTTGAGCTCAGTGGTTTGGAGCCATTGGTAGATAAAGACTTTGCTTTGCTTCCACTGCCAGTAAAGGCTCTCGGAGTTATACCAGCTTTGATCTGTCCCAACTTACTGCCAGGAGTGGATGGTGGCGAGATGGGTACAGATGAGGAACTGGTTACCCCAAGTTTGGGTACTGTTCTACTAGATTTGCCATTGCTGCCAACACTAGCACCACTGCTCTCTTTTGATGTCCCTTGTTTATATCCAACTGATGATAAACTCTCACTTCTTTCAAGGGACAAAAGACTGCCAAAGTATCTCCCTGTGTCTCCTTTTGCTGCTCGTGCCTGAAGGGTAGATGTGGTCTTTAAGGTGGATGATTTGAAACTAAAGGATTCCCCTCTACACCGAACATCAAAATCCTCTTCAGATATAGATGCTTTGGATGAGGATCTAGTTGCCTCATTGCCCAATGACCTTAAGGCACTAGGGGATAGCAGGACCCGTGTCCTCTGGTCCAGGCTAGATTTCCTAAGGGGTGGTGCAGGGGGTGACATGCTCCCAGACTTAGTGAGCATGCTGCCTTTCTGTCCATTTGCTCTCTTACCTAAAGATGAAAATTTCAAGCTGGCACTTGTTTGGATAGTATCATGACCCAACTTGGTCTCTGTAGAACTTTGGGGCACTGAGACCATGCCAAGTGTTGTGGCCCCCCGCCTGAGCTGTGGCATTCTACTAAGTGTCTCTGCTTTCTTAACACTGGATTTCTCACAACCATCCACCACCCTCTGTGATGAGGATGAAACAGGCATTTTGGGAGTGCGTGGTACACTGTTACTATTCCCACCAAACTTTCTGGATGGAATTCCACTTGCACCACTTTTAGGTGGCTTACCAACAGAGATGAACTCTGTATTTCTTGAGTCCAACTGACCACTAGCATGCATCCAATGTTCATCTGTGCTGCTTCCATGCCGCTGCAACTCACGACTGCAGCTGCTGCTTGAGGCAACAGATGAGGTAGGCTTATGTTTTCTAGGAAGAGTAGAGTGGGAAATGCTAGGCATCTGGACTAACTGAGAGGAGCTAAGGGTGTTAGATCTTACTGGCTTTTGATCTCTGAGCGAGACTTTAGTGGCATCATACTGTGATGGACACTTGGTTATGTGCATTTTCTCAGAATTTACTGATTCATAGTCTAACTCTGAAAAACATATTGCACTGTCAGTGATGGAGCTTTTGGTGCTTGGCTGAGAGAAAGATTCCATATGTAATATACCAGGAAAAACCATCCTTGGAATATTATCAGGGACTCTGCACAAACTTTTTGATGAAAGACCTCTTGGTGACTGTGTGCCATCAGTAGTCATTATACCACTTGTTTTGCTTGGCCAAGAGCTTTCTGAAGAATGTACTGTGTTGTGACAAATAGACAGTTCTTCTTTTGATCTTGCATGGTTTACCTGTGCACTGCCAATATGGGATGTGTAAGCATCAAACTCATCATTGATGCTGCTGATTATGCTTACTGGACGTGAGCCAGAGGTCAGGGCCTGCAAGGAACAGTCACTACTAAAGCTGATTACACTGGAGGGGCGGCCATTGTCTGGAACAACACCAGCAGGAAGCTCCTCTACAACAGTAAATACCAGTTCATCCTCCCCATTCAGCTCCACTGGCTGCTGCAGTGTGACAGTGGTCCGTAAGACATCTCTATCTAGGCATCTGCTTCTCAGGGCTGCTCGGAGGTGGCTCACCTCCATGGGACTCCTACTTAAATGATGAGAACAATCAAGGGCTGGGGAACCAGCAAGCTCCCCTTGCCTGAGGGCTTGCTGGCTCATACCAACTGGAGGCGTTCTTGTGGCTAAGCCGCAATCACTTGACAAAGTAGAGGTTCTATGCAGAGTGGAGGAGGCAAGTGGTTTTTGCAAAGGCCCTTTGTTGAGGTAGACCTTCTCTCGTACAACTGGCTCGGCATCTTGAGCTAAAGTCCTACTAAGCTCAGGTGAAGCTCCATCTGAGGGCAATTTTGAATGTTCTGTGTGTGTCGGCTTTTGGAGGGAAGACTTTGCGGCCTTGTTTAATGTAGAGGCTCCCTCTGTTACATTTGCTGTTGCATTCTGAGCTCTAGGAACTCCCTGTAGCCCTTTTCCCTCACCTGCAAACGCAGACATGTTCTCACTTCCATCAATGCAGTCCAGTCGCTCTTGTAATTCAGCAAAAGTGTTACATTTGAAATGGTCTCCATCTGATTTTGGAGCCTCTTTTACTCGCTTTTTGTTTAAAGATGGGATGATGGGAACAAAAGCTGGAGGACCCTCATTGTCACTGAGTTCACGGTCAGAAACTGGGGCCCCACCAGGTCCTATATAGATAACGGTATCACAGGAGTGTTCACTGCTGGAAGAGTAGTCTGGGTCACTGGAGAGAAGAGCAGGGTGGTCTGGGTCCAAAGCCACTGTCCTGGGGTGGAAGGGTCTTAAATGAGCGGGACGTCGGATTTGCCCCTCTTCACAGGAACTCTCCCCTCCTGATGAACTGGAAGCATACTGAAAAGACAAAAAACAAGACTAAGCCCAAGACCTTCGTAAGGGCTGAATATTTCACCACAACTTAATCGATTCAGTTTCTTTATAATTACTTGTCAAGGTCCTGAAAGGTCAGATGGCAATACAGCTATTAGTGTCAACATGGTGTCTTGCATGATATGCTCCCAAAGGTCTTTACATCATTTATCAAATATTAATAAAAGCAGTCAAAGGCTGCTTAAGCGTGCAAGGAAAAAGTATCTGCAGTCTGAATGCCTGAATTACGTTCCCCCTCAGGAGGAAAAGCATTGATTACCACTGGCACATGCGGTGGAAATATTTTATTCATCAATTAGTGTTGTAACAGGTGCTGCTTTTAAAGAGAATTGTAAATTTGAGTTGCTTTGACTGTTATTGTTTTTAGATACATTAATCTACC
The DNA here is from genome assembly GCA_032718565.1 of Distichodus sexfasciatus. Taxonomy (NCBI): domain Eukaryota; kingdom Metazoa; phylum Chordata; class Actinopteri; order Characiformes; family Distichodontidae; genus Distichodus; species Distichodus sexfasciatus. The sequence continues at coordinate 3,733,387 of JAVGVS010000022.1, read as the reverse complement.
AATAATGTTTCTTCAGACAGCCAAATAAGAGTTTAGCATACAAAATATCCTATATTCTATAGTCTCAACAAATTCAAGAAAAATGTCCACAGACATAAACATAAATATTAAGGCATATGAATACTACATAGATAGACAAAATGCAAAATAGCTAAGTGAGGGTCATGCCTTGGATTTTTTCTTCCTCATGCGGTGAATACGGGAGGCCAGCTGCACCGTGGACAGAGACTCTGCATAATTGGCTGGCGAATCAGAAATGTGGGCAATCATGGTGGTTCTGCAGTTGATGTTGCCCAGTGATTCCCTCAGTAGCATGGTAAGCTTGCTATCCCTGAATTATACATCAAAAATATTATTCCATTAGCCAAAACAGAAGTATGAGCGAAATGATATTCTATTGTTTTTGCTTGCGATTACAGAGAGCTCATGTTTCAATACAACTACTGGACACAAAGGGAAAATTTGCTTTCTACACAAAAAATCATTCAATACAATACTCCATTCCCTTTTAGTACTGGGAAAATTACACCTGGATTTTGTTTTTGCAGTAATACAGGAAAAAATCTGCTCTAAAAACCTGCTTTTTCACTACCTCAGCCTCATACAGTACACCTTCCTTATTCAACCACTCATCAAATTCCTTCTTAAATTAAATTATTATAATTAACATCCATCAATTCATCTCTGACTACTCTATCTTACCCCTATGCACCTTCTGAATTATTGAACTAAGTGAGGCTGAGAACTGGATTCCTGTGTATGTAGATGGGTTCTACTCCTATACTGCTCTCAGATAAATCCTCCATACATTAAGTCAAACTTTTCCTGCTCCTTTGACTGTGCAAAGGACAAATAATTGTTTTGCACAGGGATTACCTGTATGGCACATGTTTGGCACCATTAGCTAATGCAAGGATAACATTGCCCAGTGCAGCTAATGAGAGACACTGTCCCACTCCTCCATCCCGTGTCTGAGTGAGGTCGGGCTCACAACTTCCCAGGTCCAGAAGATGAAGACGACTCCGACCCCCGGACACTGCAAATAACGGAGGTTACATGTACTCACAAATACTATGTACATAATACCATATCTTGCTCTGCTCCAGGAGTACTGTGCAGAAAGACCTAAACCTGACCTTTTACTACACAAAATAGAAGGTTCACATTAAAATTGGTTAGACATTCACCTACAGTCAGTTAAGGGTTTCATAATTGTAACAATCTCAAAGGAACAGCATGAAGGAGATGATCAACTGGCTATTATGCATGTACTGTGAACCGTGAAGATAGTCTGGAATCCCCTGTAAGTTACTAGCATAAAACCCATTTCGTATCATTAAAGGCGAGAGATGATGCACTTATTTCACACAGAGGAAGAGACAATTACCCTTGCATCAGCAAGATTTTGATAGTCAGCAGCCGGGCCGGCAAACCTCCTTGGAGGGGAGAATGCAAACTAGCCTCTCACTCATGCCAAGTTCTATAAACATTCTAGAAGAGCAGGCTTTACCCTCATTACATATTGAAATTTATTCTGACAGCGGCCAACACCTAGCCTACACCCTGACGACAGGAGTGAAATTCTAATTATCAGCTGAACGCTGATACATCAGCTTGATATGTAGCCACGAGACTCTAAATGAAACTGTCCTAGCCCTTTTTGTTAAGACTACTGTGCACTCATTTTTAGCAAGTCCATAATTAGACAATCAATTGTGCAGTTGATGGAAAGGATAAGAGAAACTGCACAATTGTGGAGCATCCGACATGGTCATCTTCAGATAATTAGTGTCAAATCGGAAAATTGTGGCAGGGAAAAAAATCACTTAAAGCTTAAAAAAATGGCATGTCCTGAGTGCACTTTTCCTTTTGTTTAACACTGAGATTACAGTGTAAATTTGCATATTATATATGCATTCAATTAGAAATTATTTGTCAGAAGGTCGAATTCATTAGCCCCTCTACTCCACAGCCTGTCCACTTTCTTCTAATAGTCTTGTGGGTGCACACACACACACACACACACACAGCTTATGTGAGGTCTTACTTCCTCCCTTGGCACTCTTCTCCATGCGGTACTGCGTGACATGTAGAGTAAAGAGCATATGAGAGTTGCAACGCTGCTCTTTCTCACAGTCCGACCTGCTGGTGCTCCGTGCCGCTAAGGCTTCATCCAGGAAGAAGGCAGCCCTCTCTGCGGAACACGCTCGCAACTCACTCTGGTTCTGGAGCTAGAGGGAAGGAAGAAGGCATAGAGAGAATAGTCAACCATATGAAGCATGTAACAAGCTCTAGGAAGGAAAAGGAGATGAAAAGAATTTTTGAGGTGAAGTCACTAAAATAGACTTTTCAGGCACTAGTCACTTTGAAGGAATTTTTTACCCACTAAGGGTCTCCGGGCCACTTGGGCAATTAATAACGCATAAATTGCCAATGAAAAATAGTATGTGGAGTATGTGGAGAAAACAATCTGCTCTGTAGGTAAGTGAGAACAACATGCCACTCAAAGCAAAGTACCTGTGATCCAGAAACAGGATCCTCTCTTAGGTAAACTCCTGCTCCCTGGCTGTCTTGGGAGGCGTTTGCAGAGAAGTCAGCTAGAAGGTCCGTCAATAGTTCATCCCTGCCACTGATCTCAACAGCCGAGACACGGACAGAGAACCGGGCAGCCGTCTTCTCTTTCCTCTCCTCTATGAGCTTGAAGAGCCAGGAGATGGCACAGGGGGCTACTCCCAAACTCTGGGTGGAGATGTCTTTGCCAACCATGGTGTAGGTTTTGCCTGCAGAGGTAAGTCAAGAGTAAACTCAAAAATAGTCTAGTATTGGCAGAAAAAGCAAGAAAAATGCTCATTACGTGTTAACCCCTCACCTAATAACATACTGACATACTGTCAGTGGAGCGCAATTTATGCATGAGTCAACATATGCATGAGTCATCTTTTATATTTTATAACAATATAAAAGATAATACAAATAAAGTTCACAGAACCTACTTTTGTCTAACCCAAGTGTGGGAAATATGAATCTAACACACTTAACCATGTAACACTTGAGCTAACATATGTAGAAATTTTTGGTAATTATATATATTATGCTAATTATGTGTAGTCAGTAATTAACAATAAATTCAAAAAAACAGTGTAATGAGATTTATGATAATTAATATGATATGAAATAGCAGCCGATGACAGAAGCTTCTGCACTAGGATACAGGAAGCGATGAGCCAGACTAACTGCAGGGGATTGGTACTGCTCAGCGGGAGGCAGGCAGTCTCTGTGTGAAATAAGACAATCTCACAGTCGGGGTGGAACAAAAGGGAAAAGAAAGAAGCAGAGTGTTGCGTGTATTCCAAATGGAAAGCGAGAAACTTGTTGCATTCTACAAGTTGCCATTACTAATTAAACCCTTATAAGTCACACCCTGCGCCCCTCATCTGAACATGGCTCATTCCAAAAGAAATGTCTAATGTAAGGAGATTTCCATAAATCTTTCTGAGGTAGAAAGGCTCATGCTCAGGATAGACTAAACTGAATTTTGATTTTTAAGCAAAATTGGCATGTTAAGGAGAAATAAGAAACAGTGGATGCTCACCAAGGTTGCTGTGTCCAAAGCAGAAGATACAGCCATCTGCACCATTGACTACAGACTGAATGACCTCTGCCACAGTGCCCGAGCAAACTTCTGCCTACAGGAACAAAAGATCTTATTAAAACCATATACACAAAAGAAACAGATAATGAAATCCTTGGTTCATAGAGATTTCACCAATTGACACAAACACCACAGACTATAAGCACTGTCTCAGTGTCATTTAAACTTTGGTACAAACTAAAATATACTATGTGATAACTAAAATATAAATAAATGACTGGAGAATATGATTTCATGATTGTACAAGTACAGAAAAAGTTCAAATGAATTAAATGATCTCAAGGTATGCTTAAGAGGGCCACAACCCGTTATTAAGCTATCATTATTACACTATCAAAGGGTATAATTCAAACATATGCAAGAATGTACTATATGGGGTGAGGGCTAGATCACAAGCTCAAGACATTTCCATGCATTGCATCACATATCTTTGAGCAACTGGGCTTCGAGTAACCACTACTTCTTTTCTTTAAAAGCAACCTGCAATGTTAATACAGAGTTAGACACTTCTGCTGTTTGCTGTTTAAATGATCTCAGTGCACAACATCGTGTCAGATGTTCTATGTGATTTTATGTGATAATCATTGAGATGTGGTAATCTGAAAGAGAAGTAAAGACATAAGAGCCATGAAGGTTCACAGATGAAGTTTTCAAATTATGGAAAGGTGTGTAGGTGTGTGTCTGCCAGAGGAACACTTTGATAGTGTTGTAGTATGAACCACCTCTTATGTCGGTTTCATCAAAGCTCTTACTCTTTTGAACGATGTGGGCTAGTCATTGATCATTAGGGCTGATGCTGTTGAGACAGGAAGCCCTGGAGCCTTGTGCAATCCCCCACAGTGTAAAAAAGGATGCAGACTAGAACTGTAGGAATACCCCTACTGCTTGGAATGATGGGCCCTCCACATGCACTCGAACCCTACAGCGCAGCATTTCCCCCACAGAGCAAGAGGAACTCTACATCTCAACCTTTCCCTCTCCAGTTTGCTGCCAGCACTTTGATCTTGTTTTAAATATCCGCCTTTAACTGTGTATTTTTTGGACAGCATGACTTTCTAAACTTCCAGATGAATCCAGCACATTTCTTAGAATTTAAAGGTACTCAGAAGTATGTGGTATAGCCAAAGAAAACAACTCACTTGTGAGGCATCCTGGGTGAAAACTGCATCAAAGTTGAACATCTTTGGGGCAGCAGTGGGTGAAAAACGCTTCTGGCCAACAGTGGGATGAGAACTGGAAGGCTGCTCACAGAAGGTTAGCTGTTTCTTATGGGCATCTACCTTGAGGAAGGACATGGATTCTGAGGTGTCTGATGCTCCTCTGGCAGGACATATGCGTACCATCACCTTAACCTGTGTAACAGGTACAAAAATACACTTGAAATCTGTAGTAGAACGTGTATTGATGCTTTAAAATATTAAGCCACTACAAAAAGCGCATTTGTTTTGTCCATTTGGGATAAAAAAGTGTGTTATGAATGACAAGGATTAGAATACCTTTGAATGTAACTGCTTCTAGGAGTTTATCATTTAGACTAGAAACTGCCTTACTATCTATTTGCTCAGACCAACATAACTTTTTTATGTTTGGATGTGGACTTTAGTTCCTACTGAGTGAAATGGTCACATGGCAAATCCTTGTCTACTTTAAGCAATGTTCTTACTCTGCCACAATAACAACAATCAGTTGAGTTGCCAGAGATTAATCTCACATTACCAGCACTTTGAAACGGTGTGACTTGGCATAGTAACATTTTGACTTTAGGGAATCTCTGTGTATAAGGAAACTATTCATCACTGGTAAATATTTCAGTTGATTAAGAAATATGAATAATATGTATGAGTTTATTCAGAATTAAGTCATGTATTAAGAAATTAATATAAAGCCTATATTTCTTAATTTCTTAATAAATAACTTAATTCTTAATAAAGTCAGACATATTATTAATACTGAGCAGTTTTCTAAGATTTTGGAGGAGTGAATGCATTTGTCACTGTTTAGTCCAAAAAAAAAACAAAAACAAAAAAAACCCTAAAAAACCAAGATGTGCTAAGCAAATTTTCAAGACATGACTTCCAAGATTTTCACAGAACTACCCTTGTTTTACAGTTGAAACCAGACCATCTGAAATGTAAACTATCTTGGATGTTCTTCATACATAAATATACCTGGGTATAGGGGTAAAAAGCTCAATATAAATATAATTTTCACTCATTCATTTATGTCCCAACTCAATGGAAAGTCCAGAGTGGAGACTTATATGTATATAACCAACTTCAACACTAGTGAGTTTCCTCCAACACAGCACATCTGATCCAACAAATTAGCTAATTAGCAAGCTAAGAATGATTGTGCTAGGTCAGGAAATTGCAAGTCTGTGCAGAGCACGGGTCCACAAGAGTCAGCACTGAAAACTGCAGGTAACAATGAACCAAATTTAATGATAATTAACAGTCTAACCAGCATTTACTGTCCGCTACTGTTAGCCCCACTGGTGTCTTTGCATTGCCACTTCGTTAAGTAGGTTTTGGATGGTCTCACCATATCCTCAGCAAAGAATCATTACAAAATCGCTGACAGTTATCAATACTCATTGAATAATTTTAATAGTGTATCACTGTGTGGTGCTGGTAAAGCTGTTTCAAGCCCATGATAAGGCATATTAGCTCATCATCAGTACAGTTCAGAAGTGATTCCCATTCAAGGTGTTTAACACTTCTGTCATGTTTGTTTCTCAGGAGCACCAATGATATTCCTGGGTCAATTTGATCCGGGGCATGTTTAATTATCCAAAAGTGTCAGAAACCAAAAAACCCCAATAAACATTGTTTATATCTCGTTATTAACTCCATTTTTCATACTGAAAAAAATACTTTAAACTCAATTTGACCAGCAACATAACAGGAGGGTTAAAGTATCCCGGGGGGTTTGGTTGCCTTTTGCTAAATAGTCTTGTTAGTAGTTAATAGTGAAGGCACCAGCCCACCTTTTCAGTGCACAGTTGCAAACAATACAAAAATTTACATTTAACGCTGGTATACAAAGACAGTCACAGGTGCGCAAACAAAACTGTTATGTATGTTGTTTATCTTATTATGACGGGGCCAATTTAATTTCAGTACTTCTCCCATTGTCAGTACGCAGTTTAAATGACGCATGGCTTCATCTTTTTTATCCAGGTGGATAAAGTACATATATGTCATTAGGGATGCAGAAATGTTCTTTTAGAGGAATATGAAGGTTAATAAATGTACCCATGTTCAAAGTACAGTGCTTGTGCAGGTGGAGCGACAAATCACTTGCACCTTTTTGGTCCATTCCTCTGTCTTGAGTTCTTATTGTATACCACATTTTTGCTCAATTGATAGAAATCTACCTTCTTCCTTTGAGATCAGAATTTTTTTAATGTTCGGTATAATACTTCCCTATCACAAATGAGAGAAAATGTACAACTTTGGATACCAGCAGATGTGTAATGTCTACTGTAATCAGTGTACATTTCCCACTCATGCTTCTTAATCAGTACAGAGGACATCGCTCCAAATAACATACCTTACCCTTCCATATGAGAATAAAGCACAGAGCATGTTGAAATGAATATGTGCATAGGAGAGCTGGTACTCAGAAATCACGACAGATGGACTATAGCAATGTTTGGCAAAAATGTTTTTGTTTTTTTACTTCTTATATAATGAAGCATTCCTGATCAATTTCTTTCTAACAGCTGGTGTGTCTCATCAGTGACTGGGTATGACAGAAAAGCTGCTGGAAACTGGCACTCTAGCACCAATCTCCCCAACCTATGTGTCTCTAGTATCTAGCTGTGCACTAACAAGGTCTACCTGTAAGGTGGGTGTTCCAAAGTGGCACTCATATGCCTATATATAAGTGCTGATATAGCACACATGCACTTCTCTGCATTCCAGTTGGGTATGCACTTCATTTTTGCCTCAGGGCTTGCTAATAATCTGCTACAATTTAGAGGAGCAATTTAGAATCTCCCAATTCTGCCTGCTTGATTTAAGTCTTATTAACATTTTGCGACTGTCCATCTATGATGCATATTGGGGATCATAATGCATTTTTATTCATAAAAGCTACTTCCCAGCTTACGTGCAGAATTAAAACAGGCAAACAATCTAATTATATTATGAGTCAGTGGCTGTATCTGCCTGAACTTGGCTTTGAGAGTGAGGTGAGGACACGCCTGGCACCCGGTGGAGGGATTTGGGGGTCCCTGAACGTCTCCCCACTGGAGTTAATGTGGAAGGTCTGATGTCATTGTACTTTGTGAGTTGGCTGTGGGAAACCATCTCCCACTGCACAATAAATCTGTACCATCTGTTGGTGTTTAGAGTCAACTGGTCTATTACTCTACAAACCTCAAAGGAGGCTAACTGAACAAACACAACCTGCCACTTTATACAAAAATTATCATGGGATGTATATAGTGTTTTTAGACACCAATAATAATCATTTTCAATAATGAAGAAAAATTATGACTTAGGTTTTATGGCTTTTTACTGATTAAAAAACATTTGTGGTAAAAGAGTGTTGGAAAGTACACCAGCATGGAAGCTTCAAGACACAGAGTAGGTTAGAGTTCTAGCCTGTAGGTGCCTCACTGGGCTTCTTAGCAATAGGCGAATCAAATATCACTTAAAAGAAGATAACAGGCCAAGTTCGGCGTACGCATCCTCATGTTGCTATAATGAGAAGACAAGCAGATGTCTTGTTGATCTTCTCACACATTCTGCCACGGGAGTGAAAGAGAGGCAGGCAGTGCTATTTTAGGACCATGTCTAATCCACTTCAGTGTAATCTCTTCACATTCGCCTAATGTGTGCTAGACAACACCATGTCAGCCTAAGATTCATGCATAGCCTGTGTTCATGCATAGCCAGGAATCTTCTCTACTGATCTGAAGCATGTCATGGTAAATAACAAGGAAGGCTGTAGCACAGTTACCTAACATACCCTTATCATATGTCTGTCATAGAAAAGTAAACACCAGCAGCAAAATGTCTCAGACAGTGTTTGCTATATTATTATGCTATATTATTTTTGTGGTAATTATGAGAAGTTATTAGTAATTCAGGTGCACGTCTGAAGCGCTTTAATGAGGAACATTCTGACATGGTGTCACGCAAGGCCATGTTGTAGTATTCTAATGCACATATGTATGCCTGTAAATCATACTTATTAGGTAATGTGGTGCATAGTCTGATTATAAGAATTGCTTGCAAAGTTTTGAAGACTTCACAGTAATTCACTCTTGCCTCTGTGCTCCTACAAGCGTCCATTCTCAGAAGTTCTTGTTTCATCTACGTGCCCCCGAATTGACCCTACGACCTGCCAGTTTTTCCCACTCCCACTGGCTGTTACACAGCCCCAGACAGAAATATCAGTATTCCAAAGCAGCTTCTTAGAATTCCACCAGCCTGGGAAAAAAGGGCAACTGGTCTCATCTGACTTGTCTCACACAGACAGCTTTGATTGTGACTTGACAACTGGCCAAACTGAAGTTCTTACACAGCATTCACAAACTGAACAGGTTTTTCATGCAAAATATGACAAAGCAGCACATTGCTAAATTCAGCGCTGTTTGACAGCAAATGCTCTCAAACAGCACATTATTAAGTCCAAAAAATCAAACCATGAGCTATCAGTCTTAACTATCACTTTCTGAACCCTACCTTTCCCATCCCAGGGCTGTCTTTGACCTTTGAACCGGCCCTGAGCAGGCATGGTGGAACAGGTGGTGGAGAAAGTTGCAAGGTAGCACTGAAGCCATCGGTGTAGAAGAATGGTTCATCTGGGTCAGGTGGGGAGGGAGGTGGAGGGGGCTGAGGCTTCTTCCGTTTGGAAAGGTTCAGCTTCTGTGCAGCCCTGTGAGGAGAAGTATTGTGATTACACAGATTTGTTGACCATAGACTGGATGGTGAGCTTCTGGTGCTTGAAATACTTTAATGATCGATAATAATGCAATTCAAAACCACCGCTATGTCCTCTGTGCCCTCTGTCCAATTTGTCTATGGGCAGCAGTTGCCAAAAAGCAAGAGAGGACTGAGTCTAAGTTACTTCTCTTATACTTCAGGGCTTTTAGCTCCTTAAGTCTATAGTAAGATAAAGGATCAATTACCCATCTCTGTTATAATCCCATCAATTTTGACATATAAAGACACAAATCTCACTATTTTTTCCAATTATTTTTCGCACTCTCTGCTATTGCCTGATAAAAAGTGTGACTTGGTGCATGAGGACCAAAATGAAGACTAGATAAGATAATGTACCATTAAATGTGGACAGCTTGGTCAGGAATCTACAGGAACCATGCCCTTATAATTGCAGCCTCACTGCCAGTGTGGGAAGGGAGTGTGTGTCATGTTGCACTCAGTTCAAAAGGAGCTCTGATGAATCTTATAAAGCTCTTTGAAAAATCTGTGTGTGGATTCACTAAGCCAAATGTATGGAAGTGAAAAGTGTGTTGTAAGATGTGGGTGTGCAGTACATTAGAGAGAGGGTCAGGGGACGGCTTCAGTATGGAGCTATAAAAAGTGCATGAGTCATTGCACACCTTTGTAAATGCAGTGTACATCTGATCAGAGACTGTGTTTGTGTGTGTGAGACAGATAGATACGTAGATAAGTAGGTTGATTAAAAACTCAACAAAATGATAGGCAGTAAGAGTTTATCACAATGTCTTTTAATTACAGATTAAAAGTAAATGTACTAAAAGTCAAACTGCCACTGTCAAATGACACAAATTTCCATCTATAAATAATTAAAAGGCTGTTAATCCTGAGCCTTCTCGTGTGGCTCTAGTAAAGCTCCTTGCATGCAGCGGAGGCTGCTTGAGGGCAGGAGCCTGAGCTCATTAGAAACTTTGGTCCTGGTGCCACGGACAAACGTTTCCCCCTCCCCCTCCACTCTCAATTCTTTTCTTCTCCCTCCCTGCCTCCCTCTCTTTCACTCTCTCATTTCTCACTGGTGTTTTTTTTATCAGCCTACCTCCTTCAGTGCAGTCTCTTCAGGGGCACAAAATCACAGAATACACTGTGTAATTACAGCCTCCATGAAGGACGCCAAGGGAAACCCTCATGGGATTGGAGAGTGAGTGTGTGTGTGTGTGTGTGTGTGTGTAAGACAGTAGAGGGAGAGAGACAGTTACTGCAAAAAAAAAGATTTCATCCAAGCTTATAACCTGGTGAATTTATTATGAATTATGAAATATTTATTCATGAAGTTACACCATGCAGGATCAAATTCATAGAGGCTAAATACACACACACACACACCTTGGCAGTGAGAAAGCTAGTTTCTATCCTCTCTGGCAGTAATATTGAATTTCCTTCAGAGGTGTGAACGAGGGTGACAGGCTGAGGAGGAGGAAGGCCAATCAGATGAAGACAAGGGAAGAAAAAATCGGACAGAATAGAGGAGGGCATTCTTTGCCCCAGACCAGCCTCTGGAGTCAAAGTCGTCCCTGTTTGAAGTCTCTCCCCTACTCGCACATACACATACACACTTCCACTCTAATACAAAAAGAAGATCCACGCCCACAATTTAGACTGGAGGGCTTCCTTTCCTCAGCCAGGATGGCGAGCTTAAAAAAATCACTCCGCCCACTGCCAAGAAAACATCTTCATCTTCTACCTCACGTAAAGCAAGCAGCCTCAACACGCACCACACACAGACATGATATATTGAGATATCTGTCAGGAGGCGATGGTGCTTGCTGACCCATGTGGGTAGCAAGACGGTGTGCTAGACTGAGCTCAGACATGCAAGTCTGGGCTTTGCCAAGACGCAGCCACCTGTTAAATGTCCCTTCTGCCTCACTGCAGAGAACTCCCACTCCACAACAGTGCAGTTAGTTCAACGTTCTGCTTAACTGGAGAGAGTCATCAAATAGTAAAAGTTGGATCAACCCATATCTCAAGGAATATCTAAAAAACTTTCAAGAAATGAGCTGCAAAATCATGTTTCAGATTGGAACATCAGTGAATGTCACGTGCTTAAACGGTTCTGCATGAGAGTGAAATGAAATGGGGGTTGGCATTTAAAACAGGTGCCCAAACCAAAGAAATATCTGCAAACAGGGGTACTTACAGTTCCCTCCAGTCCATTTTCTCTTTTCAGAGTTCATAACAGCAAAGAGGGCAGAGAAAGGTTTATCCCCTCATCTGTTCCAGACTTTCACCAAAGCATTCCCTGTTTTCCAGCGCAGTGGTAAGCAGGGGAAGGGAGGTGGCGGTGTCAGAGGGAAGGCTGGGGTGAGTATTGGGGCAAAAGGCATGAACCGGAGGATGTATCGTTCATCAGAGATTCAGGTTAGTCAGGCAGCAGGTGAAGTGGAAAGTAATGTGCCAAGAGATGACATCAGGAGCCTGACGTGTCAGTGTCAGAGGAAGAAAAGTTTCCCAGCGCGCAGACAGCACTGAAAGGTGAATCCTGCAACATTCCGGACCTCACACAGGTGGCCCGCCCCTCTAGCACAAGTTAGATCCCGAAACTGGTAACAGATGAAAGAAAGCATGTAAAAGAGGAATGTGCTAAAGAGTTCCTGCACATTTGTGTTTCTCCTCCTGTGTAAATTAGTTTCTTTCAATATTAACCCCATTTGAAGCACTCAAACCTTTCCATTCCACCTGTACATCAAAGTCAAAATTCCCTCGTTATCATACTTTTTGGACTGGTCTACTTTATTCTCTTCTTCCTTTATTCTCTTCTGTCCCTTTCCTTGGACACTATGTTTGCGTAAAGGCTTGGGGTGCCTCCCTCCTCTGCTCTGCTCTCTGCTCCACCAGACCGCGCACTTGCTTTCCCCTGTCCGGCGGACTGAAGGATGGCAGAAGTCGGGGATCAGCCAGGAGGGCGGAAAACCCTCAGCGGAAGAGTGAATCCACTGGGAAGCGGAAAAAAGGAGGCGATTCCTCCTCCTGCTGTTGCTGGGAAACACTGGCAGAAGTCCAACAATCCCTCCTATCCAACAGTCCTCTCCTCTCACACTCTACTCCACGTCTCCGTCAATCTGTGCAACGCTTTCACCTTCGCTCTCTCCCCCTCGCTCTCTCTCTCTTTTGCCCTCTCTCTCCACCTCGCTCTCTCTCTTTCGCCCTCTCTCTCCCTCTCTCTTTCTCTCCGTTCAGCCCAGCCCCCTCCTGCTCACCTCTCAGCCGCAACGGCAGTGCACAACTGCTGCGCAAAGCGACTGTGATAGGCAGCACGTGGTTAGCGCGCACACACACACATTTTTCTTCTCACACGCATACACACACTCCTTTACACAGTTTCCCCTGGATCATACTAACACACTTCACTCCCACACACTGCACATACACCCACATGCACACCCTGATGTATGACATGAATACTTCATGAGTGCAGAGAAGCCCCTTTCTGCTCATTCTGCTGGACTTCAAAGAAAGTGTGTGTGTGTGTGTCTGTCTGTGCGTGTGTGTGTGTGTGTGTGTGTGTGTGTGTGTGTGTGTGTACATGCACCAGCCTGACAGGCATGCCAATGTACCTCCCATCATGTATTTACTATAACCACAAACAAAAGAGTGCTCATGATCCTGTGTAACAGAGAGCATCACAAGAAGCAGCAGGATGTCAGGAGAAAACAATGAAAGATAAAGTGGGCCACAAATTAAAACTGCAGAGATGGATGAAAGGATGATTACAGCAGGATGGATAGTGCTGCTAATGCATAAATCAATGTGGAGATAAAGCAGCTAAAGACAGAACACACATTATAGAGAGCAAGAGACAGAGAGGTGAGTTATGACATGTTAATCAGGACATTAGCCTGGACATTAAGGCACTCAGTAGTGCTTGGATGTTTTTCTAGCTGGTCCAGCAGCAAGGTTAACTAACACAGCTAATATCTCACACTTGCATACATGTTACGTTCAATTTTAGAAAACTATGATTCATCTAAAATTATACACCTCACACATCTATTGCACATGAAGCAACCAGAATGATCAATTCCAAAACCCAAGCAATTTATAAGTGGAATCGATAGATTCATTGTTATTTAGCACAAAAGAATGCCTGAGAGAGTTGTAGTCTGTGCCATGTGTCCACCCTGGAACCAGTCCCAGACCCGATTATTCACACCATTCCCAAGCTGTTTGTAATGAGCCTACTGGTCAACCGGACAAGGGCTTGAAACAGATCCATGTTGCTTGGTAAGTGCAGGGAATTACAGGCTTTTATAAGTATCTGTTGCTGTAACACAGTCATACTCCATAAATGGTTGTGATTACGTATGTAAGTGGGTATTTTAGACAACACAATGCCATGATCCAGAGCCCACTCGTGCTTTCATAGACCATGAGTTTACATTCAGATTTCAATTTTGGCTTGTCATACTGGGCCAATGTGCACCAATGAAGCAAAGTAAAAACTCTGCGGATTATTTCAATTTAGAAATATTAGGAATATTTATCAATATTCTTATCTTTCCCAATTAACTGTTATAGAAAATGTGAATCTTAAACAAATATATTTCCTCTCCCTGTTGTGTTAGCCTGACTATTTATTGAACAATTTTATTTTATTTATTTTATTAGAAAAATAAATTTTGTTCAACTTCCTGTGGCTTATTGTGTTGTCAAAATGACTGCTCACACAAGTCAAGTGACAAAGACTTGGACATAAAAAATGAAGACAAAGATAGAAGATGTTGAATAAGAAGCATGACTGAGTCCAAACAATTAGTCTCTTCCTCAAAGGCGCCTTTTCAAGGACTGTCAAATTAGTGGGGTCATTCTTTATTCTCATGGTCATTATTTGGAATAGCTGTTAGCTTATGTGGAGATCATTTGTCTCACACCTTTACAGTTCCACATCTGACTGGGGGCTAATGATTACGATCAACCATTAAACTTCTCTAACACATCCCTTTCCCTCTTTTTCCTATATCTTTCATCACATTCATTGATTTCGATAGGAGCAACATTCACAAGGACTCTAATCAATGCTAGCAAACTAACAGCCTTCCTCATCACTTTCTGTGAACCAATCCTAATGGTCTTCATCCAAAAGATCTGACCATAAGGACATCTGGCAGAATACGGGCTTCCTGACTAGACAGGGCTGACCTATTCGATTATCCCAGAGAGGTCAGTAACACTGAAGCTTTCAGCTACCTTAAGTCCTGAAAAAGATGGATGGTTGGATGGAGGTATTTCAAACCCAGAATTTAATCAGGCAGCGATGGGTTAAAATAGGTGCTTAGTGCAACAGGAGGACTGATGACCTGATTAAAGGTCATATGTCAGCTTTCAAAGAGAGAGGCTTAAAACAGAGAAAAGAGTCGATCCAGGTTTGTGAATGAACAAGTGATGAAGTGTTCAGGTGCAATAATGTCTGTTATTGTGTGAGATGATGGAGTTCACTACAAGTGCATGAATAGACTGTTAAGTCTCCATTTTGATTAGAGCTTCAATTATTATGTTTTTGTTCTGACAGATATAATGTGGTCCATTTCCATATTTGCACATTCATTTCCCACTGATTTAGGAAAGTCATAAGTATATATGAGCAGTCATTTATGTATGGGGACGTTGGTAGAATAACGGTTAGAGCGTTTGCTCAGTGATTGGAAGGCATTGAATTAGTTTCCTCAAAATACACAAATCATCATAAGTAACATTAATATGTGGGGATATACTCAACCTTGGCCAAACCAGTATGAGCTGCATTTTGAAAAAAGTAAAAATCTTTATCATTAAATCAATTCTCACCACAAAACCCCTCCAAGAAATCATCTTAAAATGTATGCTTGTCCAGAGTTAGTTTAGCACAGAATCTAGAAGAATGTGGAACAAAAGCTAAACATTTATCATTGAAAGAAGTTAATCTGAGCAGAAAAATGTGACATCTTTTCTAGAACTTATTCAGATAAAATACACATTGAAGCATTGAGCAGGTGAAACATCATTTGTGAGAAAACCAATTAGTCTCATAGACTTTTATTTGCTTTCTCTAGTTCATCTTTTTCAAATATTCATGTTAGTTCAAAAGCCTTCACTTATAAAAGCTTTAAAATGGACCCGCTTGCTATGTCGATCAATCTGTGATCTTTTTCCACTTGCCCGGAGTGTCTCCAGCCCTAAATGAACCAGTAACATGTCAATGGGATCGCAGCAAGGAGTAATAGAGCTTTAGACTGAAAACACTCAAATACACAGCATGGGGGCTAGATAAATGTGGCTAAACCCCAAGTGGCATGCCCCAAACACCATAATATCAGTCAATGCCTCCTCGCCTCACCTGTCTCAACATGCAACCTGCTGGGCAGTCATTTTCTGTATGCCTTAGATCATTGTCTTTAGGCTAGTTGACAGCTGCTTGATTGCAAGACCACTGCTGTATGATTTTCTAGATGACGCCTAACTTCTAGGGACCCTGTGGCAAAGGTTGCTGAGATCTTTTGTTGTGTAAAGCCAAAAGACACCTGGTGTAACTTCTCACAGCATGCTAGCATGTCTGGTTTGTTAGCAACAATCAACACTCAGTGGTTCCATCTGACCCCCACTGTGGGTCTCATTGGGAGTACATAAGCTTCCCTTCCTTTGAACAAAGCCTCCCTGCAGTGTCACTGATCGAGGTGGGTATGAGGGACCAGAGGCTAAGCACGGAGCTGGTGCTAATCAAACTTTAATGCTAATGCGGCCACCCACAGGTCGAGCAGTTGTGGCTGACAGTGCACTGCACAGGCTCAGCTGTTGGAACGATGAGCCCACTCTGTTATTGAACTAACCCATCTCTTTTTGTTCTCCTTGGTAAGAGGGTGGTATCAGACCAGGGAGCAGTGGCTCAAACCAGCATCATTGACACAAAAATAATACCAGGCTGAAAAACACTACAGCATTGACGCTACGAAGCTGCCACCTATCGACTCTGTCAATATGCGAATGAGAAGTGTTTCTTTATTGTTCTACCCTCTGGAACAAGACAGAATCAGTCTACTGTATCTGTGTTTTTTCAGGTGGCTAACTCAAGGAAAATGGTTCAAATGAAAGGGGGGTTATAAATGAAAAGCAGGTAATCTCCTGTGATCTTATTAGCATTCATCTATGACAGTATGGGGGTGTGAAATGAGAGAGGCAGGATTAGGCAAGTACCTCTGGAGAGGAGAGGAGAGGTCGAGGGGGGTGTTTGGGGGAGTCTCAAAGCTTTGGTTTGGAAGAGGGGGCCAGAGAGAGAGAGAGAGAGAGATAAATGGAGGGAGTATGTGGAGCATTTTTGGCAGATAGCCAACCCGAAACCCGATAAATTACAGCGAATAAATTTCAAAGTGAAATGATTTCAGAAGCCACAATGGACTTGTTTCCAAAGCCTCCTGCTCCCAGGGCGACGGATCTCTGCCGGCACAAAATAAATGAAACTGTTAAACGCTAAATGAGAAGTATTCACATTTGAATGATAATAACAAGCTGAAGCGAAACTGTGCACAAAGGGAGGATGGCATACTAAATGGCTCAGCACAGTCATTAGGCTAGCACTTGACAAAATAGTGCCAGTTTCTGGAGTGGTAGTGACTAAATGTTGACAGTTCATGGTATTAGAGGCTGTATCCAGGTTGTCTGAAAAAAAAAGATATTGATAGTTTAAATGCCCCAAATACTGATTCAGATTAAAGTGTGAGCATGAAAGTAAATGGGATGTCATTACCAGAGGCCAGAGGTTCTAAGTCTAAGTCACAAGGGAAAGGCAGCAATCACAACCAGTGTGAGAATGAAATGAGCGAGGCAGGATTACTCAAGTATTTTAGGAGGAAACTGTTTCATTCTCAGACTGTGTATGTCTGTCAATGCAATCCCACTACAGTATAAAGGCATTTCATCATAACCTTTTTACTGACCTTTACAAATGAGGTGGGACCTTGTTCAAAGATTTCTTAACTGAGTATCAATTGTGAGCCAAAACATTCGACATTATTAATGAAAAACCAACAACATTGTAACTTAACTGTAGGAAACAGTCAGACATACAGAGAATTTAGATTTGCAGCTAAATTAAATATTTTTATGTATAGAGGATGAACATTAAGCAGTGATGAAGTTCAACATTGGGGGGAAAAACAGTGCCAGCATCTGCAGGCTTTGTCTTTCCCAGAGAGAATATGGGTATGCAGACAGGCTAAAAATAATTATGTACCCTCACACTTTTCCCAACCAATCTCTGATGCTCTTTGACAGGTGACAAGGAAAAAAACTGTTCACCTCCTTTACCTTCCACATCATGCTATAGTGTCTCTCTGTGTCGTACATCTCTCTCTCTCTTTCTCTGATTTCCTTGAAAAATAAATGCTTTTTCAAAGAGCAAATTGGAATGAAATTATGGCTTTGGCTACATCAAGCCACCCCAAGCCAAGTGTATAAATAAACATATACATAGGTTGCACGAAAATAAACACACACACACACACACAGCATACATACAGAATGAGAGACTGATTCTGACATGCAATCACTAAGAGAGGTGTTCAGAGCTACTCCACACCTGAGCATAACAGTCCCTGCGAACAGCACATTCAACATAGCTCCCATCAGGTGCTATTTAAGAGGAGGAAGAGAAACGAGGGAGGAGGAACAGCAGACAGAGAGAGAGAGGAATATGAGATAGAGAATGAGAAATGGAGAAAGAAAATGAGTGTTTCAGGGACATAGCTAGGGGAGTAAGATCGTGTGCAGACTGAGAGGATGAGAGTGAGGACAATGCACACGGACAGCCTGTGATTCTCTATTTACTTCTGGGCTCATCTTCAGTCTCGGAGCAGGAGAGGTGTTTACTGCGACTTCTCTAGAATACAGCTCTCGAAATGAGCAACACAAAGAGAGCAGCCTGCTGTGTTTCTAAATGCAAAATGGAGATTAAGCTCACGCTAAGAGATGGCTTTATGTGAGCCAGCAACACTAATACAATGTGGGGAACAGAAATGCAAGTAACTCTATTTTTATACTGCACCATATAACGAAAAGGTGGATAAAGTCAGTTCCTTTACTGTAGTCAGTAAGAGTCAGACAAAGTAGATCCAGGAACCTGCACTCATTTAATCATTTGAAATGCTCCAAACAGACGGTAATATCTTCTCTCATCCCCTCGGTGTGTGGGGGCAGGTTTTAGGTGGACGTGAGGAAAAAATGCAGTGTTTTCCAAGTGTTTGAAACACTAAAGACCAAGAGATTTGAACACTACTGTTAATTTAAGGGTTAGGTGTAGTACTACTAATATAGGTGTGAAAGATAGCGGGAGTGTGTGTGTGTGTGTGTGTGTGTGTGCGTATGTAAGATGGAAATGGACAGAGAAAGGGAGCGTTATGACATGACTTAATCCCTAAGGCCATTGAGCAGACAGTATGGTGCCAGATACAGAGTTGTGCTCCCTGAAGACAGCTACAGGTGGTACCATGGAATGATAAAAATAACACAGGAATCAATAGAAAGCATAGAAAGCACCATATATGAATATATAAGTGCTATGTATATTTTATCAATACTAGAGTATCCAACTCTAGGTACTATGGGGTTAACATGTACACATTTGTACAACAACAAAACTGGCAAATTTAAAGGCCAAACATCTGTCAAAAATAAACTAATAATAGTAAGTTATGATATGCATGGGAAAATTCAGCCTATCCCGGGAATTTACGGGTGCAAGGTGGGGAACAACCCTGGGCAGGTGCCAACACACCGCAGGGCACACACACTCACACAGTCACACACACATTATAATGAATATACCTACTCTAGTAAACCAAAAGGTTCCATTACCAGACTTGTTCGCTGTGGACTTTTCATCAGAATGACAGGAGAGTGGATAATTCTCTCTCCTTATTCAGCCCTCATATTAAAAATTCTGCTCAAATACATTGTACAATTTTTACAAGTGTAAATTCCACGAACATATACATATCCACACCACATGCTCAGTGACATCGATTACCTAAAACACACACAATTCAGCCTCTTTCCTGCAATCTACTGTGATAGCCCATAATAATTTCTCTGTATCACAGCAGGTAGAGTCTCTCTGTGTCCATATGAATAATTCATCGGTGCTCGTAGTACAGCCAAACTGTTCAAACTGCGAAATAATTTCTGTACATACAAATAGCAGAAGTCAGCTTGGTAAGGGAAAAAACGAACAGAGAATCTCCCATACACACAAGAGATTCTTCAGTGGGAGAGCAACATCAAAGCACCCTTAGCCAGCCCTATCTCCAGACACAGACAAGCCACTCTCCTTTTATCTGTAAATCTTTGAAGGCGAGATTATGGCCGACGCATCGTCGTAAAACCACCACTTCTTTCTGGTGCCAGATTTTTGCACACACCCGCACAATTCTGCACCACGCCAGGACAAAATCAGTCTGCCAGGAATTTAATGTGAGGGATGTTATACGCTATATCCCCTGTATAAATGCCACATATGTATGTGCGCATGTCACATATCAAAGTAATGCTTTGGTCTTGACCTCTTGAGTCACAGGGAAATTGTGATGGGGCTTTTCCTGTAATAAGCGTCAGATTTAGATTACGTCTTACCCCAATGTCTGAATATATGATGGAGTAAAAACAACTGTGTAATAAAATTAATTTTGTCTTACCCCAATGTCTAATTATATGGTGTAGTAAAAACCTACATAAGAACCAAAAGCAGGTTTTTATGGGTCATATCATATAACGCATATATAACAAACGTTGCATTATCTTATTTGTAGTAATATTGTACAATATTAGTATGACATTTATGTTTTCTGCACAGAATAATTCATTTCTCTCCAAATTAAATAAATGGGTATAATTAATGACTTACAAAAATGTTAATCTTGTGCATATTTTAATAAGGTTTAAAAAAGGAATCTCTATGTGGATCTGTTTGCATACATGCTTGCTTGTGTCGTCTCACTCCCTCATGCTTGTTTAAAACACTGTCAAAATGTAACAGAGTAAAAGTGGAAACTGTCACAACAGCCCTTTATTCACAAGCTCTGATCGGGCAGCTACTAAGGTTAAAGGTTGGTAAAGTCAAAGCACACCACTTGAAGTGGCACTGTGCATGCAGATGGCACCCTGATTCAGCCTGACAGGTGTTGCCACCTCACCGAGGGGGCATTAAGAGCGCAGGGCATCCGGCTTGAGTAAACAGATAGCGACATAGAGCATGGCAAGATTTTTGTAAGAATACAATATGATCACATTTCATTTTATGTCAGAGGACGAGCTCCCTCCTAAAAATAAGAGGCTGATCTTGTTCACGATGTCTCTCAACCTTTCGGCTGTTCACACATTCTCCCACCTCACGCTTTTGACCATGCAACCATGGCAACTTGATTCCGGAGACCTTGGACAGGGAATGTGTGTCTGCTGGAAGTCAAGGCCAACATGGGGCCAGAGTTTGAGCAGACAATAGATCCGTTCCTGTTCCCCTCACCATCTGACAATGTGAGAAAACCCTTCTTTGTAAATACATATACTCGCCACAGGCAATCTGTTGAGCCATATTTAAAGCAATCTCTGTTTGTCAGCCGTGTTTCATTTGCATAATGGCACATGCTTCACATCAAAGGATTATTGAATGAGTAAATGTACAAAGCAATATCCATTTCAAGAAATGACAATGAGAGCAGACCACAGGATATGCTCCACCCTGTCTGTCAACCCAAAGTACAGTTTATAGCAGACATCAGTTTGCACTGACGAAATCCCACTTTCAAGTTAGCTAGACACAAATAAAGAAAAAAGGAAGAAAGTAGAGATGCTGAGCAGATTCTTTTACGTCCTAGAACCATGGCGGGTTGGTATAGTGGTAGGATTCGGGATAATGGACTAAGAGGTTGTAGGTTCAAATCCAAGTCTGTCTTGCTGCCAGATTTACCACCTGGGTCAAGGTCCTCAACACAAAATTATTTACAGGAGGCTTTAATAAAGAACTGTATGATGGGCAGAAATGGATCTGTCAGTTAATAAGGTAACAGTATGCATAGTCACAAATCAAGTAAGTAGTTCATTCTATTTACATACACACAGGCTCAGGTTTTACACCCCCAGCTACATACACAAAATTCCAGACTGTGTATTGTATATACAATCAATTACCAGTCTTGTAAATCTTATTTAGGTAAGCTTGCCGGCAAATATGACTTTATACATTGGTTTAGGATTAGCAGTTCTCTAATATTCTATTCTTAAATAACTGACAGGATAGAACAAACAAATTGTATGTCATTATCTGATAGAGAACACACCAAGAAGTAAAGCTTGTCTACAAGAAACTTTGTGAGAAGGTGAAAGTTTGTCTTTTTTAATGACAGTTGAGGAATGTAAGCGTCTATTCCAAAGCAGTGTATAAAAAGAATTAAGGTGTTCACTTCTACTACTAAACCAGACGAAACATCTCATGTCATATAATGGAGACTCTGCTCTTGTTAAGTCAGAAATAAGTGCATAGCTTTGAAGGATCCATTCAGAAAGGAATTAAACCCCTGTTTTTAACACCACTCAGACTCAGGTGAAATAAACCATTTCTCTCATAACCAAAGTAATGATACAAACTGATCATGCCATCTCATGCCTAAAAAAAGAGAAAATGGCCAGTTAATTAGTCGCCCCAGTTATTACCTAATTGGTTTTAAAGACAAAAAAGATCAAGGTTTCCTTTAATCATAACCGTGAACCCTCAGTTTCTCTGAAACAGAACATCCCCATCTAATACCATGGCCCTGTAATATCACTATCTGATGCATTACTATTAACTGCTTTCCTGGAGGGCATCCATTTACTTCATCCACATTTGCCCAGCTGAGTGCAGTCCTCGCCCATTTGGATTTTTCACCCTGTAAGACGATTAAGCCTAGGCATTGATCGATGACATTTCACCGTGTTGCGCTGTGCTGCCTCGCCCGTTTCTGCAAACTCAACAGCCAGTGAGAATGCTCTGTGCTGACAGCCTGGCCAGGGGCGACTGAGAACCCTAGGCTCCTGGGAGCAAGAGGCCAGGGAGAAACTAAAGGACTGTGACACGGTGTCGAGAGGCGTGCAGCTCGGCCAAGCTCAAATCGACAAATGCCTCCTGGACATGTTCTCTTGAAAAATATATGTTGGCAGCATCCCTGTAAAAAGCTAAATAGGGTGCTGGGGTTACCTGAGAAATATATAGTGGGATGCTAGCTAGCTGTGGAAGCCGCTCTACTTGGTAATGCTTAGTGGGGTACCTGAAATCCACACTTTAGTAAAAGTAAAGTGTTCT
Organism: Distichodus sexfasciatus; assembly: GCA_032718565.1. Classification (NCBI taxonomy): domain Eukaryota; kingdom Metazoa; phylum Chordata; class Actinopteri; order Characiformes; family Distichodontidae; genus Distichodus; species Distichodus sexfasciatus. The sequence goes on along the minus strand of JAVGVS010000022.1, from coordinate 3,710,463 downwards.
TGCAAAGAAAATGGCTAAGTAAAAAAGTTCAAAGGTTTCTGAGGTTAATAACACTATTGAAATATTTGAAATTCTTTAGCTTTTGTGAAGTTTTGATTTAAAAGCTTTAATCTGATTTTATAGTAAAAAAAAAGCATCTTATGTTGTGCATTCAGGTTTTGACTATAATCAAAGCAGAAAACCTGAACCAGAATAAAATCTGTGCCACACATTTGTAGGAGGCTAAGGTGGGTACTGAGCTTACCTGAGGAAAAAGGAAGCTGAAGTACGGCCCTGTGGTGCGCTCAGGGATGCTGACTGGCACTGATTGCCATGCATACGTCCAATTGGACTGGCCAAAGAAATGAGGTTTGCTGGGCTATTCCTGGAAGGTTGTGATATCGGCCTGTCTTTTCCTGGAACCAAGCTCTGTGAAGACAGTTGAAAATGAGAAAAAGAAGTCAGTAAAAAGAACGGCACTGATACAGCCTTTAACCTGAAAATGGCTGTGTATTCGAATAAATAAAAATATTAATTATCTCCTTCCTGCATGGTGTCCACTTGATTGTACAATCATGCTTAGGCTTTGATTTACTGGATCAAAATTCATGCATGATACGGCTGAGCATGTGTTTTTACTGTAACTTTAGGTGCTATTAAAGAAGATTTTATCACACTAAAAGGCTGTCAAGGATCAGTTGTAGCACAGCCTTGAGCAAGGAGCACTTACCCTGAGGCAGAATACAGAGGACGGCTATGCAGGGCGATCTGCTTCAGCTATCTGAGAAACAAGCCTGTTCCTAGTATACCTGCTAACCCAAAACAGCAGGAATAGAAGAAACAATGATCTGTGCAAGATCACTGGGGCTATTTTGCCATCTGTAGTAGTCGTGTGATGTAGTATCTACCTTCACAGCCATAGCATACATAAAATAAATTGCAGCATTGCTTATCTTTCGTAAGATGCCATAGCTCATCAAATCCCCAGATACACAATGCTACAGGAATCATTTTGAAAGTGCATTTAGTTTTTTGTTGTCTTTAAATAAAAGGAAAAGCACATAATCTCATGTTGATGTTTTCAGTTACTCTTTTTGCTGTGTTCCTACCTGAAGAATCTTACTCGGTCTTCTTAGTGCTCACACTCTATGACTAACAGGATTACGCACGCAAATGTCATAATCTCAAAGCAGCAGCAATAATGTCATGTAATGCAATCAACTTTAGTACTGCTATATCAAATACAGGCTTGTGCCAAGGGATATAAGGTAAAATATTCAATCCATTAGACAGCTATATAAGATAGAATGTTTAGAGCAGTGATGAAGCAAATATTACTGCCAAAGTCACTCATTTTAAGCATTTTAGGGGGCCATGCAGTGGAGCACTGCGTGGAACCCTATTGGAATCGTGCTTTTTTTCTGCCTTAAAATACATTGTGGAGAAAAAACTGTAAGACCTACAGCTTTGAAATTTGGCAGGTAGGTCTGGTACTCCACCCACTACTCAGGCAAAAAAAAATGCACCAAAATAAGCTATTTTGCGTTTTTCCAAAAAAATTGCATTTTGCCTAATAACTTTTGAACCGTAGCTCTGATTCTCAAAAATCTTATACCATCTTACTCCTTGGGTCAAGACGAATCTTTATAGACTCACGTCTATTTCTGCCATATTGGATTTCTCGCTAATTTGCATAATATGCAAAACCATCTCTTGCGAACTAGACCCTGGATTTGTATCCAATCTGCATGCAACTGGTATCATTTGAATCCCAAGACATTCTTCTTTAATTATTATTGAGCACATTTTTAATTTAGGTCTTCATTTGGCTGTAATATGCAAATAAATGACACACTGAGTGTCATAGAAATCCGGCTCTGGGTGGGCTACAGCCTTGAAATTTGGCAGATAGGTCTGGTACCCCTCCCACTACTCAGGCAAAAAAAATTGCACCACTCTGCCAGTTGGTGGCGCTATAATAAGCTATTTTGCGTTTTGCCTAATAAGTTTTGAACCGTAGCACCCTAGATAAAAGGATGAAACGTGTCATATTTCAACATCTGTCCACTTCGATTCGTCAAAAACTGATAAAGCTGCAAACTGCATGGCCCCCGTAATCACTGCATGCAGTTATATTATAATTTATTTATTGCATGCTATTTATGATTAGCTCATTAGAAATCTGAGAGTCTGGAATAAAGTGAAATGCACCTCAGAAAAATATGAACCTGAACAGAAGTCTCGTTCATATTCATACAATCCAATTAAAGCTGTCAATTTGCACTAACTGACCAGCAATATACTGGGGGAAAATGCTATACTTTATATTCAAAGTGCAACACACAGGTAATCAGTGGAGGAGATTTCTATGTATCGACATGGGATTTCTGTGAATATATATAGATGACCCAGATTTTGACATAATACTGTTTTGCTGTTTTGTTTTTTAATAACCTCTAACAGGTCAATGAATTACTTCCTGTAATAAAACTATGAATGTTGCAATCACAATAATCTGCCCTAGATATGACTAAAATACAAGGCATGTAAAAAATCACGCATGCACACATATATCCACAAAGCATGAAACATGATTTCAGTGACTCTGTTGATGGGAAGTAGTTGAAACAAGCAGTGACAAGGAGGAGCGTGGGAATCTGAAAATTGGCGGAGTTGTGATCTGCTGACAGCCTGACGGAGATATAACGAGCGCAGAAGAATCTCACTCACACACGTGCGATGGTAGAAATAGGGCCAGTGGCTCTAGAGAGCAGCATCTCCAACACCCACCACAGCTGTGTGCACTAATCCATGTCCCATCACACTCACAGTAATTACATCCTGATGTCAAAGTCCACCATTAGGACGCAGCAGGGATGCTAGAATGGACGTTTTGAGTTCAAAATGGGAGGCACATTCTTCTTCTAATTAAGTTGAACTTGTGCAAACGTGCTTGGGAAAGCCCACGGGTGGGACCACCGGCACAGATCGATATAGACAGGACTCAGCATGGTGGATATTCTTTTCAATTAATGCTGATAAGATTTTTCATTCATTAGAGAATATCAGTACATCTAACATCATGTCACTATAGATATTAAGATTTCTTACTGATCTGCTACAATGAAACGTACAGTTTCAATAATTAACTGTCAATCCAAATGAACAATGCTTTAACCATTAACTCTCTCTAGAATTTATTGGAATACATTGATACTTGTGGCCTGAATCAATTGATAGTGTGACTATGTTAACACATTCACTCATGCTCAACTGCAATCATCAATTCTAATACCGCAAGCCACCAGAACTCAAATGCATATAATGAATGCACATTAATGTTATTTATTAACAATCTAATATATCACTCACTCAAAGCGGTTCAATGCTGTTAGTTGCTTCTTATGTACTACTAGTTATTCTGGAAGGTTTACATTCAAACTAAACTGTTACATTGCTGTATTGTACATTTATTTTATTGTCTCTGATGCATCTTGCACTTTGCTTCATATTGCTAAATGTTGTTCTGTAGTGCATGCACAAACATTGACTTATTTCACTTAGTATGTGTCCACAACTGCTGAAGACAATAAAGTAATCTTGAACCTTGAGCTAACACAGTGATAATATGATGATAGCGGATGATAAGGTAACATTCCCAAACATTGCTCTCCGGGCCATGGCCATGTCAGTCCCCCACTGCTTCTACTTGAATAGGTTAAATACACAGATTTGCTTTTCATTGTGGTACATTAAGTGCAATGCTGTTGTGAGTTCACAATGACAAATAATCTCTTTCACAAACTGTTGATTTGTTTGGCTGTTTGTTACCCTTTACCAAGCAAATCTGTAGATTAAGTTTATCTATTACATCTGATTGGTATTTCTCAGCAACTAAAATGAGTTGCAATGCACGAAGCTCCTAGCTTCACAAGATCAGATCAGTGCCAGGCGACAAAGGCAGCAAGACCTGGATTTGTGTGTGCAATCAAGCAGACAACAGTCCCAGATGGATGTCAGTTGCCATTTTTTCACCCTAGGCGAGGCCACAATCCCATCTGTTGACAATTTGCAGTTTTGGCTCAATCCGCACATTCAGACGAGGCTCCACACTGCTCTTCAGTGCCCAAAATTAGACAGGTTGCCAGAGGAAGCCCATTAGCCGACTGCAGGTGACATTGAGACTTGAAGATTAACATATGAGGCTCAGCGTACGGTGCAAACAAATAGAGCCTGAATTTTTCTGTCTGTCAGATCAACATAAGTGGAATTTTATGGACAAAAGAACTGAGCGCAGGCTCTGGGCTTCCGCAAGGCACCACTGTTTTGCTAATGCACAGACAGAGACACAGTCCACAGGCATATGCCAAACATGTGGGCAGATCTCAAGACACAAACCCAGACAAGCAGAGGCACAAAAGAATGCCCTATTCTAATTCATGGCATAAGACATCTGAACAACATCCTACTGGGCCAAAGAGCTCTCAGAGGCTGAAATAACCTTGTGTTTTGTGACTACAGGATGGGCTGGGCCTCTCAAGGTCTAATTGCTTTTCAGGCCCTGAGAGATGGGGCAAGAAAGCAGCCACTGTCTGCCTTTGATGCAAGCCCAAATGGCTTGCCTTCAGTTTGCCATTGTCTCAGTTATTCCAAACATGTAAACGACTGCCTCCATCTGTACACCTGTTGCCTTAGATTAGAAGATTAGATGCAACTGTTATGTTGCTGAATGTGAATTGAAGAACTGACATGGCAGTTGGGCAAATTCTAAATTCTGTGACAACTATTCAATATATTGTGTATTATATTTTAGTCTTGATAAATACTATGTTGCTATAATATAGAAAAATCACCTGTATTAGATCTTGCTACTTTATGCCAAAGGCAGTGCACACTTGTTGCTTTTAGCTAAGTTATTGCACCTGTCATTAGCAGTAGTCAGTTAGTCTTGCAGCTTAAGCACACAACTGAAGAAAAAAGAACAAAATTTGGACACAAAATTTGTTCTAGGTAAATCCCTCTTGAGGTAAGTGAAATACTTGTGTAAATCACCATGGTGTTTATTTAAATCAATGACTAAAATTACCTGAAGCTCTTTCCTCACCAACACTTAAAAATCAGCCATTATTCTATTATACAGAGTAAAGGATCTTAATTTCACAGCCAGAAGATAGAATGATCTTAGGTAGGATGTTTCAGAATAAACTAAGGCAGTTTTAGAGCTGCCTTAAAAATCTGGTGTCCCCGGATCCCCTTAAGCAGGATTTAACAGTTTTCTTCACCTTTAAAACTTACAATTAAACGTGACCGCTGCCTCTGAACTACACTCGGAGTACCGTCATCAAGTTTGTTCAACCATAAACATAGCAGTTAGAGTCAGGCATAATCTATAGCTCCTCTCTGGCAGTGAGGTCAGCTATGGCCATCCCTATGCTAATGGAATAGCATCCACATCAGCATGACTTAAAGCTTTGTATTTGAAAAGAAGGACAAGAAGCCATTAAAGGAAGGCCAATGGTACAACTAGAGAGCCTAATCCACTGAATAATGGAATTTAACTAGAATATCTACCTTAATGTTTGGACATTGCCACTCATGCCACTCAATTTTTTCTACTAATCTGCTTGGCCTGACCAATATACATCATGTTGTCAGCATTATACATGCCACAGATAATGTCCTTGTTTGCCTTTCACAATATAATGTTCACTTTCACTCACTTTCACTTTCATCTTACATCTTAATAGTCTGAATAATACTGAGCATTCAATTCCTCTACCATCCTTATGTAGGATATTTTAACTGCTAACATTTAGACATGTTTAGCAGCAGTTTTATTACTAAGCTTACCCTGTGTCATGCCCTATTTTATTAAATATATCTATACTTTATAGGTGTAAAACTAGTTTTCAGTATATTTCATCTGAACAAAGCAAGATGGATGGGTTGCCCCGTACCTATCAATTAATGATCAGTTCCTGACAAAACATGCACTGATGATTTGATATTTACTTGGGTCACAGTGTATTCTCAGCATTGCAGCAACAATGGCATGGAATCAGCATCTCATCATAAATCAATCAATGGTTGAAAATGTTCTGCTATATGAAAATATATGATTTGACATGTCACAGTAGCAGTAGCATGTGTATACAAATATAGTTATTTTCAGGCTGGTATTACAAATCACTGGTAGAAATACATATGCAGGATAATCTTGAGCAATCATGTATTGCTTTAATCAATCATACACAATTGAAATAATATATTTTTATTAACAGCCCATTATTTTTCCAGATGACATGTCACACCCAGAGTCAAAGATCCTATGGTTGGACCATGGCAACCATTAAACTTAAGTAGTATATGAGTTTTGGCCCTGAACTGGGAGCATGCTTTGTGATATGATTATGTCCAATCGCATTAAAGCTGTGATAAGGGTCTCCCTTATGGAAAACCACTATCAAGCTCCCCTTAGAATAGACCATAAGCCGAACAGCTGAGCCATATTCACAGGGACAGAGAGTGTGAATGGAGGATAGGCGTGCCATCAGGATATACAGTGGGCCTTGGAATGGGATATGATGCTGCATAATGGTCCTGGTTCACCCGGTCACAAAGGGTCAGAGCACTAATCTTATTATTGCAGGACTATTGCAATCTAGTGTAGATGCATGTTTAGAAAATGTGCTGTATAACCAACAATGCAATTTTTATGTATTATTTTTATGTTATTTTTTATATTTTTATATGCTTGCTTTTATTTTTCAATACAATTACATTACATTTCAATACATTTTTATGATTGTTTTGTGATGAAATGCATCAAGAAAATTCTACTATGATACAGTATGTAAATATATGTGGTGAATACAAAAATTCTTAATGACTCATAATGGTGAAAAATATTCTACTCTGTTACAGATGAGAAAACCCTAACCCTAGTGCGGAATTCACTTTGAACATTTATCATTCTTAATCCTGATATCAGCCTTGTGGTTCCTCAAAACCACTAATTTGTCTGGTATGTGAACTACAGTTGACAACAGGAAGCACAGCCTTTCAAGTCAAATTGCATACGGCATTGCATGCAACATATTTAAGCAGTATAGGTGATAGATAACAGTTGCAAAAAAAAAATTAACCTAGTAAAGAGGATACAGTTTCAACTGTGCAAAATTCTAGAGCACCTAGAAACTTTACTGTGCATTTTGCCACTATGTAACACATTTGCCACTTATCTGCTTACATACTGAATGCAGTATATCTGATGGTTACCTGTGAGTGTTGGTGCTGACGAACTGAACTGGCTCTGGTTACACTCCACACCCCTTCCAAATAGTTCTGTGCATGAATGGGCAGCGGAGTGACTGTGGCAAGGCATGTTGGCTTGATGCCTGTCCCGGCAGCTCCGCTCTTGATCCACCCCATTTCCTGATGCTTCACGCCGGCTGCTGGCTCACTAGGGAGCCTTGAGAGGTGTTGCCTGTCCCTTGATGGCTGAGGTGAGAGGGTGGAGTGGGCAGGTGGGTGGAATGGCACCGGGCCAGAGAAGGACGCAGACTGGGGGTCGGATCTCTCATCAAGCGCCAAGCCCAGGGCAGAGTGGAGCGCCAGGCGCCTCAGCTGGTGCAGAGGAGTTCCACACACCTCACAACAGCTCTCCACACCCCGACCCCTCGGAGGCCATTCCAGAGCTTGGAGCTTGTCAAGCAGGAAGGCAGCAAAGGTTGGGTCCTGTGGTGAAAAAAATATGGTTTTGTTCATAATAGTTCAGAGCAGCAGTGTTATTTATTTTGGCTTCTTTATTGCTAAAGCAAAACACAGTCTTTTACATGAATAAAGTTTATCATGTCGTGTTCCAGCGTGACCCACATTTCCTATTTACTGGGACAGACTTACTGGAGCAAACTGGGGTTAAGGGCTTTGCTCAGGGGCCCAGACCGGGTAGTGCTGGATCTTACCACTAAGTCACCACCACGACTTCAAATAAAAATAATGTGTTTAAATAAAATGTTTAAATAAAGTGTAAAGAAGTGCCACTTTATACTCTTACTTTAGTAATTTAATGTACAAAGTTAATATGGAAATAATATAACTTGCAAAGGCTTTGGAAAAGTGAGTTATAAAATTATTTTGATTTCAGTATCTCCCAGAGAATAAAATAAATAATTCAGCGCTTGTTTGAAAGCACACTGTATATTTAGGCAGAGCTGCACAGATATCCACAGAGACCTTCCAATGGATAAATTGATTTAGAACTGCAGGAAGGGTAGATTTAGCAAGAGAGAGAGGGAAAGGAGGCCCCATGCAAACCCTCCAGTCAGGATTTTCACTCTAAGCTGTCTCCTCCTGATGAGATAAGACAGTTTGCTATGAAAGGCAAACCAAACATGTGCAAAGACAGTGAGGTGAGATATTTCACTACCCTCTAAATCTTGACCGCAGGCACATTTAATGGAGAGTAAAAAGTCCGAATAAATAATTGCCATAAGTATTTAGAACAGATTACGTGGATCTGAGCTAAAGCAAGACCATAAGCTGTTAGAGCTCATAGTTGAGCTTTGAGCTCTAATTTTGTACAAAAGACCCAAAACATGGCTTTATTTTCATAATAATCAGGCATGACAATGATATTACAATCAACTTCAAGATATAATCAGCTTCAGAGGCATGTATATTTTTTCTGTTGCTCACCTATGAAGCCAAAGTGGTGTTTGAATCCTTTTTCCCCAATATGCAGTCCTTGAACCTTTGGTATTAAAACATATCACATGATGTCCAGGTCCCTGACAGCTGCCCTATTCTTAAATATATATATATATATATATAATTTCTTTACCCTGGACATTGTGCAGTCTATGATTTAGAGTCTCTAATAAACCCCTTGTCACCTTCCCTGCTGTTGCTTCCCAGTTTGGAGCCAGATGTAGTGTTGGAATATTCCTTCTTTTGTCTTCACTCCAACTTTCTGTGTTCAGTTTGTATGTATGTATGGGGGGCCAGGGAGTGAGGTCCTCTCCTACTCCCTGTGATTGAGTGCTTTTGTTTGTGGGGCAGAGGAGCGGTGGAGGAAGCCCTGCTAAAGCCCTGCTGCTAGGGGAGTCAGACCAAGCCAAAGCACCAGATGTCTGCAATCTGCTGCAAACGTTCTGGCATGCAGGCATCACAACCTGTTGGACCTGAACATCCACTCAGAATGATAATACCGTGGACACACTTCTCGCACAATGGGCGTCATTCACCAGCCATCCAAACAAAGAAATTTGTTCTTAAAACCTACTTGTACAGTTTTCACAAAGATTCTGACATTCACCATTGTTTTCTTATTTGAGATTTGTTCATAGGTAAGAATAGAATCGCTTGGGTTGCTTGAACTTATAAGTTCTTCCGCTTCTACTGTTGTTTAATATTACAGTATTTAACAACTTTATGTTTTTTAGGAACATATCTTTTTGCTAACTTTAGATAACACCACACAAGATGCATTTCAAAAAGAATTTCTCTGGCAAAAAGAAGGTTTGAGAAAATCGGAATAAAATAAATTCTAAATCCATGTGGAATATGTAGCCAGCATCAAATAAAGTTCCAAAAAGCACTGAAAGGATTCAATATAACAACGGTAGGTTTATTGGTGCTACCTCAAACACTGTTGCTATAGCGTGTACTTTAAAGGTTCCTCACAGACCCATAAAGAACTCCAAATGCTTCGTACCTGCTGCATTAAGAGTTTTTTCTTTATATAGATGCATCAAGATTTATAGTATGCACAGGTAGAATGGGAAAAGGCCATCTGACGAGAGAATATGGGCAGACGCATTTGCTTGTGCAAGGACATCCACCCACTGAGGGACCAGACACAGCACTTTTGTGGCTATAACTGAGCAGATTCATGGTGCTGCAGGACGGCTGTCTATAAATGTCTAAAGCGTGAATTTTGTTTGCTTCTCAAACAGGAGCCACTGGGTTTCTAGAACTCTACAGGCAAAGACTACGAGGTCAGCAACCAATTACTCATGAGTCAGCTGATATCACGGGCAAGAGCGTTACGATAATCGCCCAAGTGTGTCTTCATTGACGCCACAGACAGAAATAGGCCCAGGGCACACTTCGGGACGGTTATCAAAAGGGCAACAGAGCGAGCAAAGTTCTTTACAATCATCCACCACCTGCTCTCATCTTCATCTCCACCCAAATCATAGAGGGCTGGAAGTATGCAGAGCTGTTGATGTGCCACCTGTGTACACATTGGTGATTACTGATTACTAGAGACCAAAGGGGATGAAAAAAGTATGTGCTTCCACATAACAGCTTCCCTTCATAATGAAATCTCTTTGCTTTCTAATACTGAAGATAAATTATTGTACAATCACAGTTAAATAATACATAGCTAAACTCCAAATTGATGTGAACCTAAAGTTGCATTGCAATAAATATCAATAGTTGGTGTTTGAACTATTTGTAACATAAGCTGAACTTTCTGCATGAATGTAAGACAACAGACTGTTCTAAATTTGTCTGCATTTGTAAATAAATATATATGTATCTTTGCAAATGTGACATGAGCCTGACTAGTGTGAGGAAAAACCTCCCACACAAACAACAGGAGCTACAGTGACAAATGCCACTTACTGAGTGTCACTGACGCCAATTACTTTCCCTTTACACAAAAATCTACAGGTTACACAACAAAGTACAAGTTTATATTTTTACTACATTAAATTCATAATAAACTAATTATGTACCACCATACATAATACAAGATAATACATTTACTACAGTAAGTTCACTTCAGGAAGTCAAGAACTTTTTTTACCTTATGTTTAAAGTGTTTTTCCTTTTAACCCACAGCAACAGAAGTCGACACTGCAGAACGTCTCCAGTACGTGTACCAGTTTGCCATTTTTAGTCTGAACAGAATATTGTTCCTGGTTCTCGCAAAACCACAGCTGACTGGGTTAAGAGGGATTCTGGGCTTTTATGCACCAATAACATAAATCACTTGACACAATAAACTGGTTTTTGCCTTTATAAGCACGGGTAGCAGATGGAGGTTTTAGAAGGCAGGGGTGGCTGTTAGTGCCTGAACTTACAAAGTGTGAAGTGATGCAATGAAGCATGAATTTTAGTGTGTTGCTATAAATGACTTATAAGGTTCAGTTCACTACCATACAATAAGAGCACCAAGAAAGCAAAATATAATGCCTTTGGGTCATAATAGGGTTGAGCTCAGAGCATTCCACATATTATTGCATTACATAAATACACCTTTCTAGCCTAAGAGTATGAGTATTAAAAAGAGTATGTGATGAAGATGACTGGGGTCAGATGTTGTAGTATAGTGTGGTATCCAACTGGACAGGAATTGCCCATGCTTGAGTGTTACCATGACTAACAAAAAGGACACATCTCACTAAGACGCTTGTCTAATTTATTCACAATTCTAATGTGTAATTATCTACTTAAGAGCCAAGGAGGACTGGCCTCAGCTCCCCATCTGAACTTCACCCAAAATATTCCTTTTGCATATTCATCCTGGGCCTTGGCAGCCTCTAATGAAAAAACACCTGTAAAATGAAATGAAAACACACTGGAACCAGACACAGCCTCAACTGGGATAATTTCAATCGCCCTGGGCACACTTGAAATGGACATTGAAAACAATTAGACAGATAATTAGTTATTACAGCCAGACAGGCATAATATGACCCGCTTAGCTGACAAAAGTAAAACTGTAGATCCCTTAATTTGCTGAGGCAAATGAGAAAAAATTCCATAACTCAAAACTCTAACTCAAAAAGCCACATGGTCTGCTGAAATATTTGAAAATAATAATATATATAAAATATACACACACATACACACACACACACACACATAATAATAATAATAATAATAATAATAATTAATAATACTTCTTAATAATAAAACTTCTAGGGTTAGGTCATAGTCAAAGTCATAGTCAAAGTAAACTTTATTTTCATCTCTGCTATATACTGTACAAGTACACAGAGACATGACAACGTGGCTCCTGTTTTAATAGGACAAAGAACAAATAAGGCACACAGAATACGCAATATATAAATAGAATATAAAATATACACTTTTAGTAGAAAAGTAGAAAAAGAGACAATTAGGTTACATGTAGTATTCAGCCTACTGTTATGGTATTGGAGTTGTCTTTTACACCTAATGTGCACAAGATCTGCGACAGTTTCAATATGAAAAATTTCATTTCATTTTCAAGATACAAAAGGGTATCTTGTCCTCAGCTAAAAGTGAGGACTTCACTATCAAACAGCAGTAAAGTGGAGAAACTACAATCTATATACAATAATTTCAACAGTTTGAAGCAACTTGGGGTTAAGGACAACTTGCTCAGTGCCCCTGGCTGTAATTGTGGATGTAGGACAGAGCTGGGTTTAAACCTACGATCTCTGGGTCCTTAGGTGACTATCCTACCACTAGTCAGGACCTGTTATTTTTCCCTTCAAATCAGAATCCTAGAAAAGAGAGTTGACATCTGCGAGAAATTCTATTCTCTCCATTCATTCAAGAGACTCACATCAACCGTGAGCATCTAACGACGGCAAAGATAATGACGTTAATGACACAGGCATAATTGACTGTGAGATGTAGGGAGATATTATAATAGAGGCACTTAAATGAGCAATTACGCTCAAATCTGATCGGGTGCCTGCCTATAAGCTCTCATTATCACCAACACACACACTTGATGGCAGCTTACTGATGACATGTGTTTCCATTTTGCATTCAAGGGTCCACTTTCAACATTTTACTTTTTAATGATTTACATAATCAACAAAACAAAAAAAACCTACCAGTATGGCAGTGCAATTCATATTCCCAGTTCTAATTTTATGGAGATTTGAAAACAAACAAATTATAGCACTGAGGTAAATTGGGACAGATTGAGATGATTATGTGATGCATCAGTCTTTTACTCTTTAGTCTGTATTGCAGAACTGGGACCTAATGTGGCTGTTTAGACAGTGTGCACCAAAATATATTTTCAAAATGAATCTCTAGGCGATTTCTTTAAGCACTGAATGTGCAACTAATGTTTCACTGACAATATCCACAATTCAAATATTACCCAAATTTGCAAGTGTTTGAAAAGTCTGCGGTATATAAAAACAAAAAGGCTCACTCACCTGAAATATTAAAGCCTGCTGTAACTGATGAATGAATATTAGATTGAGACATCACTTAAATAGCACCAATGTGCATCTCCACCTGACTAAAGCTCCAGCAGACGTTCTGCACCAACACACTCACCATGCATTACCTAAGGTGCTAAAGGGGCAGGAGAAATCACCAATTACAGATTAGAAATGATTAGGGAGCCAAATTTGAAAGGGCCATAGTGGGCAATTCCAGAGCAACATCAAGGCTCTACCGCTAAATGTAAATGCTACTCTCTCAGAAAAATTAACAGGGATCTTCTAAGAACTCAGAGAGAACAGGGACTGCATTCTTTTAACGTCATAGATTCTCCATCACTGCTCTTGGGCATAGGAATCCACAGAATTTGGACCTCTTTCAGTAGCAAGCCTTCCTAGTTGAACTCCCATAGAAGTACTGACCAGGCCCAAATCTGTTTACTCTCAGACAGATTACCAAATCTGAAATGGAGACAATATAATTGCTGGCATATATGCATTTTACTTTCAGAGAAAGTCATCAGCACAGAAGATGTGACACATAAATATGTAATATGGTAACCCACCTGTAGTCCTGATCCCCAGTGACAAAGCAAAGTTTCTTTGCATTCCAAGACATACATTTGAAAGTAGAGGAACTCTCACTTTGAGATTATTACATAATGGCGATATCTGATACAATATAAGTGTGGAATAAGTGCAGAACTACAGAAATACCTGATTACATAAGTTGGGGCCTCTGTCCACCAAACATGTTTTTTTGTGCTGAGAGTGGTCAAAACCTCACTTCCAGAACACTTTCTCAGCACTCCTCTCAGCGCATCTTGTTGCTAAGTTATGAAAGCATCAACAGGCGTTTCCGTGTTCATTCCTATTTTATGTAAACATTGTAACATGTTCCATTAAGATCGGTAGTTTAGCCAACATAAAAGAGATTATCTTTACAATGGAGAGAAATCACATCTTGGCATTAGTGGCAGCATTTGAACTAGATTCTCGCATGTCTTTAAGACTTGGAGATTGGGTGCATGAGATAAACCGTGCCAATTTATATGTCCCTCCCCTTCCTCAGTTTTGATTGGCTAGCAAGAGAGAAGTGACTTTGATTACCCAGCGCTGTTCTAAAAATTGAATGTTCAACCTGAAGAGCTCTGAGCGCTGCTCTGAGTCACAACCAGCCTTTTTTTATCCGCTGAAGGTGCTTAGCGCTTTAAACGTTGAAGCTCATAAGATTTTTATTAAAAATAGGTGCTGCCAGCGCAAAAAACATTTGGTGGACACAGGCCCTTGATTTAAAAAATCTGTAGAAATGTTTCAAGATGATTAATGCCAAGTCCATTCCATTCTACTCTTGAGTGAAAGTAAAACACTGTTCTGTGTTGTAACTGCAAGGACTCTCTGAAGAGTCATTAGTATACTGCCAGACTAATTAGACCAATGATTAATATAATCACACAGCAGAATGAGTCAAGTGAAAAATTCAATTTCTCAGACCACAATAAAATAATTTCCTCCTACAGACCTTGCTACTTCTTCATTCCCTTATGCCACTTGCCAAAATTTATATCCACAACACCCCAGGGCACTGTTATATGGTTTCTACAAAGAGGCAGAAACGATTATCTGGGTAAAAGGTAAGTGCACAGAATAAATACAGAACACAGTCCATAGAGGGAAGAGAAGTAACCTGAATCTAGGGTAAGACTTTAGCTTTAGTCATATCATTGATTTTTTTGCTTTCTTTTTCTCACAGAAACATTTGGACTGGATAAAACAGATCCATTCCATCAGTACAAAGAGCCTATGTGGAGACTTTCACATAGCCCAGTTTCTCCATTTTTTAGCCAACCTGCCCATTATACTGAATCTTGCTTTTAATTACAGAAACTGCTGCTTCATTTCTCCAAGGAAACATTCTGCTGACGTCAAGGTCATCTATAGGGTTGTAATGGGCATGGCAGCACCTCTTTCTTCCATGCACCTTAAATCAGCAGAATTCATAACAGTCCTTATAGTAATGATAAAATCTGTAATTATATTTTATTTCAAGAGCAATACTTAAGACTCTCTAATTAGAAACACCTGCAGGAGGGTTGAAAATTCTATCTAAAAATTTCAACTTTTTAGAAAATCCTTCTCTTTAGAACATTCGTTTTATACTGGTTTGTCTTATCACTTCAGTAAGTTCAGGGTTTTAAAAAGGAGGACAACACTTTCATATTTTGTCAAAGGAAACAATCAAAGCTGTCAAAAATTGAGAAAATGGAAATGTTCTTTCAACAGTGACAACACGCTACTTGCTGGAGCTTTTAGAGTCTTTATACTTAATTAACATAAACACAGACATCAATTACACTGTGCATCAAAAACCCTGTCTTCAAAAACATGAACTAGTTGTTAATGCTTCTTTTATATTCAGCAGTTCATTGCATCCATGAAGAGTGTTGGCGTTTTGCTGATAATTAGTGCAATGTGTAATTAATTTATTTTGTATAATTATTCTCGTGTCATATTGCATTGTTGAGTTTTTTTATTGAAGCCAAGATATCATTTAATCAATCATAGTTTATACAGAAAAAAATAGGCAAGAAATACAAAGCTCCTTGTGTATGAATTTGCCAAATGGACAAAAATCAAACAAAGTTAATAAACGGGTAGAGCCTGGTTTCTTGGGCAGAAACCAACTCACACTGGCTTTGTGGAAAATCACGATCCATCCTCTCCCAAACAGATTATCATAACAGATACAGAGGGCAGGGTGAGACATGTGCATTCGAGCAGGTCATGTTCCTCCCAAAATCCATATTTGCTCCAGCTTGTGCCAAAAAAACATGCACCCTGGGTATGCTAACATTTCTACATTGCAGCAGCAGAGTACAATTACACGTTCCATGTCAACAAGACAATGAAAACTTCCCCTTTCAGACACCTCACCCCAGGTTTCAGGCTTTATGTCTCTGTTTTTCAAATCAAGGTCAAAGCCAAACATTCCCAAACTCCAACCGGCTTACATCAAACAAACGTTTCCACTCCTCCCTTTGTCCTTTCGTCATTTCCTGTTTTGACAGGAAATGGCACCTCCTTTTAAAGATAATAAATTTGATCATGAACAGTTTTTGCATCTGTATCCATTTATGTAATGTCCAATTTTATTTAAATTTATATATTGCAACCAAACTAAACAAATAACTGGTCATGGCCAAAATATAAAAAGGTCAGGCTGAGGACATGTACAGTGCTATGACAAAACACCTGACCTCAAAGTGTAGAACTGACCTGTTTCTCATCCTTGGTAATATTATCAGGACATTATAGGTCACAAGGGTAAAAATAACTTGTTGGCATCTTTTATTTATAGCACCAGAATTTAAGAGTTACAATGATCAAGATTATTTGGTCACAACCCATAGCATACCCGATGTAGTTTTATGAGTTAATCATGGCGGCCACTGTTGTAAAAGACTGAATGAATGTCCGAACAGCTGAGAACAGACTCTTTCGTGCTTCACATCATAAATTGTTTCTATTGACATGCCTGTGTGAGACCATTACCGCATGGACAAAATTTAAGTTTATAGTCGAAGAGAGCTCATTTCCTTTGTCTGACAGGGAGGTGAGTGTGTAAGTCACTGATATGTGTTTCCTGTTCAGGTTATGTCGGAGCTTTGTAAGCAAGCCAAGTCCAAACGTTTGGGGTTATCTAGAGAGGAAGACTCAGCCGTATGTTGGTGAAAATTTGAGTGGTCACTATATATAATTTGCAGTATATTTATGTTTGACTGTTCCAAATTGAACATTTACCTATAGCATAGTGCCTGGCTCAAGACAGCATAAGCAACACATGCTTCTCCAACTACTTTTAAACAGATTGCTGTTTGAAAACTGTAAACTCTATAAAACTTAAAATTATCAGAAACTTCCTTTGATGGCGATATGTCAACTTTCTTCACAGGAAAGCAAAGTCTATCTCTTCCACACACCTGTCCAATGTTACTTCCAACAAACGTCAACGTCTTACATCCCAATCATGAGAAGTGACACCCAATCTGAATGTGCCAGTGTCAGACAGGCTGTAGCGCGTTGAAGAGATAAGGGAGTTGAAAGTCAAATGATGATAACCAGGCAGCATTAAATGACAAGGTGGGTGATAATGCATGGAGCAGCTATATCAAGCATTGGCTTACACACCCACAGAGGCAAGTAGAAGGTCACAGTAGCCAAAAAAACAACTGTGTGAAGTGAAAGTTTGCAGTTGATCAGGAATTTACACCTGTTCTTGTCTGTCATGAGCTAATTTAACCACACCGACTCACTCCCCATGAAAAACTGGTAGAGCAAAGATCTGCTGTGCTAGAAGTGCAAACACTAAACATTCTCCTTTACTGCTCTAGTGCTTTTCCACACTGAGCCTGATGGGGGTCATAAAGCGTGGCTGAGTTTAAGTGCTTCTCCTTTGACAGGACATGTGGGGCCTCTTAGGTTTAGCTACCATGTTAAACCACTGTGGCAATGAAATAAAACACACTCTTGAGCATCCCTCCAAATGTTAAGTAACAATGCAAAGTGTTAAGGAGCTGCTGGAAAATCATTTCAAATATAATATGGTTTAGCTCACAAATCATCAGTTTAAAATAAGTCTGAACACTGATGCTAAAAATTAATTACACAAAAAGGGTGTATTTTGTGATCTAGGTGGGCGATAAATTGGTTCCACAATAACATCAATTAGAACAAGTGTAACAATGAAGAGAAGCGTGCACTCTGTAACAGCAAGCATTTAGTCAATGCAATAGGGGCCAGACAGAGTTGTGGTAGTGCGAAAGAGGCTCAAAATGCCAGCAAACAGTTCCAACACAGAAAAATTCAGAATAGTAATGCATTAGACAGGCAATTTGTCAAAATCATAAACAAACAGGTCCAACTAAGGCAATGCAAAAATCTATATATAAAAAACAGGATGTAGATCAAAGTGGCCGGCAAACTCCAATATGATGAGTCAAACCAGGCAAGTATCAGGCACATAACACAAAGGCTTGGTATGCAGTAAGGTTTCACAAAGCTTCACAGAGCTCTGGAATGCATTCTAGACCTTTTATACAAATGACACAAAAGTGGAAGGTTCTTCTGGGTCGAAAGCACTCAAGTGATTCCAGTGGGAAGGCACTGCACCAACTATTAAAGAAGATAATTATTTAGATGATATAATTTCCATATATTAAAATGATATCAAAATAACGTGTTATGACTGATTATATACTTAAACTTATACTTCTAGGCATAAATAATACTCCACTGAGTCAAAACGTGTCAACTGTAGTTGACTTAAATGACAAGGTGCTCAAAAAAGTTAATAAAAACTCTTTTACCCTTATCTAACCTTAATCGTGGGACAATCACTATTCTTAAAATGGTGCTAGTTCTCGTCAGGATTAGAAAAGACTTCTCTTCCATAATGGCGTGGATGTATAGCGTCCATCCCAGTGACAAGAGCTAAGAGGAGAGAGCTGGGTGATGGAGGTGTTGACTCAGTGACAGACCTGAATTAAAGCTAGCAAAACCACAGCATTGATCTGCTCCACGGCTCACTTAGCCTGTCATTCAATCTCTTCCAGTGCCATTCCTGCAGCTTATCTGGACCATGCCCTCACTGATTCAATCCCTCTCTGCCCCTTTTACCTCCCCCCCCCCCCCCCCCCCTTTTTCCCTTGGTCTTGACAGTTCCAGTCAGAGTCCCATTCCCCCAGGTTAATGACAGGCTCTGATGGTAGCAATTACAGAGCTCTCTATCTCCTACCTTACTTCTTCTGCGACTGTGTCCCCACTCTTTTGTTGGCCTTGCCCCCTGTCTCTTCACTCTTCTCCTAGCTTTCACTATCAGATAGTTTTTTTTCCAAGCCAGCAACTTTCCACTTTTGCTCCACGACAGTCATTTCAGCCTCTTTCATACTTGTGTGCCTCAGTGTTTTCTTTGCAACTGTACCCTCCCTCTTCCATCTTGACTCAGTCTTATTGAACTTGAGTGAAAAAGGACTGGTCTTGGAGGGGAACACTGAAGAACCCATTCTCATGTTTCAAGAAACTGATCATTGGAACAATGTGGTGATGGTGGAGACACTTTTACACTAAATATTATTTATGTACTGCATGTAATCAAAAATTCCATGTCTCAAGCCTGGGTGTGTCTGTATTCGTCCTGTCCCCGATTAGCTTGCACTCTGATTGGGGTACGCAAGACTGATCACACTGATCTGGCTCTATTACACAGTCCACTTCCTTCACGTGTCTCCACTCCACACACTCATCAGTCATCTTGTTGTGGAAGAGCCCTACTCAGAGGGGGATTCATGCAAATTCTGCAGTGATCTCAGCCCCGGTTGCTGTACACCTGCAGGAGAGCTCGTACACTTTTCACTCTCTCACCGAGATTGTGCACAGAATCAAAGGTTATCCTCATTAGCTTGTTTTTTGTGAGAAATACACAGCAACCTTTAAATAGGCTAGGCCATTTATGCGTGCACACAAAAGCACAACAGCATCCAAAAGGTCAGCAAGCAATGCTACATTGATAGATCTAATAAATGCTTCCATTGTGTTATATGGTAGAACTGGATAAATCAATGTGAACAGAAGTGGATTGGTGGATATTTTTGGAGGGCAACATTCACTCACAGCCAACATGTAGAGCTATAAACACACAGACAGAATGCAGTAGGTTCTTCTTGACAAGACCTGATCACACTGCAAGACAAGCATCTGAATGCACTGTGTGTTCAAGCATACCAGCATACCCATCTGTCTCATGTGGCATGTTATTTCTCACAGCTGTGCTATGTCCTGCTTGCATGTGCTCCTTTTAACCATGTTATGATTGCAAAATATAGGTAAGGTATGTCATACTGCTTATGATGTTTCTGGTATCATGTCTTGTCATGTTGACTGTGTGTTTGTTAAGATAAAGTGAATGAAAGTTTTAAATGTAGGCATGGCATTAAACACCTGTGGATTCACTGGATTTAGTTCAGAAGTAATGTGCTCTGGAGAAACAGCTAAACTATTCCATCATATGCACAATGTCTTCCATCTTACATCTTGGATAACAGTTCTAACACTGAGATCATGTAATGAGACATCTGAGACAGAAACATAATAAAGCATAAAACAAGTTGTACATCTGGCATTTTACTTATGAGCTGTTCCTAATGACTTTTAATGAAAATTATTGGATTGTTTAAATGTTCCATATTTTCTTTACAGTTTTTTGGCCTCCTATATTTCCAAAAAACAAGATAAGTACTGCCAGTGTTTATTACGACAATGCAAACAATCATGATGACTATGTAAATAAGCAAAAATTCTCTACACACAAAAAAAGGAATATAGCTGGTTGTGACATTTGTTTAGGTTTACATTTTCGACTTTATAATAAGTGACCAAATCATGTAGGATTTGCTTAAAATTAAGCTACTCAGCTATTAATAGATTCAGCTGTGTAGAAATAACACAACACAATACAGTTCAAATGCCCTTTCATGGAGAATGACAAGAATCCATCGCAGGATGATGACGTGAGAAGAAGACGACTAGCAACACCACCGGAGGGAGGTTAATCGTGCTCATGTAAAGGTAAGCCTAAGCAATCTTTAAACACCCACTTGTGAAATGAATCAAAATGCAAACCAAAGTACTGTTTCTCAATGCAGCATTTGGCAATGATAGTTTCGGTATTTGATTTGTAATTTGTGATATGTACTCGGGTAAAATGTGGCAGCATGGTCGTGCATGATAGCAGGTATTTAGCCCTGACCCTCATCCATGCAAAGTGTCTTGAAAATTCACACTATTTTATTGGCTGATTTGCTCACGGAATTCTCACCACACAGGCACAAAATAACGTCAGGCATCTCATGTGAAACTGGGCGACCTGAGCTTTCTATCTTCTCAATGTGAACTCTAATGTAATACTTAGAAATTCTCTAGAATGTCCATGTGTTTCAGTAGCTCTCTTTCAGCTTTAAGAAGTCTTGTTGGATCAACTCGATTAACTGGGGTTTGAACATCGGGCATCGCGCATCAGACAACTGTCCTAAATGAGGAGAGAATCCAAAAGTGCCAAGGAGACCTGACAGATATGTGTTTTCTATTTATGAATTTACTATATTTTTGAATTTAAGAGCAGAATTTTAGAGCAAGGATATATTTAACATTTTAACATAAGATTCATGAAATGTGTTTTTTTCCCAAGCTATTTCCTCAAGGTTTACTGAATCCACTGTGTCCCAATTACAATGATAGAAGCTGCTGGATGATAGAATGATGACACTATGATAGAAGGGATGGATAGTTTGCCTAATGGAAGCGATTCACATTCACATATGGCAGTGACTCATTGTCAAGAAGGTGCTTTCTTCCTTCATCCTGCATTCATGTTGCCTTGGCAACCAGCATCCCATCACTTTGATAGACTGCCCTGTGATGGACAAGTTGTGACCTTTCAGGGCAAGGCACAATCAGGAGAGCAGAGGCAGACCCTGCTTCAGACATAGTGAATCAGTATGGCCTATATCACCACTTGTCTATTGAGATTAAAGTGTAAGCTGGCTATTCTTCCATTCCATTCTTTTTCTCCATATATCAGCAAAAGTAATAGAGCACATTCTTTTAGTTTCACACTGCTCCATCCTGACAGTCAACATGCCATTCTGTGAGCTTTATCAATCATCTGCATCCTGACTGACCAATCTCCAAGGCATCAGACTGCATGAAAAGGGATGGGGGAATGTGTTATGCTCCACAGAAACATGCATAAAGGAATGCTCACTTCACTCATTTCCCTCTGTAATTCACCCTGTATTAAAGATATGCTGCAGTGTATAACAGATCTCAAAAGGAGCTAGGACTGTACTTGCAGAGTCAAACACCCATTTGCTTGGGTGGCAAATATTAAGAGGTATGAAAACAACACAAGAGAGAGGAAAGTCCTTGGAAGTGGGGCTGTCAGTTTAAGGAGGAGACTATGGCGTCCCTAAGAGGTTTCTCCACTCACAGCTCCCATAAACTCCAGTCACGCTTCATGAACAGAGAGCTGAGGCAGCTCAGAAGTGGTCAGGTTTAAATTCTCATCACACAGACCAGTACATCCACTCCTTCCAGGTTTATTTCCTGTAAATTATTTCCATCATGAAGAAATGGGGGAAACCCCTTAGAGATCAGCTCACTCAAAGGCTTTAAGTGATTTTATGTGAATCCCATTTTCCATTTGGAGTTTTTGCTTGACTTGCTGAAATTATGATGTTATGTGCAGGCTATTGTATGCGATGCTGTAATCATTTATAGAGGAAGCAGAGATGCCCATAGGGCAAACTGGAGAGCAGAGTATTTGACAACTCCTTTAAGTGTTTAGCAAGTAGTTTCCAGACATGAGGCCAATCCTTGAATGAGTTACCAATAGGGTCTATGCAAGGACAACAACAAAACTATGCACAGATGTATGTATTATATAATTTTTGTCTGTTTTTTTAATGTTTTTGTTTGGTTGTTTTTTTTGTTTTGTTTTTTTACATTGTTGTTGTGTTGTTTTTCTCTCACATGTTTACTTTCCTGTCCATTCTTAATGTGCTTTGTCTGTCGGAATAAATCTACAATGTGCCTATCCCAGGAACTACGGGCGCAGGACACACATACTCACACAACCAGTCACAACTTACGGGTCAGCAAAATAACCTATAGTGCATGCTTTTGAACTGTGGGAGGAACCCTGAGTCCCCACGGAAACCCATGCAAACATGGGGAGAGCATGCAAACTCCACACAGAAAGTGGATTGAACCTGGGAATCGAACCCAGGACCTTCTTACTGTGAGGTGGCAGTGCTAACCACTGTGCCACCTGGGTTAGGGTTAGAGTTGTCAAAATCTTGTTCTATGTTTTATGTTCTATGTGTGTGAATGTATTCTGAACATACAGTACTTGCTTACAGACTAAGTTTCTATAAGATATGCCACTGAACAGTATTTGTCTTTTTAATTACCAAGCCATCTAAGAATGATCTGCTGCTATCTAGTGGACCCAAAGGTTGATTAAGTTTGGAAGTGATTAAAGTGCTATTAAGGAAAGTTATTGTCAGGTATATTTCAGAAGGACAGCCCTGGTGATTACAGGTTTTGCTTTGGCATATCAATCAGCTGGTAAAGAACAGTGAAAAAAAAAAGCAAATTATATATATATTTGGCAGTTCAAAAGTTCTTAATATACATACAAACTTCTGGCTCAGTCTATTGAATACCACAAAACAATACACTGGCACAAAGTTTAGCCTCTGAGCTCATTCATTAAAATGAAAGAAAAAAAAACAGGACACCGCTGTAAAGACCAGCACCTCATATATACAGGCAACGTGAGGAACTGCACAGCCTAGTGCGATAGAAGGAAATGCATTTAAAAGGCAGGAGGGAACACACTTGCATTTAGCTAGAGAAGGTTCCGATGCTTTAATTTCCTTCTTGGATGCCATCACATACATTGTTCCTTAAACACAATGAGGCCAGGTGGTGTTGTATACACATGTGGGAAGATAAATGTGGAAAGAAATGAGCTTAAACTCTCGCTGCTCCACAGGAAACAAAACAGTAATAGAGGAAAGTGTTTGTGGGCCAAATCTCTGTCATCTGAACCTGGGTGAAACTCATGAGCTCAACAGGGTGAAGTAGTACTAAATAAAAGAGATTAGATTTGACATGATAAGAAGTGTTTGCTTTGTCTCACCAGCATTTCCTTTTAAATGAGTAATGCTTGCTGTCTAGTATTCAAAGCGCAACAATATTTGGGGAGAATAGTCTGTATTCCCAGCTTCTGTACTTCTCAGCTGATCCAGCTTGCCTCAGTTTGTTTGGGTGCAACCCTAATACAAGCACATACTAACATATCTGTTGCAGATATAGGTTCAATGTCCTCATTTCCCCAACTATGTTTGAAACACTGCACAAAATCTCTATTTGTGCTTTCTCTGGAAAAGGTGTCTTACAGTGTGTTCTTATTCCAGTAAATATATGTAATATATGGACTTCTTATACTATTTCAACATGCATCTGTACCATAGGACTAGGTTATTTCATTTTTTTTATTTTAGAAGGACATCCAATGCCTGGATTCAGCCTGTGGTCTGTCTCTCAGTACCATGCATATACCATATAATCACGATGGCTATCACAGATAACACGCATGACTGCCTACATTTCTGACCCTCAGCACTTCTTTTCTTGAATATGGCCATTCAAAGGCCTCGCTCACTATTCATAGGATCATAAAATCCTGCTGAGTAGGTCACCCCTGCATGTTCAAAAGAAGTGAAACTAGCATGTTTATTATGTAATACAGCCGTGGTACCCTTAAAATATTTAACATATATGAAATGTGGACTGGGCCATTATAGACACCTAAGTTTTAGATTAAGCTTTAAGGTTGAAAAAAGTGCTGTCCATTTTGGTGTCTTTCCATAGAGTCTGTAAAAGACTCCCATTTATTCTCCTTTACTCACCCACACATAAAGATGCAGACTACATAGGAAAAAGAAATATGAAGTGAAAAGAGAATCATTTTGTGTCAGAGATGGAAGTAGAGTGCTGTCAGTGCTCGCAAAACTTTCTGTATAAAGAGATGTGTGGCATGGCTTAAGCTTTAGAGACAGTGGTATCAACATGTCCAAAAACCTCAGCATCAAATGATACACACGTTCGCCTTATCCAGCTTTAGCAGTCTTAAGTCAGTGCTGTTCTAAGAAATGAGCAAATCTCCAATTTTATATTTTTGTCATAGAGTGAATAGCGGACTGTTTCTCTTGAATGACCAAGAAATCTTAAACTTACATGTGCAAAAAGCAGACCTCTAATTAACTTTGTTAAAACTTATTTAACATGAGTGTCTTAATAAGTGTCATCATAACATGATTAAAACAATTTGCACCACAGTCCATCCACATTGGTCCATGGGTGTCATTCTCCTAACTTATAATACAGGTCAAGGGTAAAATTGCTTTAATGACTTAGATAAATGTGCAAACCTTTTTCGTCCCCGGCTCAGTCAGCTCCACTGCCTGCCTGTTCAGTTCGTTGGCAATGATTTGGCATCTTTGACACAGACTTCCTCCTGTGTTCCTTCTCTCAGAGTGGCTTAACTCCCGCACAGACACTGACCCTGCGCCCTCCGGGTTCGGCCGATTACCACTTTGAACTTCATCCGCCGATGGGAGCCGCTGCTTGGGACTGAGTCCCGAATAGGACAACCTCTCATGACATAAAGAACCCTCAATGACCTGGTACGAAAAAGCACAAAAGACATGTATTGTGTATAATTTCTTTAAAAGGTGTTTATTGACCTGAAACATAATTTAAATACACAATATAACTTTTAGCAAAAGCTAAAATACCATCTCAGATGAGCCCAGTGGAACCCACTCAACCAGGGGCATTTGTCCTCCTACTTTATTTGCACTGCATAAGTCATTCTGCATTGTGCAACAGAATCATTAAAAGTGTGTCACACTGTATCTGGTTATTAATGTTTTTGCACATCTTCAACATTTCCATATTTCTCTGACTCTCACTACTCTTTTGCATATTTTCTCCACCCAAACTGAACAGCTTGCATACTTTTAGACACTGTACATCTTACTTTTCTGTTATTTTGACATTGTCATCCTTACTCATAATATTGTACACTGTTCTGCACCATAACAATTCTGGTGTTACTGGCAGTAAAAAAAAAGTTCTGGAACAGATCAATAAATATTTAATTACTTTTGCAACTTAATTGGGCATCTTACCGTAAACCTCCTGCAGTCCAATTGACGTCCTCCAACAGAAAGGCGGTAATTTGTATACATGTCTTCTGATTAAAAGTTACAAAATAAAATTGTTGCACGCAAAAAAAAATCTCTTCTGAAAGTTTGGCTTCTTACAAGAGATATTTCTGCCACTGTGCTGCTTACCATAACTCAGGCTCTCTATTATGTTTTTTTTTCTCCTGAATGTCTCAATCAGCAGGTATAATAATGAGCTACACACCGTATAACAGTGGGAGACAAACTCCCGACTCCACTGCTGGATTGAAGTAGAGACTCGAACTCAGTCCAGAGTTCATGAGGCACGCAACGGGAGCGCGCACTCGGGAACGTGCTCAGAGCACGGTCCTGCGCGTTCACGCGTCCCGATCTTCACGATTTTCCAAGTGCGTAACCGAGTCCTTACCCATCATTATCATGAAGAAACTTGTCTTTACATCTTAGCAGTCCATTCACACCCTTGACTTCACATAATATATGTGTTTTATATGGATAATGTATCTATGTATCTAAAATTCAACCTTTTAAAATCTTAATTTTGGACATTTTAATGACACATAAATGATTTACTTTTGTTTAAATACTCCCTCTCTCTCTCCCCTTCTCTCTCATTGCGCTACTTGACTTTTTTTACTTTTTCTTTTTTGTCTGTACAAGATTTAAATGACAGTATTTAATTCTTCCAGTAAAGAACTAAAATAATGCTCGAGAGTGTCGGGTTTCTTGCCATGTCTACGTTCGAGTCACAAGTGCAACACCGATATCACATATTACTTTGGCGCCACCTTGTGATCGGATTCTCAAGTTGGCAAAACTGTTTTACTTGATCAAGGATTTCATTTGGCAAACTAATACATAGAATAACGGCTTTGTTTCAAATGCTGAAAACAATTACGTTTAAAAATTAAATATGCTACGATGCAAGTTTTAATATCTACCTACGGCTTGATGAATCATTCTATAGAAAACTTTAAAATATCTAACAGGCATATATTATTAACTTGTCTACAAAAATTTCATTAAAATTACGACTTAATGTTCAAGCTTTTTCATTTAGTTTTGAATTCACATTTTAATTTCTCTAATCCATCAGTTTCATTATAATCCATGTAGTCTTATTTTCTCATTCACTTACACTTTCCCCAGGAGTCATTACACTCTTGCTCTCTTTTCTTTAAACCTGTTTTACCATTCGTTGTGTCTGTCACACCTCCTTTAAATGCAATGGGCAAAATATCCTACCTTTTGTTTTCTTTTCAAAAGATGGCTCGTAGATCCAAATATCCCATCAGTATCCATAAGAGAGGCGCCCAGCTCCACAAGTGTTGGCTTTTGCTTGTCATGTTCTGGAACTTGTGAAATATTCTGTAGATCCATAAGAACCCAGCAGTTCAGCTTCTCAAATCTCTTGCCGTTTTATTTTGAGTAATATGAATTTAGTCCAATTGTTCATCCTTTGCGCCCCAAAGCCCATTGGCACCTGCACGTTTCACGCCCCAAACCGATCTAAAGCGCAAGGAGGGAGGGAAGCCCCCAATGAGCTTCAGTTCCTCCTCCTTCTCCTTCTCTTCCATCTCATCTCTCTCCGTCTTTCATCAGATGAGCAAGCAGTTCGTTCACTTAACTGAAAACTGATAACAGTTTCACTTGACAGACAATGCAAAAGTAATCATTTTAAATGCAGTCAATTCAGACTCTTTACAATCACTAGCCGAGACCTGGTCCTCCACTCTTTAAAAGAGGAAGCAAACTATCCTTTATTCATTCGTTGTTCATTCACTCACACACTCGCTTACTCACTCGTTTATTATTTCTTTTGTTCGTTTATTTATGTTTATTTCTGTGGGATTCGGTAAGTGAATAAGCGAGTGATAACATAAAATCTGTTATCACTATTGGTCGTACCACATGGTTTTTTCTTCTATACCAAATGAATGTTGTACATTTGTTTTTATTTATGTTTATATTTATTTAGGAGTAGTTTTAGTATTTTTTAAAACAATTTTACTGCAGCCATTTCTGAAGATGTGCATATGAGCTCTCCTTACGCTTAAAGGTTAGTCAGCATAGGTTTATAAGTTAGTGAATAGATCTATACATATAATATACTCTAAGAAGAGAATTAAAGTCCAAGTGATGGTCATTTTGTTGCCAGAAAACCATCCAGAGAAGCCCACACTTCACTTGACACAATGCCTAATTGAGTTGATAGTCTATAATTCTCTCTGCAGATTTAGAGGTGAAATGTAGACATTAACCTCAGAGTAGCCATAATAATCTTATCACCACCAAACAGAGCCGTTTGTTTCAGATAACCGCAGAGTAATACTGACCTCAGCAGAGTCGTTTATGTCAGGCCTTATGTCCCAACCTCTCGCTCCAGATGTTATATGGACCAGGTTCATTTTTCATTAGTGTTTGTGAAACCTTTCCAACACAAGTCCCTCTAAATTTATGGAGCACATTGTTTTGTCTGGTATAATGTCCTATAGGTACATTTCACTACATCTTGTACTTGTGTATCTGTATGTGACTCATGAATAAATATTGAATCTTGAGAGAGACACAAATTTCTTTCTTTGCTTTGTTTTTCTGTGAGTCACTCATACATAAAGAAGAGTCTTGAAATCTAATTTCGCCTCAGATTGTTGACTCATGGGATACATGGTCAAGAAAATGGCATAAACTGCACAAAAAACCTGATAATACTGTCAGATCAGTCAGAATTCTATTCACTACTTTTATATAAAATGTAGCCTATTTTATTAGTTTATAACAATAAATCAGAACATGTAGACTTTTAGTGGTCTTAAAATCTGTTAACTGAGCTGTGGCTTAGACCTGTCTGTGACAGATAATGTCTGAACTGAGGCAATCCTAATGCATTGTCAAATAATTTGTAACATGTCCACTGTCCCTCAGAGACAAGGAGACCTGCTTCGAATACTAAACACTTCGTCCCATGGGACTTCCTCAGCTGGTTTCTGAGCTTGTAATCTTGCTGTGGACAGCAACCCATTAATGAGGGCATGAGGATAAACCTTTGAGTCCTCTTCAGTTTGGAGCATGACTGTTTAACACGTTTATAGGTGTATATAAACTTCATTTTGAATTTAGACTGCTGCAGACATTTTATGTTCAGTTGTGTTTTCTTTTTGGATGCAAAATAAGAAATGTACCAACATGATTTCATTAGTAGAAGGATGCCATAGTATAAGCCTTTATTTGTTCCCTTTTTATCTAATTTATGACCTTTGAGGACAGGCAATGTGAAAACATTGAATATATCATTCATGCTTAGCTGTACCACTGAGGTGTGTGCAAATCCATATCAGATCCATTTGGTTCCATAAAAAAACAGAACCCCGGAACCAGTTTGGTGTCGGTACGAATTAAGAAAACAATTGTTGCCCACCATATGCACCATGGTGTGTATGTGTCAGTGGTAATCTCAGTTTACATTTGAACCCTCATTGACATGATTTACAAGTCAAGATACTGGAGGTGCTCAGTGGGTGATCTGTTTCCCTTGATCGATTGTTTAAATGTTGTGCATCATGGTTAATTTGTTCTCAGTCATGTAAGCAGTCCACATTGATTTTTCTTTTCCTCAAGAATGATGATGGTCATATACAGTATGAGTCAGTCTTGCGGTAAATAATATCATTTTAGCATAATATACAATAGACAACAACAATAATAATATGTATAAATAGTTTGAGAATGTTTTCCTGTTACGATGGTTAATAAAGGTACACTTGTCATTAAAAACACTAAAATGCTAAAATTGTATGTTTTCACTCCCCCACGTAAAAGCTAATGGTCAGATGAAAACACCAGACCATGGAAATGACCATGACCAGACATACATTCTTTATGATAAAAACTGTGAGGTCAGTACCATGGACAAAGCCCAAGAACACAATTTGTCAAAAAAGAAAACAAATTCTCCTTTTCATCAAGTTTTTAGTTTGGTTTATTTTCCCACATTCAAAAAATCATGTCAAGAAAGCCTTTAAAATATTTACAACATTATGATATTTACATGTTCAATCGGGCTACTTTGTCTATTTAACAGCCTGAATCTATAGTGAAGCTACCTAAAAGGTGACAGCTAAATCTAACTGTGTAATAATCTACGCAGTACAAATATACAGACATAAGCAAAACATTGTTATATAATTGTTAAGTCAACGACTGATTTGGCTAATCTTCTTACCATTTCAGGTCGAATCTTGCAGTAGAAGAATCTTTCCACAGTCTGACCAAGTGGTCCTAAACATTTCACAATTTTGAGAATGAACTGTTGAACTGTTTAGAACCACTTGGCCAAAGAGGGAGTAAAATAATGTTTACTGAACCGTAGGTCCTTGGGCAGTGGATCATTCCATCTTCTTCTGAGGTTAACCCTGGTGGGAAAAAAAAGAACACATCTGTATGGCAAATTAATTTTTGACCACCCATCAAACTCTGAATGCAGCTGTGGTTTGGGTGGTGGTTATATATAGTCCTCAATCTGGAGGTGGATGTTGCTTGCTGCTTAGGGAGGAATGAGGACCTGTTATACCAGTCAGAGAGGTTCGTCTGCAACACATGGGGAAACTGTTGGATTCCTGCTAAACCAGTGGTAAGGGGATGGCCCTAGTTTAGATACTATTAATCATCAGTGGATAGTTTGACCTTTTTTGGACTTTTGGTATTATTTATTCAGTGTCATATTAAATGTCAAAATGATAGGAAAAGCACTGACATATAGCTTTCATGTCAACACACACAAACTGCATTACAATTGTATACATATATTTAGCAAAGAAAGTAAATATTTACACATTATGATTGCTGCAAATGTTTAAGCCTATCAATAGTGAACTCAGTGAGAAAAATGTATCACATATCAAGCTGTTAGTGTGCTGTCTTGACAAATATAGTTACAGAAGTATGGATGGCATTCTGCAGTTAAGATGCAATCAGTGTGTATGCGTAAGACTGTTGATTCTATCTTGTCTTCCTTTAACAAGCAAACCCTGTTTTTTAAATCTCACCAGTAATGCTAGTATTCCTTCCCTTCAATGATAACAAACCATAACAACACATGAAGAAGTATGTTGATCAAAGTTATAAAGCACCACTGAAGAAAACATTGACTTTAGAATCCCCAAAACAAAAAGGAAGTATATGTGGCATAAAATGTCTTCTAGTAAAGCAGCAATAACATTTAGATTGTGGAAGACCTCTGAACAAGATGTCTGCAGTGACTCCATGTCTGTTAAAGAAGTCTGCAAATTAACCCAACTATTCGGAATGCAGTTCATCTGGGAAAAAACTGAATATTTATTTTCAAATTCTAAGATAGTTCTACTGCTTAAAAGAGAATTTCTAGTGTGACAAGAAATAAGGATAAATAATAAAGACATATTCCTTGGTGGTTCTAAACCATACAGGCAATGCTTAACTTTGTAAAACTGCAGATACAAAATAGCAATTAGCAAATAGCAATCTTTTTAAAAAGTGCTAGTAAAAGACTAATAATTGTTCTTGGATGTGTCAAAACAATCAGTTGCTACCTCTCAAACCAAACCTGCAAGTGCTGTTAGGCAAGTTGTATTAGCACATTATTAGCAACACACTCCCACTTTACCAGGGTTCTGTTTTACAAAATGGTGAATAGTATATGTCAGTAACAATCACCTCCATTAAGTTTTTAAATCCTACCCTCAGGATTGCTAATACAAATTATTTTAATGTTTCTAGTAATCTCAATAGCTCCCAGGTGTCCAGAAAAGATTAGACAACTACACACCAAACTGCACTACAGCCCCATGCTGACAGTCAGAAATTAATTGGGTGCTTTGTAACAATTTTAGAAACCACCTAGTTTTCATACATGCAAATGGATATATAACTGAGGCTCAAGGAACTCTTCCTGACTATTGTTTCAAATATTTTAAAACAGTGTAGAAAAGTAACACAATTCACATCCATGAAGACTGGATGCAATCAACACCGTGTTGTATTCTCCCTCGAAGATCTCATCAGATTCTGTAGACTTGGCAGTCACCTTCAATCTGCCTGTCTAGGCAGGACATTTTTTGTTACTTAGTGGAAGAATGAAGAACCAATCCAACAAACAGGCATAACAACATTACACTGACACGTCATCTGTGTTCTATTCAGCTTTGAGTTTCAAGGTTTATCTATTCTGTAACCACCAGACTGGATAAAAGAGATCTAATTTGTAAGGCAATTTATCTTGTGGCATGGTTTAGCTAAATAAGTAAATAATATGGACACTTTTGTAAATACTCCTCATAAATCATTTGTACAATACGGTACAGTCAGTGATCAAAGCCTAAGCTGATATGAGGTGTACAGTAATGAAAAGAAAAGATTTTGTCTATGATGGTTGGTTGTATAGAGATAGGTCTTAAAGACTCTAACTACTTACTAGCAAATATAAAAATATAACAGAACAATTTTGGGTTCATTTTGGTTCAAATTATTTTGTACAGTCACAATAACAGATGAAATAAAACAATTAAACAATATTCTTTTCCTTGAACTGCCATTCACAACAAGGGATCATGCCTCAGGAAAATGAAGAGGAAGAAGAAACATTATGTTAAATGGATTATCCACTCTAGCGCATTTAATATGAAATATGAAACTGAAAATCCTTAGCTGAAGTAATCAAATGACCGGTTTTGCCCAATTTTAGCAAATAAATGTATTTATCATCTCCAGGAAACAATAACTAATCTAAACCACAGTTACAATGTGTTACTACAGTTACTCTCGATTCCTTATTATTTACATATTTTTTCACAGACCCAAGTTCATACTATGTAATGGAAATGAGCAGAGTGCGAATTACCCCTCCATAATTGGGGGGTACTGCCTTCATAACAGAACCTCCCCAAACTGCTATTTTTGTCCCCCCCCGTAATTCGAACCGTGGAAATGAGTCGAAGTGATTGGTATAACGATAATTCCACATTTCATCAGATCAAATATTTGCTGACCTTTCTATGAACTATGTGATTGATACATTAATGGCATGATTGTGACCTTAACCACGTTCATTTGAATTAAACAGGGCCATATGGTCACACTGAGTGTAATGATGTGAGTGTTTTGTACATCTCATTCTCAATGACATCAGCTGCTATAAACCACGCCACTTTCAGTCTGACTGAGTTTTTAGTTTTTCTTCATTTAAAACCCTATTTTTAGTATGCTTATGTATATACACTAAAAATTCAGCTCTCAAAACTCCTAAAGTGTCTTAGTATGGGATGGCACCAACCAGCTTTTTACAGTTCATGTTAAAATGTATTTCTGTGTTTATAATATGTGCAACATTTCAGGATTCGTTATTACAATTTATTGTTTGCATGCTTTTTCAAATGTTTTTACTTTTACCATATTTGTGTTTTTTAACTGTGTTCACGTCGTGGAAATTCACCACAAAAACAGTATGACTGGAGATCAAAAAAAAAAAACAGATAAAAACTGGTTAATTATACTTTTAATCACAAAAAAAAATTAATTACTAGTATTTAGTGTAGACCATATAATGTTGTTGTGATTATGAGGAGGGACCTGTTAATAAATAGGTTTTAAATAACCATGATTTACAGGGTTATCTTATTAATCTCTGTGGGGTTTAGCGAGCTCAATAGGGCACTGACACTAATATGAGGTGAAAGTGCCTGGCCACCAAAGGAATATGATGTCACAGTGACTCTACCTTGGGTGTAATTAGCCATCATCATTTTTGTGCTCTTTTGCCCTGGTGTCTTTTTGCAGCTCTTGAGCTTATCAGATTAACAGCAGGAGAAATATTAAGATAGAGAAAATGTCAGTCTAATGACGTCCCTGGGAGATCCAGCTTTACTGTGGGAGGTCCCGTTGAAGCCAGAAACTGTCAAAACATTTTATATTGCATATATGATATGTAGGTAACAGGTAGTTAACCTGACCTATCCAAAATCTCAGAAGGAAGTGTAGTGATATTTCTGGATGTTGGATAACAGAAAACAACAACCTTACCTAAAGTCTCCAGGAACTTAAAGTCTGTAGGGAATAAGAGTTGCTATACAGAGACACTCTCGACAAAGTTGCTAGACCTGAATACATACTTGGTCATGCACTTAGGGGTGGTGTGGACTAGTTGGAAGACATTTTCACAGACATGTTTACCTTTACCTCAGCCAGGCTGCTCCAACATAGAACTGCAATTATTCTGGTTACAAAGAAGTCCACAGAGTCAGGCTTAAATGACTACCTGTGGCACGTCTACCAGCATTGGTGAAGTGTTTTGAGAAGGTAGAGATGTCATATATTAAAACCAGATTTACTGGACATATTCATGCAGCCTAACTGGTCCGTTGATGATGTCATATCTTCTGCCTCTCACTTCTTTCTGTTCTGACTGACAAAAATAAAGAGAATGCTTATGTAAGAATGCTGTTCATCAACCTCAGCTCACCATTCAAAACTATCATTGCATTTAGGTTGTTTATTAAGCTTAGCAGGACGAGCCAGCAATTCTCCTTCAACAACTGGTCTTCCTGACAGAAAGGGCTCTAAAAATATAGGAGTCAATTCACATGTTTAATTTTCTCAGAAAGCCAAAAAAATCTATCTTCTCCATCCCTTCCCAGTTTTCTTGGGTCAGTTTTACATGATTCATTATACAAACTGGATGGACTAGAATAAAGTCCTAGATGGTTATATGTCACAGAACAAAGGTCCTTGTTATCTACAGAGCGTCCTCATTTCTACTGTCTCTGATGTTGCACAGGTTAAACCTGCTCAACTACTTTACATTCCTTGTGTTATTTTATCTTGCATCTGTTCCCCATGGTCTCTAGTCATGGTCTGGCCTGTGATCCTGCACCAGGCCAACAGTGGCCTTCCTTTCTTGTCTTCGCCTGCATGTATTTATGGTTTGTTTGACCCAACATGCTTCATGTGTGTTTATACATATTTAGGCGGGTTCTTGTCTTAGTCCAGTTTATGACTTAGTCTGGTTGGTGTGGGTTAGATTTATAGTTTTTGCATGTTCTCAGTTGTCATGACATGCTATTTACAGTTTTGTGCCGCTTTGTAACAGTTTTGCTTTGGATTTGGATTTAATAATATATCCATGTTAACCTGCATCCTCACTACTAAAACACTAAGGGGCAATTTCCCAGTCAAGGATTAAGCCTAGTCCTTGACTAGCGTTGAGTTTGAATGGCAAATCTCCACTGGTGCCACAATTTAGTCCAGGACTAGGCTTAATCCCTGAGCAAGAAACCAGCCCTAAAAGTGTTTGTGTGTATGCCAACAGAACAAACATTTTTTGTGTAAGCTTGATTTAATTCGTATTGTGTTCAATTTGTGTTGTTTGTATAGTGTCTTAAACAGTAAACACTTTTTAAAAATCCCCTACAAAGTCATTCTTAGGGCACTTGAGACGAAGAATGCACACTGGAGGCCTAAGTAAAGAAACCTTCAGAGGAATAAGACTCAGGAGGAGACCAGTCCTCCCCAATGATTAACCACAAATTTAGAAAAGTAAACAAAAAACTTTCAATATGTGGAGCCTTCATTCTTTAGGTAAACAAGAGCTCAACAGAGAGAAATGTGAAGTCCCCTCTTGAGGATTTATGGTCTCTTTGACTTCTTTAAAACACCCTCATTAAATCTTGGCGCTCGCAGGTGCTCTCCTACGTCCAGCATGAGTGCTGCCTTGAGTCCAGAGAACTCGAGTGTCCGCGGTATTCCTCCCTCAGTAGACTTCACTCATCCAGAGGATTATTTTATCTACATTTTCCATATCGTGTTTGCCATAAGCTCTTTCCTTCTCGCCGGGTCTGTGGTTATAGCCATTCTAAAAACCAAAGCTCTCCGCATGCAGAACAGATTTATTTTTATGCTGAACACAAGCATTAGCGACACCTTCACGGGCCTCTCTGTGTTTTATTTGGGGTTGTTTGATGTGCAGGAGGGATTCCCATCCAGAAATGGAACTTTCTACATATTACCTTCTTTGCTTGGTGTAAACATTTTAACTTTTATGTTTGCTCAGTTTGACCGCTACTGTGCTGTGTGTAATCCTTTCTTTTATAACCGCTTCATTTCTAGATCAGTAGTGATAGGGGCCTGCATATACGTTTGGTTCCATAGTTATATATTTTTGGTCGCAACAAGTGTGGTTTCACCATCCATCGCTGCCCAAACACGTACATTTGCTAGTGCCGTTTTAATGATTGTGTTGCTAACCAAAGTAATAATGACCATAAAATTATACGTCGTTGCCCAATATCAAATAAAACGTGAACCCCCAGGACCAGAGAGGGACAGCAAGAAAGAATCCTTGCAGATTATAATTGTTGTAGTTACAAGCTTTTTATGTTTGTGGATGCCTTCATTTGTCAATATAATTCTAAGGCAGGTAACTAAGTTTGGTATAAGCTTCAGGAACGAGGCCACCAACCTCTTCGCTTGTATGGCCCGTTTTAACGCCTTCAGTACGCCCGCGTTTTACGTGTGGGGCAGTCCAGCGTTACGCAGCGCAGTTCTGCACATCGGCTGGCACAAGATTATACCTCGAAGGACAAGGTACGAGTTAAAACATAAATCCACTCAATCATATTATGCTTATGTCATATAAGGTTTTGTGATACATAGCTTTCTTATTTTCTCTTTCTCCTTTTAGAACTAATACTGATAGAAAAGTTGCAGTGTTGCCAAAGCTTGGGATGTAACAAAATCCTTCATTACACATCGTGTTCATCATCGCAAATCACTTTTTTCTATGTAAGGTTTGAAAACGTGAAAGAAAGAAAAAACACTATGGTGTAAGTGGCAGCTGGACTATTAATAGTCGACTGTTAATTATGAAATGAGTCCTTTACAGTGTGTAAAGGACTGTGAAAATGACCTGAAACTGTCAATTGCACTTTATATTGTTAATGGTTGCTTCTACTGGAAAAGCTCATAAAAATAGTGCATATAAAAACTACTTTAAGTAGACTGATATTATACATGTATTTATACATTTTAAGTTATATATATAAATTACACTAATTATTATAATTATCAACTTATGATGATGCTTTATCTGGCACTTGGTGATTGTAGAAGCAACAAACTGCACATAAAAATGTTGATGTTTGATGTCTAGTGTCTTTCATGTTTTAGTCCATACTTCCCTACGGCTGGAAATTGTGTTTTTCATGGTGATACGATAGTGCACAGAAACTATAGTGCAGTGATCAGAGACTGAACAAAACAACATGTACAAAAAGCAGGAATATGTTGTGAAAAGAGATCAAATACATTACCATAAGCTATACAATACGCCGAGCCACAACATGAAAATGTTTGGTGAAAATGAAATCACGGCAAATAAAAACCAGCACGTGATAACTTAATATCAATGCACAACATAACTGTACATTAATACAAACCCACAACACGATGGACAAGAAGAGGCTTCTGAATGGTTGTCTGCAGGCAGTTCTTCATTTCTACATTATCGCTAGATCTTCTTGTTTCTTACTGCTGAAAATGTGGACATATCGCCCCCTAGGGGGACATTTCAGTTGTGAGTATACTATAATTCAAGTTTCTCTTACTGCTGTCGTGTGATTCAGCATAAAACAGCATAAAACTGCTTATTACTGTATTACTTTTAGGCAAGGCAAGGCAAGGCAAGTTTATTTATAGAGCACGTTATCATACACGGGGTCATTCAATGTGCTTTACAGAAACAGGATAAAATTTGTTAAAATTAAAGATAAAAAAACAGAAAGTAATGGGGAAAAAAGGAATAAAAATAAAGATAAAGTAGAAATAAAACAATTAAAAGCTCTATAAAAATGATTTAAAAATCAGGCACAATTAGATTTTAAAATATTGCAGATTTAAAATATTTCAGATTTTGCTTTTTTTTTTGTTATATATTTCCTAAATATCAGCATTTTCTCTAATGTCGCAGTGTTATTGCTCAACGTATTTGTGAAATCAGTGTATTTCACAAATACAACTAGCCTATATTTGTTATAGTCAAGGGGCACTTTAGAGTATGATAGTATGATATGTTCCTTTACAAAAACAAATGTTTGACTACTAATATTGTTTTTTATTTAAACAAGTATAACATCAATCAAGATTAACATCACTCACAGCAGATACAGATACATCATGTATCCTTATTCAGACAACAGAGTCAACACTAAAAATCAGTATAGCTTTTAATATTGTCTACAACAACTATCTTGAGATAAATGTTGCTATATTAGGACAAGAAATTCGTTTAATCCATGATTTTTTCAGCCATGCATCTTTGCCATGCATCACTATGGACTAATGCATTAAATTTAGCTTTCATCATCTCCATTTCCATCCTATTTCCAGCTCTACCTACAGCTCCAGCACCACTTGGCCACTGAGCAAGACTGTAAAGCTATTCCGCCAGCAAGAGTAGAAAATTATCTCTAGATAAGAGCATTTGCTATATTCCATACAGTACAAGCATATGGCCATATGGTCCCTAACCCATTCACTTCACTTGCATAATTGCACAGTTAAAACAGCGGATCAGGATACATTTCACTGCATGTTGTACCTGTATAATTTGCACGTGACAAATAAAGAAGCTTGAATCTTGAATCTTGAATGATGTCTACTGTACATCATTGTGAAGTGAATGGATTAGGGACCATATGGCCCTCCTGGTTTGGTCAAGTGGTTTCAAAGAAAAACTTACTCTATAATTTGCACAAACATGCAAGCTAAGATCTGAGACAAAGTGAAGGTAGTAATACTTTATCTACAATTTTTTAATTCACTACATATTATGGATTGAGCATTCAGTAATTACCCTCTATTGCTGTTAGATGCTCGCCTCATGTAAATAATTATAATTATGTGAAAGTTCAACTGTTGGTTCCTAGGCGATAGGTGAATGTGAGTTAGAAAGAAGGAGTTGAACACGCTTTGTTAGGATGGGATTGGACTAGGCATCCTGGGGATATAATCCTGAGGATAAGTGGATTAGGCTGGGGTCAGAGTTAAACCTGGATGGAAGTCTCTGCTCCGTGTATCTCACTGCTCTACTCCACCTTTAATCAAAATGACTACCAAGAAAATGGATGCAAACAAGTTCAAATGTCAGACATGTGGACTTAAGGCCTGCAAAGGACAAAATGAAATTTAAGGTAAGGAATTTAATGATTTATGTTTTTTGTGAGTTAGAGATGTGTACTCAATTTGTGTTGAAGCTTGTTTGGTCACCTTTTGAATCATCTAGTTATTTTTAGTGAAGTGCTTTTGTATATTATCAAAGCTGTAGTAAAGCTATATATTATAAATAAAAATGTAAATATCTTTTGTGCTACAGAGAGGAAAGTTATATATGTATTCAATCTATCATTCACTAGCTTGTCTATTGTCAAATATACACAAGCTAAAATGTTACCCATAATAATGTTGTTTGTTTTTTCTAAAACTGATATATTTTTAGAATTTGTTCAGCATATTTATTGTTTTGTTTTCCTTTCTTGTTTTTGTACCTGTTGTGTCATGCAGCTCAGGCCATCTTCAAGGAGTATAAAAATACCTTGACTAAGCAGCTTATGGGGCCTTCTAAAAAATAGCCTCTCTTCTCTAGCTACCCCCTTCTCTTTTACTTTATTCATGCTCTCTGCTCTTAGACCCACTTCCCAAACACTATATAATCACAATAAATAGCTCACCGGAACAAAAATGGCAGTGTTAAAAGTGACATTCACTAAGACCAATCGTGACAAACTTGCCCAGGTCCTATGGGTGCTTAACTGGGTTTCTGTGATCACTGGCCTCATCCTTTTCAGCTTGGGCCTGTTCTTGAAAGTGGAAATCCAAAAGAGGCAGGAGCTAATGTCCGATGAAATCTACTCAGTGCCGAACATGCTTATCGGTGTGGGCCTGGCTGCATGCTTAATCAACTTCCTGGGAGGAAAAATCTGCTACGACTGTGTGGATACCGTAAAGTTCCTGCGCTGGAAGCTGCTAATGCTGCCCTATATTATATGTACCTTTTTCTTCACTTTCTGCATCCTGGTGGGAGCTCTGATGTGCTACACAATGCGCAACCACCTAGAAGAGTCACTTTTTCGGGGCCTGCGAGACGCCATGCGTTACTATAAGGACACGGACACGCCTGGGAGATGTTACATCAAGCGCACCATTGACTTGTTGCAAATCAGATTCCAGTGCTGTGGCAATGATGGTTACAAAGACTGGTTCTACATCCAGTGGATCAGTAACCGCTATTTGGACATGTCAAGCAGTGAAGTGATGGAGTAAGTACACAAGAATTCCATGTTTATCAAAAGTCATAGTAAATAAGAACTGAACTGCATAGGGAAAGGGAAAGGGAAGGGAAAAGGGAAAAAGAAAAGAAAGGGAAATTTTACTTCACTTAACAGTTAATTTGGGACCTGATAACCCAAAGAGCAAAAATAAAACAGTTCTTCCAAATTCTCTACAACCAGGAGAAGTGTTTTAGTAAAAATAACAATTTATTTAGATGTATTCAACTGCAGATTTTAGTTCTAGCAAAAGGTTGTAGATTTTCTCATAATGTACTATTTTAACGTTTATCTTTTAGGGACTAACTCTTTACTCTAAACTTATATCATTTTTTCTAACCATCTAATCATGTTATCCCTTTTTGTCTTCCCCATTGCTCTCAGTCGGCTACGCAGCAATGTGGAAGGGAAGTACCTAATAGACGGAGTACCCTTCAGTTGTTGTAACTTATACTCTCCACGGCCTTGCATCCAGTATCAAATCACCAACAATTCTGCTCACTACAACTATGATTATCAGACAGAGGAGCTAAACCTGAACCAGAAGGGTTGCAGACAAGCCCTGCTTGAGTACTACACCCAGATCATGCAGTCTATCAGCCTCATCGTGCTCATCATCTGGCTCTTTGAGGTCTGTCAATAATCTTTTATTTATAATTATTAAATGCACTGAAGTTTGATGAAAATGGGCTTTAATATTGCATGCAATAAAAGTTTTCATGGTGATTTAGTATTATTTCCGTACATCTATGCTACTGAATTATTGTGCAAAACATT
The DNA here is from genome assembly GCA_032718565.1 of Distichodus sexfasciatus. NCBI lineage: Eukaryota > Metazoa > Chordata > Actinopteri > Characiformes > Distichodontidae > Distichodus > Distichodus sexfasciatus. Next base: position 3,669,345 of record JAVGVS010000022.1, on the reverse strand, counting down.
GTAGAAATATACTATGAATCGAGATAAATATATAATGCAACTTCAACTTAGCATAACATTTTTCAGAGTTTGTTTTTCATATATCACTTCAGTAACAATGTAGCTCATCGTCTAATACAAATAGTGGGCACCGGATACTATTATTTTTGACCCATATGATGTTTAGTTTAATTCTACTCCCTTCTTCTTCCTTGTCTTGCTCATCACACTGCTGTATCTTGCTTTTCTATTCTTACTCTGCAGCTTTCAGTGCTAACGGGGGTGCGATACCTGCAGACCTCAATGGAGAATGTGTTACGGTTAGGAGATCCTGACTCAGAGTCAGATGGCTGGCTCCTCGAAAACAGCATTTCCGAGACAGCACGATACAACTTTAACATCATCAAGAACCTTAGCAAGTGCTATCAGGTGGACGATGATCCCAATATCGATGCTCCAATCACCAGTCAACAAGCACAGGAAAATGTACCAACTCGACAGATCCCTGTGGCAAGCTAGAGACAAAGTTTGGTCAATGTTAAATTCTACTAACAAACAATCACAGCCTCTGAAATGTGGATTAATTTCTGCCTCATAACCTTAAACTGATGAAGTGTCACTTCTGCTGTGCTCAAAGGAGCCAATGGTGCAAGCAATTCAGAAATTTGTTGGCTTATTTTTTGCTGTTACAGGGAAGATCAGTTACCAGGAGAAAAGGTGATCTCAGCTTAAAATGCAATCCTGTGCCTACAGAAAGGGTTGATGAAGACAAAATGGCTTGAACCAGCCATGAAAAATGTAAGCAATAGAAATGACTGGCATGTTCCTAGCACACAAATGTGCGAGCATTTTCAATGGCCTTTTTTCTTGTGTTAAACATGGGATTTAATTTATTTCTTGGATAAAATACATGTGATCACTTTTCTAATTAGGTTGAAAATGTTGTGACATGGTACCTTGGCAATCAACTGATGGAGGATAATATCTGGTGCCTCTGCCCTCCATTTTTAGGGCAATCCATTCCATTGATGTTAAAGAAAATAAACTAACCAGAAATACACATTTTAATGCAGTGCCTTATTAATAAGAAATGCATTTGCACTAAAGGTGTATATTTAAATAAGTTCCTTTTATTGCATGCAGAGATGCAAACTAAACACAATGTCTTGCAGCACATGTCTATGAAATACTTTTTCTAAAGTGGTGCTTGGTTTGCATGGTGCTGTATGTTCAACTATATTTAATGTTATCAAACAATCTAATTCATAACTTGTTATACATTGTTTTTCTTTCCCTTCAGCACTGGACTAATTATAGCTATGCTGAACACTAATATTGCATGCATTAATTATACTTTAAAAGCAGATGACTTGTAATTTGGTCACAAAGACTCAATCAAAGCTTTTCATATTTTCAGAGTAGTTATACTTCTGATTGCAATAAACCAAAGGTTAACACTGAGGAAAGATGTCATTTGTCAAACAGTGCAACTTGTCTGGATGTTGTCTACACTTTACAATTGGAGTTGCAGAAAACAATGAGGTGAAAACAACATTCAGCATTGATTCTGCTATTCATCCAACACCCACAGATCAGGTTGTAGTTGTTCAAGAGCCTTATTCTGGCCTGGGATATGATTCCACAATCATCTAGATCTTCACAACAACCCAGCCACTGGGGATACACGAGTCAGTGTATTTCTTGGTGTCAGTCACAAGCCCCGGTAAATGGGGAGGGCAGCGTCATGAAGGTATCCGGTTGAAAATACAGACAAGATAGCTGATCTGCTGTTTTCACCCCTAACAGAAGGCGAAAGAAGAACAATCTAGATCCTCACACCACTGAAGCACCAACTCTCTTTCTTTGTCTTAGGCTGTCTTTATGCTCTCATTTCTGTATGTATTTAATTTCTTCCTTGAGCAGAAAAATGTCAGTATGTTTCTCAAAGTAAGCAAATAGCTTCTGATCTACCTGTGCATGGTAGATCCTGGCAACTTCATTTATCTCTTTTTCTTCTACTACTACTACTGCTTAATAATTGAGATTATCAGTCATTACACTCATTGTCCAGTACTGGTAAAATTCTGTGATCAAAGTCCTCTGTGCAAACACCGCATCAAAATGGTCTAAAAGCTACTGTACTGACTTGGACCTTGTGTTGTTTTGGTGTTATTGTGCATTCCTGCGTTAATTATCGACTGTAAAGCCGTTTCGTTTATTATTTAAAGTGTGTCTTTTCACTCATTTGGTCACAAAGAAAGACAGATAAATCGTTTATACGTTTCGCCGTTTCCTCAGAATTTAAACTATGTAACCGAAAACCTCGACACCGTTTGCTAGACCTGCATCAGAGCGGAGGTGCGGTGTAAGCGTAAGCGGCTTTAAGGAATACGGTTTACGTCCCGTCTGCACTAACTGCGTTGTTGGTTTATTGTTGAGGCGGAACCCCGAGACTCGAATGTTCTTCTCTTTTGAAATGCAATATTAATAGTGTTTTGTAGCTGTCTATAGAATACTTGTAACTGGTTGTCGGGCTTCCTGTTTTAAGGAAACTGTAAGTATTGTCTGCGTTACTTGCATATTCCTTGTTTTTCTTATTACGTAATTGCCATAAACATTGCGGATAAAGGTATAGTCCTTTTAACGGATTTTTGTCGCATAATCATCTTAATAATACTATATATTACTCATTGTGTACTGATTTTTTTTTATTGATTATGCATTTCATATAATACAAGGATACGTTAGGGCATAGTACATCTTCTGCACACAATAGTAACTGTGTATGTCTATGAACTAGTCACTTGAAACCAAAAGAATCTGCGTAGATGTCCGCGAAATCTGCGTCGTTAAGGTGCTGATAAATTAACGTAGGATATTTGCGTTGTACGAGAGGATACGTCATGTTCTTAAGGATGACTGCTGTAACACGCGTAGATGTTCGTCATGATGTTCGATTTTTGCCGTTTTCTTTAACGGTACAGCTTGTAGGGGAAAGGCGTGTTTTCATTACAATTGTGTTCAAGCAGATTATTCAATCATCCTCTGTTTTATTTGCAAATATAGTATTTTGACCTAGTTTACCCTCTAAGAGTTCATTTGCAACGGTTGACTGATGAATTTGTTTTTGTTTGCTATTGTTTTACTGTGTTATGGTAGAAAGTTGCTTTTTTTGGTCCATCCAAGGAGCTGTTGTGGTCTTTTCATCTCATAAGTGCACTATTAAACGCATAACAATTATGAATAAAAAGGGACAATTAGCACAAGAAACTATAAAAGCAGCTTGTATATTAAAACTAGATCTGAAAATGCTCTTTGATTTTTTTTTATATTCATCAGGAAAGGATGTAGTAATATGATTTAAATAAATAGGTTTTAAGCTATGGTTTACCATGAGCTGCGAGTAACGTTAATGTTTGCAGTCATGTTCATCCACGGCCATGCAATTAATTTGATTATTAAGGACATTATTCCTTTTCCCACTCTGACAACTGCACATTTCTAATTTGCATTTTTGTAAAAAAAAAAAAATTAAAAAAAAAAATGAAAGAAGAATGAAGCTTCTAATGAAGGTGCATTTTTAACATTTTGTCAGACGCTGTAGCTCAGAGCTACTTACATTTCCAGATTTGAAGCTCCCAGTCTCTGCAATGTATCTGCAAACACGCTGTAGATATCATAGTGTCTTAACTTTTTACCTGTTTTTTAATTAGGAGCCATGGAGAACGGTCTCTTCTCTATCTTCTTCAGTTTATCCCTCCTTACTGTCATTATTAATGGCCAGACACAAACCACTGACATTCAAGAGCTGGCTGGCCGAAATGCAGACTTCGCAACGGGACTGTACCGCGCCATGGCCATGATGAATGATGACAATGTGGCCGTCTCACCTCTAGCAGCCACACTTGGCCTGGCCTCTTTAGCCGCCGGAGCAGCAGAGGAAACACGCAAGGATCTGCTGCAAGGTCTAAGCTTGGCTCCAATGGAGAGGGACGGAGAGCCAGACAGGATACCAGCCCTTCTCCAGCAGCTGAAGGAGACCACAGCCCAGAACTTGGTCACAGGCCTCTTCACTAGCAAGCAAATCCAGGCCGAATCCAGCTTCAGCACTCAAGTCAAGTCGTTCTTCGGCACAGATGTGCAAAGTGTGGATTTCAGTAGTGGTAAGGCAGCCAGAGAGAGCATCAATAACTTTGTGACAAGTGGAACAGGAAAGCAGGAAAACGGAGAAGTAGTAAATATTTTGGATCCTCAAAGCCAGCTGATGCTTGTTAGTGGTGCATACTTTACAGGTGAGAAATCCCTGAAATATTAAGATTCCATGAAGTGGATATTGGTGTCAACAGATGCTCTTAATCATAGTGACTTACATTTAGTTACTAGGACAGTATCTTCAGAGCTTGGGGTTAAGGGCATTGCTTAGCTGCCAAACAGTATTTTTAGTCTTTCCTGGGATTCAATCTTATGGTCACCAACACACGGTTTGAGTTTCAGATTTTATTGCCAGTTTTACTGTCGTTGACATTAATGAGTCTATGAACTTATAAAATATTTATTATGATACTAAGATTGTTGCATTGTGATATAAAGTGTTATAGTACAACATTCTAGCTGTGCAATAAAAAAGTGTTATCATACTCAAATCTTTCCTTACTAGGACAATGGAGGCTTCCCTTCAATGCCACCTTCACTCAGCAGGAACGTTTCTATGTGGATAAGTACCACATTGTGCAGGTGCCCATGATGGTTCGCTCAGACAGATTCTACCTGGCCTATGACCCGTCTCTGAAAGTGGGCATACTGAGGCTGCCCTGCATGGATGGCACTGCCATTCTCTTCCTTCTGCCAGACGAAGATGTAGATTACACCTACGTTGATGAAGCACTGACTAGTGAAGTATTTCACAAATGGGTGTTAAAACTAAAGAAGACGTAAGTAAACATCAGATTTCGTATAATTTTCATATTGTTAACCTTCAGAACTGACTGTACAGAGGTCTCCATAGATTTTGCCATAAACATCTGACAACCAGACAGTTTCGTTAGTTTGTGGCAACATCTCTCGTATTTAGGTCCTTTTATGTACTGATGATGTTGGTGTTCCATCGGCTTTCTGTCACAACTCATGTATTAATATTTTTATTCCCCACAGGAAACTGGAAGTGCAGTTGCCCAAGTTCTCCTTGGAGCAGTCATTCTCCTTGAAGCCAAGCCTGTCCAGCTTGGGCATTACCAAGATTTTTGAGAATGGTGCAGACCTTTCTGGCATTAGTAAATCCTCAGATCTGAAGCTCTCACAGGTAAATACATCCTCTTCTTCTGATCGTTACCAGAGTGCAAAGAGGTTACTGGGTAGGTTTAGTTCAGGAGTAATTAAACAAAGCTGAGTAATGCTATGATAATGTCTGATCTATTAAACCTTTCCACTCTCCTCCTCTCTACATATCCCTCTTCTGTTGTTTTGTCAGTAGTTTATATACAGCTACAGTCCAGTGAGGGGTCCTCCTTTTAAAATTAAAATGCATATACTGTAGTATTAGACACAGTATTCTGCTAGCTGTGTTTCTCGCAGTCACCAGTGTTTCTTTTGGTTGCAGGCAGTGCAGAAGATCTCAGTGGAAGTGGACGAGACGGGAAACTCACCTGCCCCAACATCGAGCAGCTTTTTCATTGACCCTCTTCCTCCACGACTCACCTTCAATCGTCCCTTCCTTTTCATTGTCTACCACGAAGACACCAAAACCCTACTACACATGGGACGTGTGGTCGACCCCACTAAGAATTAGACACACTGTGTATCCCGATGATTAGCCAAAATACATCTTATTATGATTTGTTTGGCGTTTTTGTAGTCTAAAACATATTTACTACAAACTCACTATATTCCTTTCTCTGACAAGTGTTATTTTGACCTTCAGTGTAAATAATCCTTGCCTGTCTGTTAAGTTACTTCACTCGTAAAACTCACTATTGTTGTGCTGTAATTTACTGGGTAATTCCTGTACATAACTGTTACGTTTGATGCACAATTCCATGCTTTAGGCTAGCGGTGTCCAGAGCCATTCCTGGAGGGCGGTTATCCTGGAGAATTTCCATCATGCCTGGTGATTCAGTTCTAGTGAGCTTTTACCTGAGACACAAAGTATCATTGTTCTGAACTCAAATATGATGAAAAACCTCCAGGATACCGGCCCACCAGGACCGGAACTGGACTCCCCTGATTTAGGCGGACTTAAGTCATTTGATTACATCATGTACTCACATTTCCAAATTATAGTCTCCCTGGAACAACCTGTTTAACGTCTTACCTGGAGGTAATACCTGACTTGAACCTACAACTTCTTGTTCCGTAGTTGTGTAACTTACCACTAGACCATCAGCACCCCATGTACTAAATTCCATAAAATCTCAGATTATACCACAAATGTATTCAATGCTTTACAAACACTTGTAGACAAAGTAAGAGCTTCATGTTCCACAGGGGCTTTATTGATTGGGGTCTGAAAGGTTGGCGTGAATCAGTCAGGTGCTGTAGCACACCAGGCACAATCTCATTGGTGGAGTGGTGAGTTCCAGAACTCTTAAAGGTGGTGCTCAGTCATAAAAATACATACCGTGTCTCTTTATCATAGCCAGTTGTAAAATATAAAACAAAAAAGATTCTGCAAAGCATGCTATAATACAAGAAACAAAACAAAAAATGAAAGTAAATTAGAGTACAGCATAATACTCTCCCACTATATTTTTTATTTTTGGACAAATGGTGCAATTGTTTATGTGAAATAAGGCAGAGATGGATCAATGTTTACTTTCATTGATGTGAGAATACTGGGAGTCCCTTTTCCCCTCCACAGCCTGAGCATGGGAGTCCAGCTGGTTCTGCTACAGAGGAGGAACAAGGGATGTACATTGGGCACATGACGTATCTCCGAGATGGGACGAAGAGAGCCATCGCGTCCTCCTCAAAGCTCTGAGCCAGGGAAAGGGGGTTCACTTCACAATGGGCACTGTGCTGAAATCCTCCGGCAGAGTGACTGTCACTCCCTTCCCGACTGCATGCCAAATGAATTGGACTTCCTTTGTCTAATGAACAGGATATAAGGAAAATGGGGGTCAACATCAGCCTGGTCTGTTCTTCAAACAAGTTCACGTATGTCAGTGGTAGAGGAGTCAGACTCACATGGTCAGCTTCCTCGACTGTGGGTCTTTGCTGCCGTTGCTGCGGTGCTCGACCGAGCTGGTTGTGTTGCTGCGGATCAATACAGGCATGGAGGAGGTAGAGGGAGTTGGAGACAGCGAGGAGGACGAGGAGGCAACATTGAAATGGTGGGGTCGAAGGGCATCGTCTAGAAGGTGCAGTGATTCATAGATACAAGAGAACAAACATGATGGGAGATTTGACTTTTGAGTGACAGCAGGATGAGTAAATGTTGAAGTCAACTGTGTGGTTAGTGCTGTACCATTAATAAACTAGTTACTGGTCAGTTGTATATATTTATTATTAAACAAATTTAATAAAAATCTTCATTTGTGAATGAAGCCCAATATTCTTAGTTACCATTCATTGGCATTATGGAGCTCTTCCCTGATCCAGGACAACTTCCTGATTCCTTCACCTTTCTGTAGAAGAATATCAATGTTAAAACAGACCAACATAGATGATAATATAGTGTATGTGGCCAGTATTCGCTTTGGTAAAGAGGGTAATAGTACTTACAGAGTTTTGTCTGAGTTTGCCATTTTGGGAGTGCTGGGATGGCTACTGAGGGACCGACTGCGAGCCAGTTTGGCTCTCCGCATCTCCTTACCTAAAAACACCATTATCAAGATAATTAATAGGGTTTTCACTGTGGCCTCTTTTTGTAGTCATAGTGTCTCTGCAGTTCACACTGACCAGCAGATGAGGACAGAGTTGCACCTGATGTAGACCCTGACAAGCCCTTGCTACCAGAAAGCCCTGCTTTGCTGTCTCTTCCTGCAGATAAGCACAACAGCAACACCATTCATTGCAGAGTTGTCATGCAACACTGATAAAGTTGAACCTAATTTACAGCTTAGAAATCAAATTCTGTCTGTATAAGCTGAGAGACCTGTTTTGCTTGCCTTCTATAACTTTGGAAAATATCTTTACTCAGTAATGTCTTGGTGTGTTTGGATCAGAGTGCAAGAAAGCTACTCACTTTTCTTCTCAGTGTGCTTTTCCCCAACCAGTTTCGCCTCACTCTGCTGCCGCTCCAACAGCTCCTGTGTTTACCAAAATAAGTATTAAATAACTTTGTTAATACGGTCCTCACTTTAATATTATATTTTATTAAAACAATTAGATATTGTTATGGAATTAAATTGCATCCCAGTAATCTCTCACCATTTCAAGAAGTAATGTTTCCTCTTTCTCCTTCTTTTGGTCCAACAGATCTCTTTCATGCCTTTTATGATACTGCAGGAGTGAAAAGTGCTCTGAGATCTCAAAATCAACCACAGAGTCAAATCAATCTACATTTAGATCATTCAGAATGATATCCAGATATGAATGTATTTACACCTAGCATTAAAATCTGTCTATTGTGTCCACATTGCACTCAAACCGAGATCTGATCATATTTTTGACATAATTTTTGGCATTTGATAAATTGGGGTGATAAAGGATGGTTAAGATCTACCATTATACCACTGTAACTGCTTGCACAAATCCTCATGCTTTATCATGTCTGTCTTCTACCAGGTCGCTGTATGTTGACTGAAAACATTTAGACTTGTGCTATATGTGGACACAATTCACCCCAGGCCTACCCCTAATTTTAGTTGACACTTGGTAGAACACAGTGGTAGTAATGCAATCTGATCTTGATTCAATCATAAAAAGGCAGGAGTACGTGTGTCTCAGATCTATTGAGTTCATACCGGTTCTGTCATGTCCATTTTGTCTAACTCCAAGACTGTCTAAGAAAAGGAAAAAGAAAGAAATATGAATCATGCAAAAATATGTTTATTTTGGAAAAATAACACCGAAAGTGGTTCTTCACCTTGCGAACCATGGCTACCACGTCTTTGTCTTTTTCTCGGCAGAGCAGCTTTCGCACGCAGAACTCCAGCTGCTGAAGCAGGTGTTTGTCAGCTGGCAGCCTGATGGTGGACCTCAGCCTGGGCAGCATGTGGCACAGTTTATACCTGCCAAAGTCAAAACCTCCGGTTCATTGAGCAGTTAAGGACAGCATGTAACAGCTACACAATGATGGTGTAGTATATGAATATCGGAGAGAGGAGCTGAAGCCTTCACCTGACATTGGCCACGGGGTCATTGACAAGGTCGAGTGCCTGAATGAAAAAGTGCTTGCAGAAGTACGATTTGGAGAAGAGATCTATGGCAATTTCACACAGGTCCAGAAATCGCAACCTGTTCCAGTAGCTTCTGCCTTGGGCAAGTTCTTTAAAAAAATAAGAAAGTACTGAGATATAATCACTCTATATTTGTTGCTGAAAAATAGGTTTCAGCTCTAAATTTGAGGTTTGCAGTCAGTGTGTGTGATCTATATACTCTCAGGACATAAAGTCTGGGCAAAATCTGTCCCTCTTACCCTGCATTATTTTGCTGATGATCTCCTGCCTTTGCTCCTGTTTTCGATTATAGCGCAGAAATACACACAGTGTCCTAGCAGCTTCCCTTTGGACTGGCAGAACATTCTGGAAAATATTGAGAAGTTTTTATTTAAAATCAAAGTGAAATGAGTTGAATTTCAGTATTACTGTGTGTTCATGTCTCACATTTGTGGTAATGATGCTGAATATTCTCTGTAGAAAGCGGAAGTAGATCTGGTCTCCGGGGATGACCCGGGGCAGGCAGGAGTAACGCTGCAGCAACTTCTCATGAACCCTCCAGCGCAGTGAGGATGCGGCTTTCTGCTCAGCTGCCACCAGGGCAGGCACCAAGTCGGGCACATTCACCTGCTGGGACAAGAAGACGACAGCAAACTCAACAATGCTTTTTATTAGCAATTTTTTTTGCTATTGGTTGCAAACTGAATAATGATATAATGAATAAGGAAATCCAAAGCTCACTTTTATTGCCACTCTAGTAGCATATTTCAAAAAGGAAAAAAAATCTGGCCAGAAGAGGGAGCTATAACCTCCCCCACTTTTTGCCCTATAAGCACAGGCGCGCGCACACACACACTTTTAATGTTTGTGGAAGCCAGAATTAATTTTGGCCCTGAACTGTACATGTAGGACCATATTTTCTACCCTAACATCAATTACAAAAAGTCTCAAACACATGCACACCGGTACCTTGCTCTCGGGCCCCGCTCCTTCGCCCCTGGATGTTGCTAGCTCTAAAGTCACCTGAAGATGATTAAGCAGGGCATCCAGGACCTGGCAAATGAAAAGAAGGTAATCTTAAACACCACCTTGATGTGAAAGCCGTACCTTGAGCTTAAAAATGTCACACGGCATGCTGCTGTATATTAAACTGTAGAACTAGTAAGCAATTCTACTGCCAGAAATAAACCTTAATTATCAACTAATTATATTAGCTATTAGATTTTGTTATTGCTAAAACTATGCACTTATTTGCCAGATTGCATTAGTAACCATTAGAAGACTTAACTGTGACTAATGCAAAACTGTTGTGACTGTTTATTTAGAACCAATATCAATATTTCCAATCAGTCTTTTTACATACATATTTCTAGGATTTCCCAGAAAAGCTTTGATATTCTACATTTACAGCATTTAACTGTGACATGCTCTTAGGGCTTGATGATTGTGCTTCTGGGGGTAGAATAAAGCCAGACTTAAACATACAACCTCTTGGTTAATAGCCAAGTACTCAACCACTAGGCCAACACCCTCCCACCCACTCATCCATTCTCCTACAGGAGATTCCTTCTGGTTTTCTTGGAGTCTCTGAATAATAAAGCTTTCAGCAGCAAGCGGTATGCTTCTCCTCTCACCGTATACTGTTGCTGATAATATATGTATGTGAATAAATAATGTCTTTAGGGAAAGAGCGCCCACCCACCTAGCTGTGTTTTAAATAGTGGCTATCTATAGGATCAATGTCAAAGGTCAAACGAGAAAATTTTTCGATAACCACAAACAGAATAACCTGAATAATCGATAGTTCTTCTAACTAATGATTAGTGTCACATAGCCTCAGGACATTTGGGGTGTTCTGTATGCATGGCACACCACCGAATGCTAATACGGTGTGTGACTAACATCTCTCAAGGGATTGGTACAGAACAAACAATAACTAGCACCTAACGTCAGCTACAGAGAAGCAGTGTATTCACTCGTCCCACACAACCACGGTGGCCTGTAACCTTCATAACACACACACATAGACATTCAGCTGCTCACAGCACATTGGTAGGCCTAAGCCCTCCTGGCATGGGCCACTGCTGTAATATTTGATTGCTTTGTAACACCAGTACTGAAGCAGTTGGTAGCATAACGGTTAGCGAGTTAGCCCTGAGATTGGTAGATTGCCAGTTCAAGTCCCGGACTAGTAAAGGTACCACTGAGCTACTCATGAGCAAGGTACCATCTTCAAGCACTACTCCCCGAAAGCTGCCCACTGCTCCTTCACAGATGGGTTAAATAAAAATGTCACATTTCGTTATGGTGCACTGTCTGCTACGGTGTGGCCACAATGACAAAATAATCACTCACTTACATTAAATTCACTTAAATACACCTAACCTAATGTAACCAGGGACTAGACAATTGTTTGACACATGCACAGCTGACACACACACACACAAAACTCAAATCCCCAGGCTCAAACGTGAGGGTCTATTTCAGACAAGCACAGCACAGTTCTGACGGAGTGGGGATTTGCTGGAGCACAGACAGAAAAGTGTTCTCTGTCCAAGAGGGGATTCAGCTATCTGCCAGGCTTCATGGAGAGACCGTCCTGGGGCAGAGTGGCGCTCTCAACGGGAGAGTGTCACCAAATGTCACACAAGCCCATGTGCCAAGGGAATGACAGCAACGAGTCGCACAGCACAGCTGCAGACTCTCTATCACACATCCACCCACCCGTATAGTGTACAAGCACAAGCATGCGACAGACAGAAGCAGGCGCTTGTTATCACATCTTTGAGGGGCCACAGAGTCATTAATATGCTGCATATCTGTTATATATGCGTGACTACCTATGTAGTCTCAGAAAATGCCAAAATTTAAGCACGACTCTTATCCTCAGCTTGACATCGGTAAATAACTGCTTCGCAAAATTTTCTGGACCATGAAAAAAGTCAAAAATGCAAAAAGACCACCTAACAGGTTTGAGCACTAAAATATAAAAATATACATATACATTAACAAGTCCCTCATGTGTGAACAATTTATCTAATTATATTAATTTGAAGTACACGCATACATGCTGTTATATATACATACACATGCATACACACAGACAGATGCATACATACAAACTCAAACCTCACCTCTAATGAATCATCCTGCAGCAAAGTGATCAGCTCTTTATGTATATAATGCACATTTGGACCCAGCAGTTTAACCACCTGAAAAAAAGCAAAAAGAAAGAAAAACAACATGCAATTTTAACCTCAGAACAGTCTTGTCCTAAACCCACGGGCACAAATGGCCAGCAGTTAGTGCATCTGTAAGGTAATGACACCTATTAGAGAAAAAAAAGCAGGATAACTGCTTTGAGTATTAATAACGAAGATGATTCTCGCATTCATGTTCTCACACTCATCCAGGCTCTTTACTGCTAGATTATCTATTAAACGGCAGGAATTGTCAGCATTACATGCTCTGGAAAAGTGAATGTAGAAATGAAGCACTGGTTTTTGCACGTAAAAGAAGCCAACCACATGCAGGTCTGAGGCCTCTTCTACTTTTGGAAAACAGAAATCTAAAGCCAGTACCTCATGGAACCCCTCAGCGGCCGTCCGTCGAACTGAGATTTCAGGATCGTGACACAGACTAGAGAAGGTCCGGTACAACTCGGACAGGAAGTGGTTTGGGTCAGCAAATAACACCATGGCCTGTGGGGAAGGGTGCGAAAAGCGCATCAGAAAACAGACTGAAATTTTCAGAGCTCAAGAAGAACATATATGAATTATGAAAAGTACCCTCATAAAAGTATAATATCAGGCAGGTTTTTAACCCATATGTCGCATTCTCATAATTTATTAACATTAGTAAAATATGTACAATTGATAAAATTGATCCAATCCAAGTGTGTGAAACAGCAGATGTACCTAAGGGCCTGATTACACATATGCAGATATTTACACTGTGTGCATCTACACGACATTCGGTGTCTGCGTCATGTTTTTCCATCAGTGAATAGCAGGCGACATGCCTAGTGTGTATCACGATACAGTGGCACCAAGCGCCTTCAGCAGAAAAAAGACGTCAGTGAAGACGTTCTTTCACAGCATCACTCAAAGCACTTCAAGTTGAAATACGTTCAACTATTAGAACAGCACTGGGCTCGTCAATGTCACTTCTCTCTTGCTAGCCAATCAAAATCGAGGAAGGGGACATACACAGTCAATGCACCCAAGCTCTACATCTCAAAGACATGCGAGTGTCTATTTCAAACGCTGCCGCTTATGCCAAAATGTGTTTTCTTTCCACTGTAAAGATTATCTCTTTTATGTTAAAAAATATGCATTTATAAAAATAACCGCATACGTGTAAAAAGGCCCTTAATCAAATGGTCTTACAATTTAGTAAACTGAAGGAAATAATAGATACAACATAGCTGAATGAAAATAAAGAATGGTAATCTCTATTTACAGCCAGCACAGACAGCTGAGGAGCACTTGATAAGAGACTGATTGTGATGTTACAGGTTTAATTTCCTCTAATCAGAACCCAGATCAAAGAGTCTTGGAACAAGAGAAAATTTGGCCCTGCAGATCCTCTACATTTTCAAAGCACATCATTCTAATTCGGACTGCATCTTCTCTATTTCAGTCCCTTTCAGAACAGGCTGTTTCTCATTAGTATTCCTAGATGCAAATGAGCCGCTGCTGCCCACACCCCACTCCGGAACTGGGACGTAGACAGCATGACGAAAATAACCTCACGTGAAAATAACCAATATGGCGGCTGCTAACAGACCATCCACACAGCCATACATGTACAACGCAACACTCCAACACTTCATCACGATTCCTACGCTTGTGGACGGAGGTTCTCAGATAGGAGGGTGGAGTTATTCAAATGTCCCCTACTGTGACACAGAAGTACGGGAGAGATCTAAACGGCTTGTTTAAGCACACAATTTTTGATAGTATTTGTCAAACTTACAGTGTGTGTAGAGGCAGTACAGGTCCAAATGGATGTTTAAAGAACAGAAAAAGTGATTTTTTTCATAATATGGGACCTTTATGGACTACTCAGTTCTCATATTGTCCTTAACAGATTGCACTCATAATTAAAAAATTAGAAGTATGACCCTAACCCTATGACCGCATTTAGACCTAAGCGCTGGTTTTGGTTAAAATCACCCTGTTTAATGTCGTGTTTCAGTCACTCACGGGGAAGTTGTAGGCACAGTTCCTGCGCACCAGTGCGTACTTGTTCTCCAGCTCCAGCGGGTAGGGCTGGCTCTCACAGTGGCCGTTCTCGTGCTGCAGTCCCAGGCAACACAACTTCTTATAGAATTCCAAGAACCAAAGGTGCTGCTCATCTGTGAAAGATGCTGTTGGGAAGCAATGGGAAGCATGGTTTAGACAGATCTGGATAAAGAGTCTGAACCTTTGCTCTCATATGAAAGTCAAGACAGAAGGGAGCATTTAGGAAAAGCTTGACAGTAAGGAACCAGCACCTGAGCACACAGCTGGTGGATTTTGACAGTGGCCACTGCATGCTTTACCCTAAGCATGCCTTTTCAAAAATCCTATTTTAGCAGTTTTCAAAATAATTCAATAAAAATGTTTGTAAAACACCTCTTATTTCAATGAATCTTGAGTTTAATTCTGCCACAACAAATTGAAGCAATAACACGGAGACCTACATTAAAAAACAGGTGAAGGAGTTGCAGAAGTAAACATAGCACGAGACACTGAGGTATAGTATTGTACACTGCTCCTCCTTATCATTAGCTATACAATTTAGCTTTATGCTTACATTACCTTTTACCTTACATTGCAGTAATTAACATTTGCATATCCATTTAAAGTGAACATTAGCCATCCAACTGGTGTGAATAATTGGACTATGGAAAAACAGAGAAGGCCTTAATTGTGTCCAGGAGTTAGTGTGGATCAGTGCACTATACCATTAAAGTCTTGCTGTGAAAGTGAGTCATATTCAAGTCTTGGATGAACACAGCACTCTGGAGTCTAGTATTTACCCTCCTCACCCTTTTTTAGCTCATGAATAGCTCGATAATTAGCTGATGAAATGTTTATTCAGAAAAAAAAAACCAGACCTCATCTGATTAATTACATCCTACTAAGGGCTAAAGTCAGCAGGTTTGGGGGTCTACCCAGAAGATAAACACAGGATTCCATTAAATAAGATTTGCATGCGTTAATTAAGTGCCTGATTCCATCAATCAAGATATTTTGCTGAGTATTAGTGAATAAAGTGGAGGCAAAAAAGCCTGGAGACACAAAGTCCCTGTAGGATCTAACTGATTTGTCCTACCTTGAAGCCAGCAAGCCTGTGGCCTTCAGTATATAATTATGTTTCTCTTTGGCACAATATACAATTACTGACACATAATAATACCTCCTTCTAACTGATTCATTTACTGATCAGCTATTGCATGATCTTCGGCACTGAAATATCAAAATGTCATCTGTTATAAAATACTGTCTAAGCTACTGAGCAGAAATAACAGAGAAGGACAGGATTTCAGACACTATCAATTCTATTTCTACATTAACAGTAGCTTAGGTTTGAGCTGGACTCAGACACCCACCCGAGAGGCCGTGACACAGCTTGCCGTACTGGAAGGACAGCGAGGCCAGCACTGCCTCGTCAGCTTTGAAGCACTTCTCACAGAACGTCTTCACCAGGGGAAATATAACACGTGTCCTGTCGTCTGCAGAGAAAAGGTGAGAGGAAAACAGAGACCGCATAAGACTTGAGATATCCAGCCTTATCTCTATTCTGCAAAGCGACACGGCTTGTCTGTTTCTACATCTAACATTGCAGAATGTCTGAAACATGGATATAGACTTTAGAAAGACAAGATATCTCACACAGGAGGGTAGAATAGACTAGGGTAGAATAGTTTGGAGCACATTGTATGAACTGTCTGTAGGTCCTTAAAATAGTAATCTTGAAGAACTTTAAACAGAAACAATGTGTGAAAACACTTGTGGAAATGATTGAACAAGAACAGGTACTGTGATACAGCAGCTGCTTACACCAGCATGTGATAATTAGATAAGAGGGTTTCAAAAATATATGTATGAAGTTCTTCTACAGCGTTAGAAGTGCTAATAGGAACAAAGTTTCCATTCCACCAAGAAGCAAAGCAGACTGTGCTTGTTTATATTGAGAATAAGGCTCTACTTATTAAAAAACATAAAATAACTGTGAGGTTGTCTGAAGCTTTGCAGATTAAAAATTTGTGATTACGTTTACACAAAGTTGTGAATTTGCACTTGTCAAATAAAATGTCACAGGATGCACTTTTACCTGGTAAGACACCGATTTAACTATGCGTCAGGTCACTTTAAATAACCTCAATTCAAAGCTTAGGCCATAGCAAGCAAAATGCCATGCTTAGTCAGTTCAGATGTAATGATGTGAGCTCACATTCTTAGTAATGACAGAACATAAGTCCATCTCATTAAGGGCAAGCAGTGTAGTGATGAGACATTATGAAATAACTCTGCATGTGAGACACCATAACCACCCTGTTGTAGCTTGACCTGATGCTGAGGTCACAGCTACCCCGAGGAACACCTGTGTGCAGTTGCTACTTCTAAGCCCTCATAACCTCATAGAACATTAGTACAATGCCCTACATCAAACATCCCACAGACACAGATTCAGAGGATCAGTAGAGCAGTGCAAAGATGTCATACTTTAGTAGCTTGAAGGCAGAGGCGTCAAAAGTACACACATTCTTCACCCAAGTAGAAGTATAGATACATGTGTTTAAAAAGACTCAAGTAAAAGTTGAAGTATTGACTAGACTTCTTTACTCAAGTTAAGGTGAAAAATATAGGCTCTAAAACATACTTAAAGTATAAAAGTATAAAGTACCCTTGCAAGGGACAAAACCACCATCTTAGGACAAAGCTGACTGGACTCCATGTCCAAGCGTTATGTAAAGTGCAAGCAGAGAAAAATAAAGCCACATGACTAAATAGAGCTCCATTATACATAATGATCACCTCTATCCTAAACACATCGTACAAAAATTATTATAGTGCTGTAAAGAGCACTGTAAAAATAAACTGAACCGAACTGAATTTAGCCGAGCTAAGCTTCTTTCTGCCACGGCAATCACATATCATTTCCCACCAAGCTGCCGCCTGGTTTTATTTTCTTTTTCTCTCTCGCTTTATCATGTCTATCGTGTTGTGCGTCATGTGCAAAGTCCAATAACGCCAATGGGATTGTCTTTTCTGTGTGTTTACTACGATTTTAAGCCTCAACCACTAATCAGTCAAGAGGTCTGGATGGCGCATATTATTGATAAAATGCATGGCAAAATGGCCCTATAAACGTCATTTAAATTAAACGAAACAAGAGTAATGAGCCCGATTTGAAAATGTAAGAAGTAGAAAGTACAGATATTCATGCTAAAAATGTACGTAGTAAAAGTTAAACGTTGGCACAAAAATAAATAGTCAAGTAAAGCACAGATACCCGAACATTCTACTTATGTACAGTAACAAAGCACTGGCACTTTGTTACTTCCCATCTTTGCTTGAAGAAGAGGTTCCGTGTTATCCAAGTTATCACAGTCACTGTTATGTTGTTCTCCATTAACTTCACTGTTACGCATTTGTTCTGTATAGTTTCTTAAAAGTGGACATATACATCTAACAATGAGTATAATGTTTATTGTTGGCAAGTTTAGCAACACTGAACTGGCCATGAAAAATTCTTCATAGAAGGCATATTACTTTACAATGCAACTTGTAGTTTTATAGATATTACAGAAAAATGCTTAAAAACTTTAAAAACATCAATAAACATGATTCAGATTTTTTTAATCCTAATAAACATTGAACAACATATTTCTCTGGTGCCACTGTTCACGGTCTGAAAGTGATACTTCATAACTAACATTGCTGTCCTAAATGGAAAAAAGTACACCTGGGATTCCGGATGTATTATTATAATAATAATATAAAATTTGCCCCGTGGTGTGTTGGCACCCACCCAGGGTTGATTCCCGCATCGCATCCGAAGTCACACGGCAGGCTCCGGTCAGCGCGACCACAATAACAATTAATCTGTTAATGATGCATGAATGAACAAATATAAAAATTGTTTTGTATGTAGCTCACCACTGTCAAATAACTCTAGGAGATTGATGATGGTGTCAAAGGCAGCCAGTCTTACAGTGCTGCCCTCGTCTCGAGCAAGCTCCACCAACTCTGGCAGCACCACCCCCTTTGTGTGATCCAGTCTGGAGCCAAAAACAAGAAACAAACACATAAAACATCAAAAACATGCATGTTCTAAGCTCATATATTCATATACTAACTTATTTGCTCACTCATGCAGTGAATAAAGTCAGAAACATGCACCCTTGAGCCATGATTTGCTTGTTTTTGACTAACTGAAAGAGTTCAACCAGGTATACTGATACCAGAATCAATGAGAAAACAATCACCTTCTCGTATGGAAATCAGAGCTGGAGTCTTGTTCTTAAAATTTTGGCCTTGGCTCTCACTATTTAGATTTTTATTGTTGCTACCAAACTTACAATATAAGACAGGGGCAGGCAATTCCAGTCGGGAGACCGAATATATCTGATACCAGGTGTGAATGCTATAAAGTCAAGTGTAATGGATAAACTGCTGTACACTGGCCCTCCAGGAACAGAATCGCTCAACCCTGATTTAAGACATGACCACAGCTGTATATAAGCATGCATGATCACTTATTAACTATAGTCTTTGCAAATCCAGAGGTTACCTATGAAAACCTATTTAGATCTGTAAATTTAGACCACAAGTGTATTGTGCTATAAATGCAACACAGACAGACATTGTTTCTTCCTGTTTACTCATCATACTGGCAGCCGAGTCTAAATGATCAAGTTTAGACGTCACTCGTTCCCACAGACTGTCACACCAGCTCTTTCAAGTAGTCCATTGCAACCTCAAGCCTGTATACTAAAGTCAAAAGGCTTTGCCAGGCACAGAGCAAACACTCCTTCTGGTGTCTGTCCAAAATCTGCCTTTGTTTGCTAACAGTGTGGCAAAATAAGAATCTACTGTATATTAGCCATAAACAGTCTTATAAAATATAATACCCTTTTCACTAGCAGCAATACTTACTGTACATTAGAAGAAAACCACTGTCTGACTAAAGTCTCAAGGTCTGTCTGTTTGGTATTAATGCCAAATTACGTCTGGGGAATGCTATAGACAGCTGTTTGAAAAATGTTGTGTCTTGTCAGGGTCTTAAACCATTTCTGATTTTGACTCCAACTCTGATGTAAAATGCTGTGCCCCATGAACATGCAGAAAAAAGGCCATGGTGCGTTGGCAACCCTCTCAGGCAACACTGCCAGCAAATGTGACGGTAATACTCTTCTTTATCTGACCAATCAGAAATCCTATTCAGAAAGCATGATTTTTTTTCATGCACAATTAGCCAAGCACATCCCGTGTAACAGCCAGCCGTCAAATTTTAAGGGGTATGCATAAATATTTTTTACTTTGACAGCAATGCTAGTAATCTCATCACTACAGTTTCTTAAATGGTAATGGATATTTTGACACAATTATTTGTTACTTAGCTGACATGTTAATTTAGCTAGACAGCAAGATAAAAAATAATTCCTAAATAAGGGACTCAGAAACATTTATAAAACATTAAGTGAGCAGCCTTCTATCAAATCACCTTCAAAATCTGAACTGATATGGGGTGACTCAAAATTCTAATTCAGATAATGCAAAATTTGCTACAGATGAATACAGTATCTGCCAGCAACAGTTACTGGCAATGTGTCTGGAAGTTGCCAGTATTTTATAAGCTGTCTTCACATTACTTATTTTACATTTATCTTTTGCATCCATTTATTCCAAAAACTAAAAAATACCTCCGCTCTTTAAATAGTTTTATATCTATCTATCAAAAACAAATATGATGTTTTATATATGCTTATAAATAGGCATTTAATCTGAGCAAACAAAGCAACTAGTTTATACACAGCCTACACTTCTCAGTTGTATACTTTTACCATATACCTTTTGATGGGACAATATTGCAGTAGTACAAAGATGTCTCGGCCTTTCTGTAAAATGTATGCCATCTACGCATCAGCATCCTTTTGGAGTCTAAACTTTAGGCTGCTCAGAATTCAGAACACAGCTTGAGACCCTGATACTGGTAATGAGGTCATTGGACTCATAGGGGAGAGTCGATTTTTAAGAGGGTTTGTCTCTTTCTCGTTTTCTTTTTACCCAATTCCCCTGGCGATGTTCTCCAGCTGGCGACACATGCAGGAGCGCACCTCGTACTCCACGTCCTGACACAACGACCTGACCAATGGCAGCAGGTCCTTCTTCACTCTGCAGAAAGCCGGCCACAGAACAGACTCAAATCGGCAGACAGACTCACACAAATAAACAGATTTATAGCAGGAGGTCAACCACACAATCAAAAAACAAGACATTTACACAATTGTTTTCATAAAGTAAAAAGCCACCCAAGACCATGTGTTATAATGTTCTTCGGTCTTGGCCTTTGTTAAATTAAACATAAATAAAAGTCATTGCAGGGCATGACCTCAATTAATTTATTTCCATGAAATATAATGTATGGCCTTGAGAGATTTTATACAATAGATATGACTGCAATTGTATAAAATACAGTTTAATAAACAATAAAGCATTTAAAGACATTACGATTCAATAACAACATGGAGATTATTCCCAAGCTTTCCAAGATTGTGTAGAAACTATAGACTCTTATTGACTTCTATTGATATACTGCAGTTACAAGAAAACAAACATACAAAATTGCAAATACATTAGTATTCTTCTGTAGTTACCAATGGTAAAATGTATTTTATAAATAGAACTAGACAATTTACTGCAATTTTCATCCTGATATTAGTACAGCAGCTGCACATTAAGTCCCTCATATGGCAATGATGTGTGTATATCAGAGGCTAATAAGACGTAACCAGTATAGTTTCCTAATATGTAGAGAAACTTGGAACTTTTGCAAACTCACACTGATGAGTCAAACTTGGCAGCAACCTTCCCGAGGATGCGACAGCTGGCCAGCCGGGCCGGTACAGACTGAGAGAGCTGAGCTTTAGAAACCAATGGGCTCAGAATCTGCAAACACAATCAGGGAACAGGAGGAGAAGTAAAGCTTTCAAAGTTTTCTTCTGCTTTGCTTTATTTCATAGACTGCTCAAACAGCAAAACTCAATGGGCAAATTAGAACAAAGTTCTCATTACCTCCTGTCTGATAGTTTCTTTTGGTAAAGCATCGATAGCTGACAGCAGGGTCTCCAGCCAAGCACTGCTGACCACTGTTGTGAATATGACAAAGGGAAAAGCAACATAGATTTCAAGCCCGTGAGGAGCATCCAAATATTATTCAACAAAATGGCACCAGAGACATTGTCTTGCTAGTGACCATAGGTTTTGATGTAAAATAACCTTGTAATGTGTAGTAAACCTTTTTGAACACAAAACCCCATCAGTAATAATCACAATAATATACAAGAGCAAAATATTAGGACAAATAAGCACAACAGGACATTTCTGTGACCTATTCATTGGAATTAAAAGATAAATTTGCGGCTAAAGCACCATATGTCTGCATTCATCTTTGGTCAGATCCAAACTGCATATATTTTTGTGCAGGTTTTCATGTTTGTAAATGGACAGTACTGTACAGAGTTGTGGCTCCTCAGAGTGCTGACCTGTGTCCCTGTGGTCTAGGTTGAGGAGAACAATCTGTAAGATTGAGTGGGTGTGTGTTTGGATAAGGACAATGTCATCCTGGAGGATGGTCAAGAAGGAGCCTGCCGCAGCAAGCTGCATGTCTGCCCCAGCTACATGCAGCACCTCCTGTGACAGAGGGAGTAAAGCAATAAGTGGACATAAGTGAAATTTCAGGGGTGAATATCCCAGTACCCAGGGCTGAGAAGAACATGAAGAAAGGAAGCAGAATGTGGCTCACCCTGACTTTTGGCACCACTCTTCGGAAGGTCTCTGCTGGGTTCTGACGCACCAGGTTTGGCAGGTTGACAATCACACTGGCTCGCTGGACATCCTGACCAGAGCTGGCAAGGAGATAGGACAACCACAAAGAGACAGACACTCAGTTTCCACATATCCCTCAAACTCAGTGTCGAAAATAAAATACAAACCTTCCTCTTGCTAACAGTAGCATCCCCAATGCATCTCTATTAATCAGTTTGACAGCCAAATGACGATCATCATGCCACCGTCCAAAAATAGCAATGACGCTTCTTTGAAAACATGATTACAGTTCTTCATAACTTTGCATAAAGGAACTGTTGTGACATAGTTTAAAATAGACCTGTTTTATTCTGGCCTTTGCTGCAACTTAAAAGTATGAGCATCTCTTTTAGACGTGTTCCTTGATGATTCAGGTTTGGCCCTCTATGCTGTGCTTTCAGATGATGTGCTTTTAGTGGACTCATGGGGCGAGGCAGAACATCTGATTGCTGGCTAAGCAAATTACCTTCCTTGCATTAAGTATCACTAAGGTTTTTTGCTTTCCCTTGCCTCAGTATACAATGCATGATTTAAAAAAAAGTACACCATCTTGTTCTTCATTTCGAGAGTTTTTGCATGTAAACCCCATGACCATACCTATTTTAAAAGTGTACCTGAACAAACACAGAAAACCAAAGCACAGGCAGTGTGTCTAGAATACTAGTTATCTAGATGGACGCTTTTTAAAAGCTGTACATTTAAAAAAACCCTGCCGTCTTACCCCCACGATCTTCTTACCTCTCAGCTTCCCATGTGCTGTTGCCCTAAATAATGAACCATAAACAGGTACTCATTACTTTTTCAGAGGCAGATTGTCCTCCAGTGGCCTTTGTTGGCAGAGGGTTATTTAATAACTATGAAAGAGCTTTGCTTGCTGCCAAGTCTGTTGAAGACGGTAATGTGGTCATGGTTTTGTGGACAACCTGAATATGGCAATAATGTCCAGCACCTTGGCAATAACACTGTTTATGGACTAGCTGACAGAGGCCGTATCGAGAGGAGAGCAGCTGGTATCTATGGGAAGAGCAGTGACCTAATCAACTAAAGACCAGGTGATGAGAGGTCAAGTAACACAACCCAACTGTCTTGGCATGTTTGATCTGCCTCCAATTGCTCAGCCCGTCCCTACCTGGAGGCCAGTCAGAAAGTAAAAAGAGCCACACTTGCATTTATAATTATGTGTGACTGGGGAGTGAATGATGTAAGTTTCTTGTAAAGACAAGGTTTCCTACACTGAGATGATTTTTGATGAGATCAGGAAATGGTTTCATTTATGTGTTGATTTACATTGGTGTAAATCGTAGGGTAATTAATTTATCCTACACATATAAGATGTTATAAACCCTGCAATGAATTAAGACAATTTGTCTAACATGCTTTTGGTCACATTCTGTACTAAGACTGTGGAAGATCTCTGAAGTATTCATGACTTAATGGGTTGTAATAGTTTGGCTGGTATATGGATGGATGGATGGATGGACACATGGATGAATAAATCCAGCTAGTAGAAAGAACTTTAAAATATGAGAAACTTCTTATTTTCAAAATTTTTAGTAGACACTCAAACTAAGCACACATCAACAAACATTGGTAACACGAAAAGTAAGCAAGGGAACTCTAACATAACACAGCATTTCCATTTTTGAACACAATTAAGGTACGCTGGTGGGTTAATACAGCTTGCTTAGCCAACACAGTGTTTCAGAAATAACAAGCCATTATTATATTAAACAGAAGCACTAAGCATGCATTTTAGCCCTGTTGTGTGAATATTCAATTATGCAATGACATGGAAAACATGTCATTACCAGAATTACATTACATTACCAGAATTATCATTAAAAACAGAATTGAATAAAGCAAATGCAAAATGCTTATGAAAATACATAATTTAAAATGATGATTCAAAATGTGGTAATTACATATTTAAAATATATTTATCATTTATATTTCTGGAAATTGTCATGTTTAAATACATGATAGAAAACAGAGCAATGCCTGGCATTAAGGTTTTCTGTTTACAGTGATACTTCGGTCGCTAAGAAACAAGTTTAATCTTCAAAATATTGGTGGATAAAAAGTGGATAGTGATTCAAAAAGGAGGAGGTTAAAATATAAATTAATTTCACAAATTTAGAAAACGCAACACAAACATTTCAAGGTTTTCAGTTTAGTAAGTTGCCGCCAAGTTGGAAATTATTCAGGAATTCCTAGCTTAGACCCACCTGGAGGTAGATGTAAAACAATTTACCAAGATGTAGTGATTTACATCCTGACCTACTGATATACAAGACATGGAATTGTTCAAACATCTGTCTAGAAGTTTTGCAGCGTATGTTTCTTTGAGTCTTTGAATCCTCAACATATTTGAAAGAAATGCTGGGAGTGTATTAATTAAATGTGTGTGTGGGAGTATGGGAGTGTCTGTCCTTATTGCTAGTAACAAAGAGAAAGCAAAAATAGTGCATTAATATAGCTAGTGGGTCAACATTTGTAAAATTAGGGTGAAGGAACAAATGTGTTGAATCTAAAAAGAAACTTTCAACCAGTCAGTCAAAACAAATTATTGTTCTTATCGTTGATAAGCAAATCTATAAAAAAATACATATGCATGCATGCAAGTTTTGGAATGACATAGTCTTTAAAAAACTTTCCCAATGAAATTTTTATCAAAAATGTCAATCCTAACAAGTGAATATACATTAAAGTAATAAAAAATAAAATAAAACATTTGTATATACACTAAAAACCCAAAAGGAGCCTAAAACACACTCAATATATTAGGGCTATGTTAAGCTAAGGAATGTCTGCACATGAGGGACTCCCTCCTGTTCTGTTCATCTCTCCAACTGTTCATCCACAACTTAACAAGCACTCTCCTCCTTGTCATCTCACAGATTTGCTGGCAGCCTGCTTTTAAGCACCAAGTGACAGCCAACAGGGGCAATTAAATTGTTCTCAGAACTAGTTTGCTGCCCGAGGGAGCCGAGGTGTGGAATGGTTCTGGCACCTAATTAGCTCAGAGGAGGAGCATTACGTAGTTTTGTAGGTTAAAGAGGGCCAACGACATAGAGAATGAGATTCTGGTACAAGAGTTTATCAAATTGAAAGTCGCTATTTGTGTCACAGTGCAGTGACAAGTTGATTTTTCATGCATATATATTTCAAGGGAAAAAATCTGCATGGAATAGTGACAGGTCCGGCCTACGCACATGGACAAACTTGCTCAAGTGTAATAAAGTGATGCTCAGTTTTCCATCTGACAGAAAGAGTGGGAGCCAGCACAAGAATGCAAACTGCTTATTGCATACTGTATATGAAGAGACAATTTCTCTAATAGGTTATATAGGTTATACAGGTTAGGCTATGTCTAGATCTAGAATAAAAAACATAATATATAATACTATTTACACGTCCATTATTAGGCTTTGACCATTTTATACACTGTGTGAACTTATTTTCAATTAAAATGTGTCTATTTGAAACACATGAGAATTCTAAACTGAAGCATGGTGAAAGGTAAATAGAGTGTAAGCACAG
Source organism: Distichodus sexfasciatus (assembly GCA_032718565.1). NCBI lineage: Eukaryota > Metazoa > Chordata > Actinopteri > Characiformes > Distichodontidae > Distichodus > Distichodus sexfasciatus. The sequence continues at coordinate 3,643,430 of JAVGVS010000022.1, read as the reverse complement.
AAGAGTAATTGTGCTGATAGTATGAACCATCCACAAAAGAACAGCAAGAGTAAAAATAAAGAAGTTCAACAAGGTTATCTCATCATGTTTTGAAACAATTTGCCCCTGACAGCAGCATGATTACATATTGCGACAGTAATTGACATGGACACTCCTGAAGTGTTTTGAGTTCTAAGGAAATCTGATAAAAGCACAACCTCATCTGCCAAGTGATCGGAACCAGTGCATCTAAATTTAATAAGCCCAAATCATGGTTATTCTAATGCTGGTAACATAGGGGCTTAAGTACAGAGTCTCTGTGAAGTCTGCAGCTGAAGAGATCAGCACAGTGAGCTTTGCCAAAGAGATCAATGAAAGGCCACTCAGCAGCTGCAATATTCATGAGTTGTGTACAGCGGCGACGACACACTGCCTGCCCTCACCCGCTGAGCCGAACACTCTTCATCAGCCAGCAGGCGATGGATGAGAAGCTGCAAAGCATTCAGCTTAAACCCCAATGCAACTTTACTCATGTTCTAACCAGTCAAGTTTTTGACTTTTACAATTATTTTAATAGTTCAATGTAAGATAAAATAAAAGCTGTGGCAAAATATTCAGCAAATCATGTAACCACTTTCAACTTTAAAAAAAGCATTCTGTGAACTTTGTAAACGTTTTATAGATAAAAGACAAAATGTTTCAGTCATATATGAGGATCAGTTTTGATCAGCAGCTGTTATTCTCTTTACCTGAGGAGGTAGACTGCCCGTTCTATGTCATTCAGATCTTCATCTACAGTTAATTTGTCAATCTCCTCCGCAGTCTGGAAAATAAAACACATAGATGAATAAAAATGTCCTCATGCAAAACAATTGTAGGCTGTCTAATAAATTGGTGTGTCCACATTATTGGTTGACATGACCTAATTTTTTGATAAAACAAACAGAAAAACCTGTCATGTGTGTTTTATAGATATGAATAATCTAACTTAAACAAATGTTTTCTAAATTAAAACAGCTCTATTAAGACACCATTATGTGATGTTATCTGTGTAGGGGGGAAATTTTATGGAATGTTTGTCCATGTTAAATGTTTCTCTTATTTATAATTATTGGATTACAATACCTGACTTACAGGATCTGCCTTAATGATTCCATTTTGTTCTAATTGTAATACCAAATCAATTGTTGTTGTTTTTTTTACAGGTGATCCTGTAGAATTACATGGGAATGCAAGCATTTGGCCTTCTACATGAAGTACCTTGCCAACCTACTATGTGCTAGAGGAATCTGTATATGAAATATGAAATAACTAGACCAGCAGGGAACGATTCCATTACAGCTTAAAGATGACTCAGCCAAATATGTGAGGGGGTTTGGAGCGAGGCAGAATGCAAAGCACGATGGACTGCGTGGGAAGAACGTGTGGGGGCCGGGAGCCATGTGGGTGACGAGTCTATGACTTCAGGGCTTCTCTCATTAGCCGAAAAGCTCGTCTTTGGAACCTCCCTACCAAAAAAAGGGTGGACAGAAAACACCCGCCCCCCGTGTACGCAACATATCCTATTCTTACGGTACGTGACGGGGATGCTCGGGTATCAGGAGATGAGATTCATTTCATCCTAACCAGATATCTGTTGGGATGCCGAACAGCATCCTTAGAAGCGAATGAGAAAAGAAACGGATCGATGAGAGGGTTGGTGGTACAGATGTAGGCTATATAATAGGGGTGGGGATTGCATGTGGAGGTGTAAATGGAGATAGGAGAAGTGGTGTGTGTAGAAGCTATACCGCAGTGGAGTGGAGGGAGAGAGGAGGCGCGGCGGCGACGGCGGTGGTGATGCGGGCAGCTGACAGTAACTGCGTCACTGTGTAGCGAGATGTGGGCAACCCCCATCCTACCTAACAGCCCTGTCTGCTCCTTTACAACCGAGTAACTCCTCACAAGCCGGCCTTCTCCACCAGCACCTAACCCTAAACTACACAAACGTAAAAAACAACCGAACCCCCCCCCCTCCAAAACTCGAAGCACAGAAAACTGTGGAGCAAATCCACTTTTAGCCTTTTTTTAGTTTTAAAAACGCCGTCGTGTTACACAAACACTGTGAGTAGGTGGAGTGACATCAATTTCACTGATTAGAATCTCTCATCTACTCTATCTAAACCTGTGTCAGTAAACGACAATAATAAGTTACCTTTAAACTCCTTCGTATGGGTCTCTCGATGAAGGCGAGATCTTGTAGGTCGTCTATCTGTCCAAACAGACCGGACTGACTCAGTGTCATTTTGCCGACAAACATCTGCTCTCCTTTTCCCTCGTTTCTTCTATGTAGCCGTGTGATGGACGCGAGTTTTACAGCTCTGTCATGATCATGGCTTCTTAAAACTCTGAACGACGGCTGCTTCTGGTGAGATGGGGAGAGCCGCTTCCTCCCACGACTCGATACCCCCTTCAGGTTATAGAGACTTATTTAAGCTAGAACTACACACGGCAGGTGCTGGAGATGCTCAGACGCCTCTTGTCGTGTCCATTGAGGAAAAGGGGATTCGCAAAACACCGGGATTCCTGGAAGCGGTCGAGGTTTAACTTTGTCGGAAACGTCGCTGGCTGCGTCGAAGCGCGCGTTCCCATCGTCAAATTTACCTAAATTTGTGACGACAGAGCGACGCAAAATCTAATCCACAGACTACACGACTTTCTGACACCAAGCAACAGTGTGTTTTGAGCCTCTGTTAGTTATCTAACCGTATTCATTTCTACTTTAAACAGAAGTTGCCCCTAACAAGCTCACAGTAATGAGCACGGTTAAGTCAAAAAGCTGTAAGTTGTCGATCTGGGTTTCATTTCGACTTGAAATATCCTTTAGGCTTGTGATTATTCTGGCTCCAGTCGTCCACAAGCCGTAAATATACCAGATTAGATAACTAACCCCTGGCTAATACTGAAACCAGGCCCGCATTTTCACGACCTCCAAGCTAGCTACCTACCTAACGCTCGCTGCCTCACCTAGAAAAGTTGAAAAAATGTCTGTTGTAATGGCTAACGCGGTGGCGAGCGAACAGGGCGAGCGTGTAATAAAAGCCAATAAAACGCCACCGCAAGCCTTTTAGGTGTTATAAGAGAATGTCTAACTATGTGGCTAGCCTACATAGCCCTCGTCGTAACGAGCCCTGGCCAGCATTTCGATCTCAGAAGCGCCGTAGAGGCAGAACGCTCCGCTCCGCACCACGCAAACGCACTGCAGCAACTAAAGCGGTTGCCATGACGACCGCATGCCACTGTAGTTTAGAGCGTCAAAGCGGCGCGATTCCGTCACCAGCGCAGAACCTCCACATCCACACAGAGGGAGAAATCTGGCTTTGTAACAACGTAAAAGCACATTCATTATTCACATGCGTGCAGGAGCGCAAGGAAATTGGTAAAAAGAAGTAAGACACACAGTATATACACACGGGTGTAGAGGCAGATTTTAAGATATATCTGAGGGCCCAATGAGCCCCCTAAAAGCTATTAAAGAATCTGTTGCTGGTCAACGAGAGCAATTTTAGAGGTGAGGACAAGCCATCATAAGGAAAAATGCTTTAATAGAAAAGTTCCAGGTTTCATTTGAAGCAGTGGTTATTTAGATCAAATAATATCCATTTTAGTGGAAGTCTTACGAGTCGATTATATTCTAATTCAAAAAGTCAACTCCTGAATGACTCTAATAGTGATACTGTATGAAACAACCATTTCCCAAACTGCTGTAATATCTCTCATTCCATGACTGTACTGCCCTCTACTGCTTGAGCACATGAACATCTGGTTATGTATCATAGATATTTGGTAACAGCCTGTTTGAATGAACACTGACCTTAAAAGATTCAGGTTTGACATGACATATTTTTGTTTCAGAAAGACTTTAATTTTTCCATGGAGAAAAATTTTAACAGGCTATTAATAGTGGGAAAATTAATTGGAGTAAGAGGCTGTATAAACATACCCTGGGCTATGATTAATGGTTCATAAAATACTGAGTGTGCCTGACTAGCAGAAACAGCAATTTTCTTCTCAGGTACTACTTCAACTGAGACTAAGTTACTTCCACGAAATCCTAGTAAGAGATTAAATCATATAAAGAAATGCTCAGTTGATCTAATATTTCTCTCTTACAAGACCTTCCAATGATTAACCCAGCTGTTTATGTGATCATTTACAAAATGATCTTTTAACATGTTGTTTATGAGCAGTATTTTGTTCAATCATGATAACTAAGGGCATGTAAAGAAAATTTTGGGACCATAGAAACAGCCTCCGCTTAGTCTGTGTTGGTTCTGTTAGGTATATTTCTCTTAAAGGCTTAAAGAGTTAAGCCTTAGTTAAACTGTAATCTTTGCTACTTTCCAATACATATTTCATGGCCTACAAATAACCTGAGGCTTGTAAAATTACTATTCATATTTTCATGTCAATATGGCTCAGTAAAAAGGAATTTTGTTCCATTTTGTTAATTATGTTATTGCTACTGAGCATGTCCACAGGATCAGTTCACCTGGTTTCAGCCTATGAGATGCTGGATGGAGAATCTCATCATGCAAAAATGCCTGATGGACTATTTTGCTACAGTATACTTTGAGTCTTAATATTGCTGTAAACAACACCAGGATGTGAACAATGCACATCCTAGCCACTCGATCCAATTTGCAGGTAGAGTAGATTAAAGATTAGTCTACAGCTCTGTGGAGTAAGGATCTGTCAACTAGGCGGAATAAAAAGACTGAACAGCATCAGTAAGCAGGAATTGCAAGAAAAACAAATCAAGTACTTGAATCATGATCAAGAGGAAAACATGCTTTGAGAATATGCCTGAATATGCATTAATGCAGAAATACCAAGAGCGGCATATGTAATATTGTATATACAGTATGGATGTATAATGTGCGTTTATAATATAATATAAATGTAAGGACTAATGTGATCATTTCACTTAGTTACTATTTTTATAGGATGTGGTTCATACTGACTAAAGTATTAAATGTTATACATTCAAATGTTACATTAAATAAAACACAATGTACTGTATAACCTCATTCGACAGCATAAGAATTAAAAATATTGAAACTCTCATATTTTTGCTAAGTTAATGCTTCTCTAACATGTTTTGAGGTTTTTAAATACATAATGCATCTAAATTAGAAAAAACTAAAATCAGTTCAGTTGGATGACAGAAATTAGTGTGCATTAAATCACAGAGTTTCAGAACAAGTAAGTCTAATATGTACATACATTTTACAGTGATATGTTTCCAAACAAGCTTTGCATGCACTAAGGCATTACTGGATTACAGCATATGTTAAACTCTTTCATGCAAATGCAAGTTTCACTGACCCACAACCTTCACAGAGAGCCAGCATGGGAAACATCCTGGACATTTAACAGGGGCAGTTTATAAGGGTCCAGTTACAGACATTTGAAGTCCATTTGCACAACATTTGTAAAACTTTAAAACAGTTCACAGTGTTGATGCCCACCGAGCTGAAATATAGTGCAGAATATGAAATTACTTCTCTGTAAAATCTGCTAACAATTTTACAAGGTAATTCTAGTAAACATTTGTCTTTTTTGCAGAATACAGTATTATTGATAACATTCAAATGGTGGTTATAATTCTAGCTTTCATTTGTTTGACCAAATTATCAAAGCACTATAAATGAACACCAATTGTGGATGAGATTATTCAAAAGCATACATTTCATGGACTGGGGTTATTATCTTAAAATGTGGTACATAATAGAGTAGCTGCCTACTACTGTACTATGTACAACATTATATGAATCAAAAAAACTTGACCCAAATACAATCAGAGAAACCACAAAAACAATACAAAATAGTCTTAAACAAAGACATATGCTTATGACCTCGACATAAGCTAAGAATGGATGTAAACACACAAACAGACATCCCCAGCATCCATGTCAGGGTTTCTGTCTCAACACATGTCAAAGTCATTGAAACTTAAATAACAAGTGATTAGATGCTTAGTCTTCACAAGCATTGAATGCCATTAAAGCAAGAAATAAGGCTTCACAGTGCACGTCAGGGCAAGTCTTTACTAGAGGAAGCCTCTGTTGTATATCTTCTCCTCCCAGGCTGTTTATTCCTAAATGAAAATAAATACTGCTAGTATCATTGCAGTTCCCCCCACAGTGTCTATTCTGCTCCCTCTGCTAACTTTATCTCCAACTTCTAGGCCAGGCACACTTCAATGCATCACATGCATGGTGAGTAAATCTATCACTGAGGTCACAGGTTTGTTTACACCATGAAACCAACTCTCTCACAGCCCTAAAAGAACTGGGCACAGATGACTGGGGTGCATTGGAGGGGGAGATTTCATAAAGAGCAGAACATTTAAAAAAGACATCTACACTGTGGTGCTACCTATTCATTTTTTATACAGAATAAGGTAGGTAGGCATTCATTGACATTAATATACCGAAAAATACCTTACACATTACCTTTGTTAAATGTAGGTCTGCGATAAATATAACATGAATTTTCAATAACTGACTGACTATATGTAACATGCAAGAGGTGCATAACTGCAAATATTTTCTTGAAGTGCAACCAGCAGAATTTTTACAGTACATATTTTTTTTTCCAACAGTGTAAATAAATGTATTAAAATAGTAATATATCTGAAACATAAAGAATTTATTAACATATGTGAAAAAAATATTGTTATCCAATAGTACATTTCACATAATTATCACAGGAAAAAATAAGTCTTCAAAATATACAAACATATATGCATATTATAATTAAAACACACTATCCTTAACATAAAGTAGTATATAAGAGCATCATAAAACCATTTTCACATCTTGCACAGCTCATATAATTCTAGATGGTGTGTCTTTCTCCAGGTGATCCATGGCAGCTGCTAGAGTGTCAGTGCCTGGCCGGAACAGACCAATTTTGGATACAGAAGACTACAGAACCTACGCAAACATGTCTGAAGAACAGCTCTTACAGCTGGCAATCGAGAGAAGTCTGGCTGAAAGTAATTTGACACCATGGCAGAGTCGACAACTTCATGCCCACATTGACCCACCAGCCCAGTGTTCACGTTTCCAGCAGCCAAGGAATGTCCCCCCTCCTGCAAACCCACAGACCAACCAGCCTGCAAACCCTAACAGGTACTGATGTTAAACATTAAGTTGAAAATTCAATAATTAAATACTTTATATATTTTCATCATGGGTGGCACGGTGGTGCAGTGGTTAGCGCTGCTATCTCACAGCAAGAAGGCCCTGGGTTTGAACCCTGGGGACGGCTGTAGGGCCTTGTGCCCAAAAGTTCCTGGGATAGGCTCCGGTACCCCCGTGATCCCAGATGTAATTAGGCTGTTCAGATAATGAATGAATGAATGAATGAATGAATGAATATTTTCATCATGTACATAAAGGCAGCTATTTTACTTATATGATCCCATACAGCCAGGAGCAAGGCCCAAAAATCAACAGAGATACACAAAACCATTACTTTAATAAAGACAAGACTGAAGTTATAGCTTGGACAAGACACAATGGACACTTACGAGTTATTGTGGAGCCTGTAAAGTGAGTTTTCATGCATTAGCATAGACATATTATTTACTACTATTTTCTACTACATATTTTCTACTAGTTTGCTTAACATTAACTTTGGACCAGATAATTTCTCTAAATTAAAGTTTGCTTTGATTACATTTGATTAAATTTATGTGTACAGTTGACAGTATTTAACTTGCCTTACAGGAACTTAGATCCTTTTCTTTCAGCTATATGGAAAGGTGATGCAAAAACTTTAAAGGAGCTCATCCAAAGCAACATTAAAAAGCTCATAGAGCCAAACAAGGATGGATGGTTACCTTTGCACGAATGTGCGTACTATGGCCATCTTGAATGTCTAAAGATTTTGCAAAAAGGTGAGAATTATCTCCAAGTAAAGATTTACCTACTGCACCATGTCCTATGCCATGACCAATATGTGCTTGTTTTGTGTTATATCTACAGCCGAGCCAGAGACCATTAACAGACGCACTTCACTGAACCAAACTCCTCTTCTACTGGCTGTGAGCCGTAAACATGTGGACTGTGTTCGGTACCTCTTGGAGAAGGGTGCTGATCCCAACCTTGCAAATAACCAATGGGAGACTCCATTATACAAAGGTACTTGATTCAGTGGGAAACCTCTAAAAAGTGTGCCAGCAGAAAATCACTTATCCGTTCATTAAAATGCATTTAGAAGTCAGTGAAATAAGTTTGACTTGATCAGCAAACTGACTTTGCCCACAGCTTGTGAAAAGGGGCTTGAGGAGGCAGTGGGCCTTCTAATAAGATATGGGGCATCAACAATCAAGTCCTCTGTGCAAGGTGGGACGCCACTCCATGAAGCAGTGAGGCACAAAAATGTAGACCTTTGCAAAATGTTATTGCAAGCAGGAGCAAAGCTCATGGCTAGAAATGTGTATGGGATAGACCCTGTGTTTACGGCAGCCCAGTGTGGAGCTGCTGAGGTTCTCAGCTTCCTACTTATGAAAGGTAAGTGCATAGAACAGGATTGCACTGAAAATCAAGAAATCATATACCATTATCCCATCCCACCCTTTTTCCTGATTAAGGAGCCAAGGGTTAAAAAGAGACATACAAGAAGAATTACTACTATGAGAAACACAATACATTTGTCTGCTTTTTTCTTTAGGTGGAGATGTCAACACTGAGGCTAACGATGGAGCTTCAGCTTTGTTTGAAGCCTCAAAGAATGGCTTTGGTGAGGCTGTGGAGCTTCTCTTGTCCAGAAGAGCTGATGTTAACAAATCCAACAAGGCTGGACTGCTTCCTATTCACATTGCCGCTAAGAACGGACATGATGGGTTGGTGCCCTATCAAATACACTTTCATGAATAGGTGGTAAAGTATTACCAAGCTTACATGTTAAATGTTTTAATTAAGTAAATTTGTTTACTTTAATTTGTTTACTTAATTAGGATTGTTGCAATGCTGATCCCAAGAACCAGCATAGTCAAAATAAGACGATGTGGCATCAGTCCACTTCATCTGGCCGCAGAACAAAACCGAGATGACGTTCTGGAGACCCTGATCGATGCTGGCTTTGACGCCAATGCCGTACTGTCATCCGACTGGTCCAAGATGTACGAGGATCGGCGTAGCACGGCTCTGTACTGTGCCGTCGCCAACAGCAACATTGAGGCAGCTAGCATGCTCCTGGAAGCTGGTGCCAACTCAAACTTGGATATTTTTAATCCCCTTCTTGTCGCTGTGAGGAAAGGCTGCATGGAAATGCTCAAACTTCTAATCACCCATGGTGCCAATGTTAATGCCGTGCTCCCAACACACCCCACTACTTTCCCGGCGGCTTTGATCTTCTGTGTGAAGTACCTGCCCATGTTTAAGTACCTGATGGACAATGGATGTGATGCACAGTCATGCTTTAAGTGTGATTATGGCAGTAATCCTCATCCACCCCTCAAACCCAGCAGCAGTGGTAGGGAGAGGCTATATTACCTCAGTGATGAATTTACAGAAGGCTGTATACAGGTACTCATAAATTGAAATATGTATTGTTTATTACCAACCATGAATATATTCTTATTATACACTTTTGGGAATCCAACAGTTCTGTGAAATGATGTCCAACCCCCAAACTAGCTGCTGGGCAGGACCCGTCATCGACGTGTTGCTGGATTATGTGGGTAATGTGAAGCTCTGCTCCAGACTCACTGAACACTTAGACAGTTACAGTGAGTGGGCCCACATTAAGGAGAAAGCAAGTGAGTGTACATCTATTTATCTGACATATTTGCAAATGAATACCTAAAAGCATCATAACTGAATAAATCTCATTGTGTGTCCAGTGCATCCACGGCCCCTGATGCATCTCTGCAGACTAAAGATTCGCCAGCTACTGGGGATCCAAAGACTGAGGCAAATCAACATACTTCCTCTACCTGGGAGAATGCTCAAATTCTTAAGACATGAACGAGAATCATTTGCAAACATCTTATGAAAGCAGAACTGTCTTTCTTATTTCATGCTAATTTTAACTAGCAAAATTAATCAAAGCTGATAGAAAAGACATTTATGTAAACAAAAATGTAAGTTCTTGTTGCGTGTTTGCTGAAATGACTCTGCCATTTAAACAGTGGTAAATGCATGTGCCAAACAATTTGCATTTTACTGCTATGCTATGGTAGCTATTCTCAATCCAGTCCTATCATTTTGTCCTGAAGTGGAGTACATCATACTGCATGTTAATTTAAGTTCTGTCCTGCTTTAAATGTAATTTTACATCATGAATAGTAATATAAATTTCTGGATTACAGAAGACTGTGTCACTAAAGTAAATATTTAAAAACTTACTATTAAATAACTAATATACGAAAATGTTTATTCAAATCTGTATAATATTGTATATGGTAATTAAAGCTTTTTTTTAAAGTATTCTTTGAAATTTTTTATTTAATGAATCAAGTGTACAGGCCATCCAGATGCAGATTCTTTACTTCACACAGATACAGGATGGGCCAGTGACTGGGAAAACAGGAATACCAGAGCAGTACTAGGAACGTCAGGAACACGTCTTATAAGCTCACTCATGTTATGTGGCTTTCAAAGAGCTCCCTCAAACAGCTGGTTACCAACAGTTGGGGGAAGTTGGTAGTGTTACGATTAGGGAGTTAGGCAGGTCTCCGGTTCAAGGGCCCAGACCAGTAAAGGGTGCCATTGAGGTACTCATGAGCAAGGTATGGCCATTAATTCAGCTGCATTAAAACATTTACATTACATTGAATTGCATCTGAGCAAGTTGTATGATGTCTATCTAAACATAAATATAACATTACTCATGCCTTTACTCATGGTGATTGCAAAACACTTCTATACCCATCTAGAAAAGTCTTTTACAGATCTGTTATAGTGAACGCTAGACATCCGTGAAATATATGTGGTGTGTGTGGTGGGACGTTAGTGTTTTTGTGTGTGAGCATGTGATTTTGTTGTGTGTTAAGATTATTCAGGTTTAACATACACCGAGAATACACTTTGAGTAAAATAACATATGTTCATGGTTGGTATAAATTTGATTGCTTCATATAAACAAGAATATATTGATTTCATAAGGTCCACGTGCACTGGTTGTGGATTGCAAAAGCTCTATAATTAATCCAGACTATAATTTAATGCCGTAAATTGAGAACAACATGAACCTGGAAGGACGTAGACTGTCTGTGTTTTTCTCAAATTACATTAAGAAAACCTTCACTGCCATTAAAACAAGCTCTCTGGAAAGTTCAACAAGTGCAAACATTTTACTTGATTCTATTAATTAATTATGGAATGCATTCCAATTGTGCGTTTGATAATGATAATTAATGAATGATAATTAAAATAAGACTTCAATAGACAAATTGAACTAGAAATGCAAGTCAAAACTAGAATATAAATCTCAAATACTTTTCTGTGAAAATGCAAGTGGACTAACTGTACTCTGAGTGAAAAGCAAAGTGCAAAACCAACTAATATAACTCTATAATATGATTATAACATAACCCAAAAAAAACTGACAATTTATTTTTATATACATATTTTTAATGTCTTTTTACTGACCTACCATGACCCAGTACATTCACTCTCAGATGAAAACAACAACACAAAGTTCATGACCTTCATCATCATCTTGACACTGCATGTAGGTTGAAATGTTTGTCTATAAATAAACTGATTAATACTGTGTTTCTTTTATGACTTATTATCATGTGGCGCCTGTGTAACTTGCTCTACTGAAAAATGACATTACAATTGCTTGTATGTGTATGTTTGCACATACACTGGACATTGTACACATAAATAGCCGAATATAGTATCTGTCATATTATAACCTTCTACCTCCTGCACATCCAATGTAAAATGTCAATTTGCACCTGTTTAAATGTTTGCATATTTGCACATATACTGAACATTGTACTTGGAAATAGTCCGGATATAGTATCTGTCTAGTATAACTCTACCTCTTGCACACTCAGTGTAAATGTCAATTTCAACCTGTTAAGAATACTGCATCCTGACTTGACAAACATGTTTACCTCTATGTCTGTCTCCCCTGTCTAGTCTAAAATGTATATTGTATGTTGTCTGGTTTTAAAATGTATATTGTTTAATGTATATTTTAGTATTTTACTTATTTATTGTTTATTCCATGTGCCTAGTCGTGCCACTGCCTATTTATTCTCTGTTCTTTGTTTGTTTGCACTGAAAATAACCTGGAGCCACGTCGTCTCGTCTCTCTATGTATCTGTACAGTATATAGCAGAGATGACAATAAAGTTGACTTTGACTTTGACTTTGACTTTGACTTCATATTCAACATATTGGCACTTTATTTACTGGCAATGAGATTTCAACATGAATTTCTCTCAGTTATGTTGGCCCTCGCAGCCCTTATTCAAATTCTGAGCCAGTTATCTGTCACAGGCAACTCGAGAGCTAAGAGGCTGGCATTAGACTCTCCATGGATCATGTGCAGTCTCTAGACATGAACTATAAACAGTTTGGGAGAGCACACAGTCGGCGGATCTTTTGGCAGAGGACTGCAGCAGTGTAAGCAAAAGCAAGTGTAAAAACCTTCCATCTTTTTCCTAACTAAAAACTAAACATTTTAGGGAACTGGAGTAGGTAAGTGTCATGTGTATGGTGCATCATGTGAGTTACTAACATTCTTTATATACTAATTTTCTATTGCTATTGAACGTATCCATCATATGCAACTGCATGTGTTGAAAACATTCCAAAGCAAAATGCAATTAGATTTTGTGTGTAAATAGTTTTTAATCATAATCACCAGCATTAACAATGTTTTCATTGCTATGTTTGAATTTTAAAACAAATGCATTTACTGTTTTAGGAATAACATTAGAGGATAGCAAAATTGCATCACCAAAATGTTTATGGCTAATACAATTCCCTACTCTGAAATTATTTACATCTATACTATATCTAGATATTTTATTCTGTCTTCTGCATTACATTTAAAAGAGATCATAAGAGAGAAATTAGTGATAGCAGAGAAAGAAATCAGGACCCAGGTGGGTCATCTTTCAGCGAGGGATACATAAAGTTATTAGTTGCAGAATGCTATTTATAAACTCAAGGATAGATGTGCTGCCTTGACCCCAACACTCTTTCAGCTACACAACTGGGTCAGACACAATATTCAACACATGACTTGCAAAACAATCTTTCATTATCACTGTGACCTAGTTCCCTTTAGACGTCTGTTAATAGGGTTTGAGGTATTATCAAATAATATCTGCTAAGAATAATTCTGGCAGACTTTAGAGATATGAGAAATAGAGAGCAATTATCAGACAGAAAGCAACAATTGAAATTGTTATTATTCACTGCATTTGTTTTGTAAATTTGAACTTCGTCTGAACAGCTCAGAACAGATAAAGCTTAATGATTTGCTGACTCGGTATGAATTTTCTGAGTTTGATTTAGCTCAGATTCCATTGCCACTTGTGGTCAGAAAACCACAAAAAACTACATACAAATATCTAGATGGGACATTTTCATCCCTGGTGTAAGTCTAGTTGGCAAAGTTCAATCTGAGTACAGATTCAATCAAGAATAAGCTGTCTATGTTTTTCATAGACAGCAGTGAAACAAGATGTAAGAAGATATAGAAGAACCAAGTATTGCTTGTCACATTTTTGCTAGCTATGCCATCATGCATCACCATTAAGTGGGATTAGAACTTTTTAAAAATGTCTTGTTAATTTTTTAGGTCATCAAATTTCGCTATGGCAGCTGCCAGTGTGTCTATACCAGGCTCCACAACGAGCCCCAGCCTGGCCTACGAGGACTACAGTCTCTACAGCAACCTTTCGGATGACGAGCTGATGCATCTAGCCATCGAGCGCAGTCTTGCAGAATCCCAAAATGCCTCAACTGGAGTTGAAAACACAAAGAGCTCAGCACACACAAGCAGACCAAATCCAGTTATTACACAATCAGCTCCACCATCCCAACCACCTCCACAGCCACCACGGCAGCGTACTCCACCTCCATGTCCCGCCAATCCCCCCAGGTACAGTGAATAAAAAGTACTATAAAGCAACAGCAAAAGGCCTGTATGGATTTTAATGAAACAATTAAAAAAGTAAAAAAAAATATTTATCTAAAAAATTAACAAGATGTTTTCATAATGATCTAGAAATTGGTGACTTTGAAGTGATCTAAAGTTCTAATGACACTTAATGGTTGTGCTAAAGCATGGTTAAGTGAAGTACACTTGACGTTGAATCAAAAGGGATTCAGATGTGGATGGTGGTGTCCTAGTGGTACTGGAGGTCATCGTTCAATTCTAGTTCTGTTTTACTTCACACTTTACTACTGTTTACCCCAATGAGTGAGGCTGTTAATCTCATTTAGCTACAAAGAGACCCTATCATTTAAAAATTGTAAGTTGAATAAGTGTCTGCTAATTGCCATAAATGTACATGTTGAGGTTATGTGTTCAAGCCTATAATCAGAACTCTTCTCTTAATGATGGCATGTAACCCCAAGTTTTTCAAGGATACCTTTCCTTATAACTTTGAAATAAAGGTGCCTCTGAATGAGAAATTCTGGAAAGGCTGCCAAAATGTGCAAAATTTAACATTATTATGTCCTAGTCAAATACAGCTAATATGATCTTAGCCTCCAAATGTTTATTAAATGCAGCTCTCTATCTGTATCTCTATCTGTCTACTGGCTAGCTGAGGGGTCACTTACAGACACTTGACACCTGCTCCACTAACTGGACCACATCAGGCCATGTGCATTGCACCTGTCCCAGTATGTTTCAAGTAACAAACCCCTAACAACCAATCCAAAATACTTATTAGAACGGCATTCAGTTGGAGCAGTTTCCACAGTTCACATGCCATCAAGGCAATAAATAGAAGCACAACATTCTTCTTTATCCCCGATTCACCTAGTGTGAAAGACAAATTAAGGCCTTGAACATTAACACTTAACTGATCACCATGATCTACATTGACTATATTGATTATTCATCTTATGGGCAAATTTATTAGAAAATAAGACTTTAGTAGATAAAAACTTGGACCTATGAGAATGAAATGTCCCCTCTAATAAGTAACTAGAACAGTAGCATTGTTTGATAACATTGCCATAATCCTGTTTTATAGCTGCCCCAGATATATTACAGCCACATCACAAACACTTTCTATTAAACCAATGAACATTTTCATTTTGTTTAGAGGTTAGTTAGTTTGACTGGTTTTCCACGGCCTAGAACAGGGGTTTTCATCTGACAATGCAGGTGGTCCGTGACAAGCAATCCAGTTTCTCTATTGAAATCACTTTTTAAAAATTTCTTTTTATTCATTTTTCAAGATGTCAGTTCCAGATGATTTTGGCATCTTTATGAATAATGCTTTGAATGCAAATATCTAAAAATAATAGAAAAAGTCTATTATTTCTATTATGATTTTCTGCACACGTGTGTGTGCCGCAGACTACTGCTAAGTCTGAATGGTGGATCCCTAGGACAGTACCAGCTGAAAACCCCTGGCCTAGAAGAAAAATATGTTGAACAACAACATTTTAGACACCACTAGCAGATTTATATCCACACTATTAATAACCTATATTTGCAGTCATCATCAGAGCGTGAAGCAGAATTTAAAAAGAGTGTGGGTAAATCACATTTGCCCTAAAATTTAATAGGTAATAGGTTCAAATTCTCCATTATCAAATATGTTCACTTTGTTCAAATAAACTGTATGTTTTTATCTTTGCAGGGAGAGAATTAACTATGAGCTTCTCACAATTAGTCACTTTATCACTGGCAATGGCAAGCGAATGGTAGCATATCGCACATATGATGGAACGCTTGTGGAAGTCAAGCCAGAAGTTGAAGAGTGAGAACAATGTCATATGAACTTACCTTTACCACATTTTGATGCATAATTGTCTGGTCTACATTTGCTTTATTGATTTTCGATTACTTCAATTTGATTTCTACAGGGAAGTTGATCCACTTTTAAAAGCTATTTGGGATGGCGATGTTGGCACTGTAAGACAAATCATCAAAAAGCCAAACTGCAATATCCTAATGCCAAACAAGAATGGCTGGCTTCCACTTCATGAGGCAGCACACTATGGTCAGAATCAGTGCCTAATATCACTCCTGAAAGGTATGATGAACCTTCTGATTCCTATTTCTCCTCCTGGTGAGGTATCATTTATATGGCATTAAACCTTGCCATTTCTCATTGTATCAAAGCACAACCCGGGATGATTAACAAGCGCACTTTGAAAGATCAGACGGCTCTTCTCCTGGCTGTGTCAAGGGAGAACACAAACTGTGTGGAATGTCTACTTGACAGAGGTGCAGACCCAGACATTGCAACCAAAGATAAGGAGACACCACTCTATAAAGGTAATAGTAGCTATTTCAGACCAACAAATGTGACATTTTATTATTATTTTTTAAATTCATGTTTCTTGTCAAAGCATAATATGGAGTTCATTTTGTGCCAAAAGTATTCAAAAATCAAAAAAGGTTTCATCAAAAACATTACGTGCAAATGTGAGGATGAATTTCAAATGATTTTTTTCCAATACTACATAAAAAGAAGAAAAACAATGTCTACAATTTATGTTATAGTTATAAACTGCAGGATATTGACACAAGAAATTTTAGACAAAAAAGTGTATTCATTTGTTATATTTATTTATTTATTTATTTTATTTATTTATTTATTTATTTATTATTTATTTGTTTATTTATTTATTTATTTATTTACGAAATTAGATTTATTAATAAATCTAAAAACCAGCAAACTTGTTCAAAATGCTCTCACGGTCCATGATTCCCGGCCTGGCCACTAGTGGTCGCCTTTTCCCCGTCTGTCTTTGGTCTGTAATACATGACTATTCAGTTAAAAATTCAGTTGGACCAGATTTTCAAACCAAAAGGCCAGAGGCCAGACAATTTCTGCGGCCAGTAAGCAGACAGTTGTGGTCATTTCTACACTAATATAAATGAATGCATTGAAATAGCCGTAGCAATACCTTTTTTCACTTTGGAAATAATAAATAATCATGCTGTAGCTCTCTGGTTTTATTACATTGGCAAATGAAATTAACTGCATCTGTCAGAGATTATTGTGGGCAGATGCTCAAACCAAAAGGGGTACATAATTATTTATGTAAAAAAATAAGGCTACTTTGCACAGACTTATGATCAAATAATTTTTGTATAAAAATACAATTGTTGGACATAACACACTATGAATTGCAGAAATGACCCATAAGTACAAGGGCCACATGGAACCTGAGTACAAATCAAGATTTATCAGTGCACATGTGTAATATAGTGTATTCGGTAATTAAAAAATACATAATGAAACATTATTGGCCTTCCTGTTGGCAAGGATCATCTGTGCTTGTGCTTTTATTTAATACTATTACTACAAAAATAGGAAAATTTGTCATACTTCCTCCTCAGCATGTGAAGTGGAGAATCCCGCGATTGTTGCCATGTTGCTGAATCACGGGGCTTCAGTAAATAAAAGTTGCATTCAGGGATGGACTGCACTCCATGAGGCTGTGTGTAGGAACCATGTGGAGATCTGCGAGATGCTGGTAAAAGCTGGGGCCAAAATCAGCATCCCAAACGTGTACGGCATCACGCCCATCTTTGTGGCAGCCCAGAGTGGACGTGTTGATGCACTTCGCTTCCTCTTAAAAAATGGTATTCAAAAAAAAGCATTTCCACAATCTATTTATTAGTTAACTTGGTATAGAAGCTCATGATACACATGAACTAATGTGAGAGTTGTAAAAGTCCTTTCACATATTTTCATAATCAGGGGCAGATATCAACAGTCAAGCAGCAGATGGTGCCACCGCACTATATGAAGCATGTAAGAATGGTCACATCGAAATTGTGGAGTTCCTTCTGTCACAAAATGCAGATGCAAACAAGCCCGGCAAAACTGGACTACTGCCAATTCATATTGCTGCACAGCGTGGGAATGACAGGTGAGCAGACACTATCCATCCTAGAAACATGATAAATATGGGGTTGATGTTCAAGTTTACAAATTATTGCAGCTACTGCGTTTGACTGTGTGAACATATGGTTTTAAATATTTGCTGAACCTCCTACCAAAATGTAAGAATTCCAAAGGTGAGTTAATACTAAATCTTCTCTTAGATGTTCCGGTTAGGGGTTATCTCAGTGATGAAATCAATTACAATGATTAAAATAATAAATAATAATTCCTTGTTTTTATTTCACTGTCTAATGAAATGCTTCCTTTGTGAGTTTACTGTGAATGTGTCCACTTCTTCTGTATTTATCTGCTTTTTATACCCGGTAATTTTCTAAACATGCCTATAATTAAATTCCTGCTTTTTTAGTATTAACTGTAATGGATATAGTTAATGGTTTTTGTGCTTTGAATATCTCAGCACACTTTTTACTCCTAACCCTGTCAAAAATAGATGATTTTTTGCCTATAAGTTTATGGCAAATCTCATGATCTTGCCTCGGTTTTCAGCAAAGACCTCCTCACTTACGGGTGTACCCGCAAAAGTGACAAGGCAGTTAAGTAAGTCTCAATGGCTGGTTCATAGTCTTTTTTTCTTGCAAGAAGATGCTCAATTAACACATAACATTAACTATAATCTTAACACAAGCTTAATGTATAGCGTACAGTGTACAGTATCATTTATAATTGGGATTTCTTTCATCCAAAAACTCTTAACCTTGTATGCTTTCATCATTCCATGAACAAAACCATGTCAACTTTCTGTGCACAGAACATATAAGACTCTTTTTTTAACCTTGTGAATAAAACGTAATCATTTTCTGTCCTTTTCCCCGTTTGCATGAGTCCTTGCTCTGATTTAAAATTAAAACTCCATTTCAGTGTATCTGCTTAGTAATTCCTTCTACTAGACCGTTTCATGTAACTGTCTCTTCAGGCCATATAAAACCCTAACCCAACACAGTATTGTCAGTGTGATGGACAGATCTCACCTAAAATTTCTGCTTATAGGATTGTGTCCTTGTTGATTCCTGCTACCAGTAAGGCCAGGGTGAGGCGTTGTGGCATCAGCCCCCTGCATCTGGCTGCCGAGCGCAACCGAGACGATGTCCTAGAGATTCTCATTGAGTCTGGCTTCGACGTCAACGCCATGCTGTGTGAAAGCCGCCAAAAAATGTATGAGGACCGTCGCAGCACAGCCCTTTACTTCTCTGTCATCAATAACAATGTTGATGCCACCGCCATGCTCCTGGAAGCTGGTGCCAACCCCAACCTGGACACCTTCAACCCTCTGCTGGTGGCCCTGAGGCAGGGTTGCTTGAGGACTGTGACCCTTCTGGTAGAGCACGGGGCCAACGTCAATGCTTACGTCCCTACACACCCCACTGCCTTCCCAGCCACCATAATGTTCTGCATGAAGTACCTCACAGTGCTTAAGTACCTCATGGACAACGGCTGTGATGCTCTGTCATGCTTTAACTGTGTGTATGGCAGCGGGCCGCATCCGCCACTGAAAACCACACGAAGACTGAGAGATAACTACACAGAGGAACCATCGCAGAGAACCTGCGTGCAAGTGGGTGCTATATAGGCTTAATACTTAAGTATTTTTTAAAACAAGTACCAAAGTACTTTAACTTAAGTAAAAATTTGACTGTACGACTTTCACTTGTAGTGGAGTAACATTTGACTAGTGGTTTCTGTACTTTCACTTAAGTAATGAAGTTAGCTACTTTGCCCACTTCTGCCAGGCACAGGCGATCTTATTATGGGGTCAGGAGGCGTTAAGATTTCATTTAAACTTTAGCGTCACGACATGTGATTTATTAAGCCAGTCTGTGACACTTTCAGAAGATTCTCTGCAAAATGTTATTACACTTCTCTGAGGTTGTATGCGATCACAAGAACACACCACCAGCTATTTATAAATAAAACTACTGATCTCGAAAAAACGAGTAATAAAATATGGTGACGAACGTCCTCTGTCAACTTACGTAGCTACAAATGTTATTGCCACATTTTTTCAGGAATCACGTTGGTGTTGCTTTTTCAGAGGTTATAATCTATTTCCCTTTATTCCTAGTTTTGTGAGATGATTTCTACCGACACTTACAGCCGCTGGGCAGGTCCCATCATAGACATACTGCTGGACTATGTAGGAGACGTGAAGCTCTGTGCCAGGCTCTTGGAACACTTAGACAGCTATCCAGACTGGGAAAACATCAAAGACAAAGCAAGTATGTAAAACAGGCTTAACATCCATCTCTTGTTTGCGTTCATTAACACTAACCCTAACCCCAAACTTTTTCTGCAGGGCCCCCCTTTTCTAGATAGAAACATTATTGACCCCACCCCCCTTCAAACTACACAGGTTCAGATTCAAACTTTTACCTCTTCACTATAGTGGAAAGCATTGCAGCTCTTATTGCAGTTTTATTGCTCGTTGAGCTTGTGCTTTCGTTTGTGTGGTAAATCACTACAGATAAAAGCACCTGCTTTGGGTCTGGCACTTTTCACAAGAAGTGATGCACGCACTACATTTTACAGAATTCTTCAGTCCTCTTCATGTTTTCTCATTTCAGCACCTCCACGGCCGCTGATGCAGCTCTGTAGACTGAAGATCCGCCAGTTGCTTGGGATCAGCAGACTTAAGAAAATTAAAAAGTTGCCCATACCGGGACGACTGATCACATTCTTAAATCATGAGGAACGCACATGTTATTTATGAGCCTGTCTGGCTGTAATCTACTTGTTTGGTGATGATAGTCAGTGAATTAGGCAAAAAGCAAAAGCAATTTGTTTATGGGATATTGGAATGTATAGCACATTGATACAGCACAGCTGGTAAACTACACTGTAGATGTGTGTATATAAGTTACAAAACATTTATGTATATGTAAGCTAATTTATATTTGGGAGTGTTAGAATGATTCCACAGTGTTGAACTAAACTAAACTGTTATTAATTGTAACTGTTAGTAATCGTAGATCAGTTATCATAATATTGAATATTTTTGCTACAGTTTTGTTAGTGTTCCTTTTTGTATAGATGATTAATTCTACAGTTAATTAATTTTACAAGTGGTGTGTTTGGAGAAGTCATTATAATTGCATGGCCAAGTTATATGATGAGGTTATAATATATAGTTGAATCATTTTTTAAACATAAAATTATTTTGTTTGAGACTACTTCTCCTAACACATTCCCCTAAAATATTCATTAAATACTTTTAAGTTGTAAGTTCTAAGTTTTACTAAAAATTGTTGTGAAATTGTAAATCATGGTATTGGTCAATAAAACACTTTACATGTCAATGCTTCATTTGTTGTAAAGGATTTGCAAGTATCTCTTTTTTCTAAATGAACTGCTTAAATAATTCTGTTCTTAATAAACCGAAGACTGTCTCTCTTGTTTTGGTTCCCATAGCTAGTAACTGCTAAAAATGAAACACCTAATAAGGCAATTAAGTTGTTAATGTTAATGTTAATGTTAAATCAGTTAATGCAAATTTGTAAAATGTATGCAAAACTTGTTAGATGCCTGTACATAAACATGTTCAATTATTTATGTAAAGAAACAATATTTATGGAATGTTTTTGAGGTGAGCATATTTTGCAATGTACGTAATAGATAGAAAAAGTGACATATTTCAGTTCAGCGAGGATTACAGAAGTAGAATTCTGAGTTTCCTTTTCCATGCATAATAAAAAGTTATTTTGTGATATTTGTCATTATGATCGCCAGGGGGCAGAATTTTACTAAATATTAATTTAACATGAGAACTACAAACAGTTCCTTCTCACAAATTTTCTTTATATTTAAATTGCCTGCGATAAAGCAATTGGAAATGTATATTAATGCCCAACCTCTTGCTTTAAAGCTTGTTGCTTTATTGTTCTCTGATTTATTGTTCTTTGGTGTATATATTTCAACACCAATCTTATTCAATGAACAATTTACCTCTTAACATTGAAAAAAAAAACTGCTAAAGCTTGTTCAAAGAGAAGGTACTAACTCTTAAGCAGTATTCCATATTAGAAGCATAATGTTTCCAAAATATACTGTATATATTCATTAGATCATATTTAAAAATATTAATATGGTACTTTATATTTAGAAACCATACATGTGCCTCAATGTGTGCTTGTGTGTTTATGTGTTTGTGCGTGCATGCATGTGTGTGTGCTTGCTATCTTATTAGCCTCTGCTCATGTTCGGATATGTGAGTCTACTACAGTAATAAGCAGCTCGTAGGTCCTCTGTTCAGACCACATGTGAAATGCTGTGTACAGCATCAGACTACAGGCAGCTGCTCAGTGGAGTCTTCAAGAGCACATACCACCGACACTTGCTCATCATAAGAGGTACAATAATCTTTATATATACTGTATATATATCTCATTAGTTTGATATAGTATTGTTCTATTTGAATATCTGTTGACATTTTACACAGTTTTCAGTCATGCAAATGCTATTTTTCTCTTATATAATAAAAAAAACATTCACAGTGGTTAGTGGAATATGGAATTTTAGTGTATTGTGCTTTTGTTTAAATGTAGCAGAACATGTGTGTTCAGTTACAATATGTCTTGTAGACTAAATACTGAAGACAATATACTTGATATTTCTCAGCTTTAGGGTAAAACATTTTTCTAAATATGTGTTAAATATATTAAGTGGTTGTGTAAGTGATATTCACTTGCTACAGTTAATTTTTCAATGCATTTCAATTTAAATGTATTTTTGCCCAATGAACTATATAATCACAGCCTTAAAAACCATAAGTAACAACAGCTGAATTTTTCAAGATACAGAGATTCAAAGGAAAGAAGGAAATTGTTAATTATTTAAACAAAAAGATAAAACCTAAAAAATGCCATCAAGCCTTCTAGCACAGACTTGCTGTGGCACAAGAACAAGAACACCTGAAGGTTCTGCAATCTACTGCAGACCTGTTGCTGCCCATGTTATTGTACTTACACTTTCCAGGATACTACAGGCTAATTTTACTCCGAGGTCAAGAGCTGACTACAAGACTCCTATAGATGTTGTAAAGAGTATCGATGTCATCCATATTTAAGATTTCCTCCGGCAGCTGAGAGAGGTTATTTTTGGGCTGGCAAAACAAGAAGAGCTTGACCATTACAAACTACAGCTCAAAAATACATTGTTACTGTAACTAATTATTAGATTAGGAATGCAATGTACTCTTAACATTGCATAATCACCAGGAGTATTGGGTGCTTCTTCCTGGAACATCTTTATTGTCTTTAATGAACACTTTTCTTTAAAGGATATAACTTTCCTTGGGTTATAGGAAAAATGAAATCTTGTAACAATTTTATTTTTGTAAAACATGCAGGTGAGAATGAAAGCTGAAGCTCTTCTAAACATGCCCACATCAGAGGCCACACGCTCCTATTCCTTTATTAACACTAATGGAACCCGCTGCTTGGCTTGGAGGAGATATGATGGAACATTTTATTTAACTGAAGAGGAGTAAGCAAAGTTGTCTTAACTTCCATCTTTTTGTGTCTTATGATGCTCAGAGATTGTATAATAAACATTATTAATAAATTAATTATTCATCTGTAAGATCTTATCGTATTTTCATAAAATCCGAAAATAAGTAATGGTGAAGACCTTTTGCTTGGTCCTTCGAATAACAAGACTAATAACACATCTCCTCCTGTAGTTGTACCTAATATTCCGAATAAATGGCTTTTATCTCTTTAAGGCCTCTTGACCCTGTGATTGAAGCTATCCAGAGTGGTAGTGTAAACATTTTGCAGGGAATGATTAGAGCTGGGAGAAGTCTAAGAGGCTCATTTAGACACGGACGGACCTTGCTGCATGAGGCTGCTGCAGAGGGACAGGAGGAGTGTCTCCAAGTGCTGCTGACAGGTGAGCAGGGCAGAAGCAGACTTGACCTTCCCCTTCCCATTCCTTCCATGTGCAGAACTATTATCACCTAGACAGCCTGAAAGGATTTCCACCCCTGAGACAACTCTCAAATTACTTTGGCTTTAGATCTGTACTTTCCCCTTAGGACCATTAGCAGAGTTTTCCTGATTGCCCTTAATGATTGTTTTCAGTGTCATGAACATTGTAAGTTTCGTGGACAGTGTAAGTTATAAATGGTACATTGTAAGTAATTACTTACAGTTGTAGTAATTCCTTGTTTTTCCTTATTTTGCTTAGCACTCCCTGAGTTGATAGACAGGCGTGACCAGAAACAGCGTACACCACTCTTTTTAGCTGTGGAAAATGACATGGTCGAATGTGTGGAGTGCCTTCTCGACTGGGGTGCTGATCCAAACATTGGCAATAAGGATGGTGAGACCCCCCTTCACAAAGGTACAACTTCTGTTTAATCACTTCATGAGCATGAGTTACATAAGTTGGTGGACAATGGACCTCTTTCACCAACTGAGAAAATGTGTTCTTAAAACCCAGTTCTCTTGAAGATTCTGACATTCACCAGTGTTTTCTTATTTGAGATTTGTCCCTAGGTATGAACAGACTCTAAAACTGCTAAAGAGCACATTATCTTACTGGGTTTTTCATTGTTGTGTAAGATTATACAATTTACATGTCTTAACTCTCAAGAACACAAACTATTGGTGAATGAGGCCAAATGTGCATGGACAGGAAAATTAGTAGATGGACAGTAATGTGGCTTCAATTTTTCTCTTTGCCTGTTTCTCCCACGCTCCTTTCCTCTTTATCCAGCTTGTGAGGTGGAGAGTGTAGAGATGGTGGAGCTCCTCCTCAGTTTTGGGGCTGAAGTAAATAGGAGCTGCTTGCAAGGCTGGACTGCTCTCCATGAAGCTGTCTGTAGGAACAATCTGGAGATCTGTGATATTTTACTGAAGGCAGGAGCTAAAACAAGCACAGCTAATATGTATGGCATCACGCCCATCTTTGCAGCAGCTCAGACTGGAAATGTGGAGGCTTTAGGCCTCCTAATACAGTATGGTGAGTTAGCAGTAAATATAAAATTGACAATGATGATGGTGTTAGCCCTGCTAATTTATAGCTGTGTAACCCATATAGGAGTAATGATAATTGCTATTTACTGCTGGTGGTGGTCTTAGTGGTTAGGATCCTCGCCTCTGGACCAAGAGGTTTTGGGTTCCAATCCTACCTCCAGCACTACAATCACTGGGTCGCTAAGCAAGACCCTTAACCCCTAGTTGCTCTCAGGGAAACTGTCCCTGAAATTGGGAAATGGAAGCCGCTCTGGATAAGAGGATCTCCTAAATGTCATGAATGTAATGTGCAGTGATGAGGTGATTTTTATAATAAAAAACATAATGGCTAATCAATCCATAAACAACTAGTTTTGTGTCCTAGGTGCAAATGTCAACAGCCAGGCAAGTGATGGTGCAACGGCACTCTTTGAAGCCTCTAAGAATGGCCATGCAAGGGCTGTTAAACTGCTCCTGATGAAAAATGCTAATGCCAACCAGCAGACCAAAGCAGGACTTCTTCCACTTCATACTGCTGCCCAGCATGGACATCTTGAGTCATTATAATATTATTATTTAATACTTTTTTTTTAATACTGGAATTTTTAGATATTTAAAATGCATGTATACATCTATAAGTCTATCCACTCACAACGTTAGACTCTAGCCTAAAGTAAACACAACTGTATAAACTACTCTCCGTTTATTTTAAAATACTTTTTAAAAAAAATCAATTGCAACTAGCTCGTGATTTACATTGCTATAGAATCTTTCTTGTCTTCTTTCTCCTTTTTTTCATCTTCTTTCTTTTCTTTCTATAGAGCATTGATGTTCAACCTCTAATTTCCGTTTTCAGTCTCAATAGAGAGAGATTGTTGTATGATATTAAACTGTGTTTAAGTAAATCTTATTCTACTCCCGTGTCTCAGGATCATGTCTATGCTGATACCAGTCACTAACAGGATCAAAATCCAGCAGAGTGGCATCAGCCCCCTCCATCTGGCATCTCAGTATAATGAGGACGAAGCCTTGGAGCTCCTGATCCAGGCAGGGTTTGATGTTAACGCCCTGCTCTCTCCAGAACGGTCCTGCATGTATCAGGACAGGCGCAGCACAGCTCTATACTTCTCAGTCAGTAACGGAAATGTAGAAGCTGCATCTGTGCTCCTGGAAGCAGGTGCCAACCCCAACCTGGACTACTTTTGTCCCATACTGCTGGCAGTGAAACAGGGCTCCCTGCACTTAGCACGGTTGCTGGTGGAGAACGGGGCCAACGTTAACGCTCACATCCCAAATGTGCCAACAGCCTTCCCAGCTGCTGTTATGCTCAGTGTTAAGTACCCACTCTTGCTAAAAATTCTCATGGACAAAGGCCTTGATGCACATGAATGTTTTCAGTGCAAATATGGTAGCAAGCCACATCCATTGGTAAAGTCATCTTGCAAGGATGATGTTGGTACTAGCAAAGAGGGACCTTGCATGCAGGTTTGTAAAGCAACTGCAGATTTAAAATTATTTTTGTATAATTACAGAGTGCTGTGCTCTCAGATTGATTGGCTGTTTGATTGTGCTAGTAACATTTTGAATGTCTTTATTAAATCCGGACAGTTCTGTGAGATGATCTCCAGTCCTTTGGTCCGTCCCTGGGCTGGACCCATCATAGACATGCTTCTGGACTACGCTGGACCTGTGAAGTTTTGTTCCAGACTCACTGAACACCTCGACAGCAATAATGAGTGGGCCTATATTAAGGATAGAACAAGTGAGTCTGTGCTTTGAATGTTTGATGATTTTGGTGTTTATTTTAAAGTAATATGTTGGATGAATTACTGATACTTAATGAACTCTCAGCGCCCTGAGCTAGGTTACATTTCCTTACTCCTTCTGTTATTAAAGGAAATCCACTCTCACTTAAGCAGCTGTGTAGACTGAAACTCCACCATCATCTTGGAACTCAGAGACTCAGAAAAATGAAGGCACTGCCTCTCCCAGGAAGACTAATACGGTATCTGTACTATGATGAATGATTGCTAGGTGACTGATGAAGACGACCATGATCTGTAACCTGACATTAAATTTTTTTTTTTTATTTGCAGCCAGAAATAGCTCAATAAGTAATGCTGCTGCTTTACTTAATGTAATTGTAGACATATAGAAATGCTGCATTCCCCTCCTTTATAAAACATTGAAATTAAGCTTGTGGCCAGAATTATTTAGAATTGTTGGTGTTTTATTTACATATGTCTGATTTTCAACATTTTTAGACATGTTTTATGATGCTGCAAGGTAAATTAACAAAGATAAAAATAAAAAAAATAAAAACTTTCCCTTATAGATTAAGTTATGTTTTGCTGTCTTTTTTTGTACTGTGATGTTGGATTTACCTTTCTGTAGCAACACTTCCTCTGTCTATCCCCAGTACCTTGCATATATAGCAGCTGCTCGGTCAGGTTCCTCAGAAGCTTGTCTGACCTCTACACTAAACAGTGCAGTAGCAATACCGGATGTAGGCTTATGAGGATGTAGTAGTCATTGACAAAAGCTATAAATACCCAACTTGACCACCTGCCTGGAAAAGGGTCTCTCCAGCAGTGTCTACAGAGGACAGAAAAGCTTGTATTAAAAAAGTTTTGTACATTTCAAATAAAAAAACAGACATATCATATAAGGCTGACAGTACAATGGTGTCCTTTTCCAGCCTTTTCTTGAGCAGTTCTTTCCAAATTTCTTTATTCGCCAGTTTGGGGAACAGAACTGGATTATTATGAAATTCAAAGCGCTCTCTGCCTTGATGGGGTTCTCTATCTCTAATTAATAAACTGAACTAAACTGAAGAAGAGAGTGTAATTCATGACATAAAATGTCCAGATCATGGTCATTTTGCAAAATTCACAGAACTGTTACAGCATAATTTCTGTAATGGCTGCACTGAGGTTAGCGCTGATCCCACTGACTTAAACCCCTCTGTACTGATATAGTACTAACCTACTGATATGATCTCACATTGAACGTGAGTGATTATTTGTCATTGTGAACACACCACAGCACAGCACAGCACACTGTGCACCACAACGAAATATGACCTCTGCATTGACATAGTGGGCAAATGCATTGGGCAGGTAACCAGGGCAGCGCCTGGGGAGCAGTGCTAGGGGACTGTACCTTGCTCATGACTACCTCAGTAGTAACTTTACCGATCTTGAATTTGAACCTGCGACCTTCTGATCACGGGGTGAACATCCTAACATCTCGCGGCCAACTGCCCCAAGATAAGCTCTGCGTGGGATTCGCACCAGCACTCTAGTCTAGCCTCTTACCACTGAAACACCTGACAGGAGTTGCACTAATAACTAATCTTAAAGACAAATCTGCAAGGGGGGATCTTATGTTATCATCAGATTATCTTTACTGACCTTTAAAATGAACCAGTAATAACATATTTGACCAGTTGGAATTAGGAACCACAAGGGTTAAATGGTTTCATGAACCACATTCCTGTTTTAAATAAATAACTCAAAATTAGCTTTAAACACATATAATTTTACTGATTTGTGGTGTGTTTATTTGTCATTACTAAAATTCTACTCACATTTCAAAATTAACGTAAATATACTGTATGCGTGATCATGCAGCCAAATAACCATTAGGTGGCAGTACTGACTCACATGTGCGCCTGGCTTTGAGGGGAGGGGTCTCACTATGGTCTGAAATTAGAAAATGCTTTCATGGTAAACATTTTCTGAAGAGGCTGCAAATGAAACTTTTATTTTAAGTATATCCTACGAAGCTGCCCCTTCATTTGATGATAAGGCAATAAACCTAGAGCTGTACACAAGCATATAGTGTTGCACTGACCTTGTTGCTGATCTCTTTCTCGTGCCCGCCTGATAAACCTGCAGCAATAACAAAATGTATCATCATTACCAGTTCCCTGGTCTCTGTTTAACGTTGGACAGACCTTATTGCTACTTATAAGACAGGTGGCATAACTCCATATCCCACCGCTAATAATTCCAATCCATCCATTTGTCTTACTCTTAACCGCATTTTGTCCGCACTGCCTAAAACTCTGCTGTCTCCACAATGCATCACAGGTCTGAATCCATCCCCTGTCAATAAATTTGTGGGATGGGCTAAGCCACAACAATCTATTCCCTCTCCCTCATCTCTCATCCAGTCCAGCTTGGGCAGTTGGGTGGATAAATGGCTTTCGAAAGGTCGACAAAGAACATCCATTATACAGCAGCTCGTGGCCAGAGAGGGGAGGGCTTCATCACCATTTGTTTAGCGGAAAGTCTTGAGTGGACAAATAAAAAGTGCTGGCAAAAAAACGATGGGGTCAGGGGAAGGGGGGCTACTGCAGGGCTCTCAATCAAACCACTGCACTGGAAGATACTAGGAAGCTGTTTCAGGGCGGTGTGCTTCTGGCCTGCGGTGTGGAGCCAGGCTTCCTCACACAGACAGAGTTGGTGTGGTGTCAGATAAGGATGTGTGTGTGTAGTTTTTATTATATATGTATGTATATGAAATTATGAAATGCGATAGATCCAAATTTCCTTTTTTTCCCTTGGCCTTTGAGAACTAGTAAGATGTTGGCATTTGATCTATGTGTTCTCTTTTTATTTATTTTATTCATAGAATTTTGTGTTACTTGTTCTTATTTTATAATTGCTGCTCTTATGTGCTTACTGTTTTTTGTCAAATTCTTTGATTTTTAATCAATCCTTTTAATTGTTATGTCTTTTAGCAAATTGATCTAGTGTGTGTACAGCACTTTGGTCCAGTGTGAGTTTATAAAGTGCTTTATAAATAAAGTTGGTATGGTATGGTATATACATACATACATACATATTAAATTATGTCGAGAATATTAATGCATGTGCAGACAGACACACAGACATAGATTGATTGATAATGTCAAATTTATTCTATTTGTAGGCAGATGATGTCACCATAAATAGCTCCATCAAAAACAGTAGTTTTGCTATTAGTGCATTTTTTATGAATATAAGAATTGCTGCATGACCTTCATATTAGAAACACTGAATTTAAGGAAATGGTCAAAATTACTGGCGTTGGCTTGTATTTTATTTTGCTGGTGTTGCTGTTCACACTTTAAAAAGGAAAAGTCAACAACAGAGATAACAGATGATAGATGAATAAATATATATATATATTTGCTTTTAATCATCTTGCTCATTGTGCATGGCATGCAGACAGCCATCACTCAAAGTCAGAGTGCACTTGGGGTTTCTTCCTCTTGTGACGGTGTGATGCTGTGCTGCTGCAATGTGCATGAAGCATGATGTTCATGTGTGTCAGTCACAGTCGTTCCCTTTGATTTTGAAGGCAAGCTCAAAGTCGTCAGCTTATGACGGACACCAGAAAAGAGCTCCTGCATACAGACAGAAGATAACAAATAATCAAATGATAAATCCTTGCAAATAAATCTGTGAAACAATCAATGGACACTAATGGAGGACAGTAATTCAGTATGCTTATCCAGAGGCTGGTGGTGAAATTGAACGTGAACTATGAATATTTCTTACCATCCTATCACAACATTCGTGATTACGGTATCAGTACTACAGACTAGTAGCTCTTAACACTGCAGAATCTTCTGTTGAATGAGGATGAAGGAGAACATGGTAAGTGCATGGCAAGGGCGCCCTGTCCCTCATTTCAGAGGAGCAATTCTTAGGGGAAGGTTTTGGCTTATGTTTTTTTTAAGAATTGTAAAGACTTTCAGAAATGGTCTATGCAGTGTAGTCAAGAAAAACACCTGCAATATAATGCACTACATAAGTTGTTCTCACATCCAGCAGAATGTTCCTAGTTTTTTAAAGAAATAAATGCATTTGGAGGAAAAAGAGCAACAATAATTTGTGTCTTGTTCATGCCCATCACACAATCAGCAACTTCCCAAAGCCCTGGAGCTCTCTCTAAGCACGCTGCATTCAGTCCGCAGGAGCCTTAAGGCACCCTGCATAGTTGTTCAGCCCCACCATCAACACAATTCAGGACTGATGATGACTGACATGTTGAATCAGCGAAGTTTGGTTTCCCCTATCAAGCCTCTAAGGGGCTGGGAAGTACTCTGTTGCGATAATAAGAGGCTACTGTAGGCTTGTCCTGCAACAACACACAGAGTGTTATCTCTGTAAGTGTCTAAAGCCACAGGGACACCAACCAGGTGCCAGCTTTGCTTTAGGCCCTGACTGAGCATTAGCTCAAGGCTTATGTAATCTCCATCTTTCTCTTGGGCTTGCAAAATACAGAGTGTAAGATAAAACTGAAAAACAAACATTGGAAATGTAATTATTGTTAAAACTTTAGTCAAATGATTGACCTTTTAGTTTGTGTTCCAGTTTTGGGTTTTTGTTTTATTAACATAATTTTATTAGCTATTGCTGACTAGTATATAGCATCAATAATGTCAAAACTGCTTTGGTTTTTTTTTATTACATAACAAATAGTAAACCTTGATGAAGATTCAAAATTGTGGTTCACTACTTGGGGTGAATAAAATTAAACTGTGTATTTTGCTCAATCTAATTTTAACAACAGAAACTGCCATGAAGGATGGCATGCATAGATTGGGCTATTTTGAGAAGTGTGGCTACGCAGAGAGGTGTGGCTTTAGTAGTTATAGGATATATGGATATAGTAGTTGACCCATCGCAAGGGCCATGCATTATGCAAACACTGTGATCCACAACCAGCTGTGCCAAGGCTAGTCAGTAACACAATCCCTCCCTGCCAGACACACCTGGCATCAAAACCACACTCAGCTCTGCTTCTGTTTATCTTTCATTAGACAAAACAAGCCTTCTCACAGCTGATGTGTCATGGCAATGTGTGCTTTCGCATTTGTAAATCAAGTCAAGAAACACCAGTCACAGACAATCTGCAAAATATTGCAGTTCTTTACAGTCTCATAGAAATGCGCTTAACTGAGACAAAACGCTGCTCCCACTTCGCTATTTTTGTCACTTTTAACACTTTCTATCAACATTACATATTTGCATCATCTGCCAAGTCAAAAGGTTGAAAAGGCTGGAAACAATTCACTTTGACAGGAACCAACTGCCACACCCAACTGACTCTTAATCACATGCTTATGAAATCTCTGTCTTGCATATTTTATTTGTTATTCCAATCTTCCATGAAGACATTGATGGTCCACAATGTGACCTCTGATGGTCTGGCCATGTGGCCTGTGGTGGATCAAAAGGGAAGCCCTGTCATCTTTGATGCAGCACTGAGATGTTGCCCGTCAGATCCATACTAAAGAACTGGTGGCTGACTGCCTGACTCACTAACCCTGGTTGATGGCTCACAGCATTTTCCCTGCTGCTGTGAGAAGAAGTAAACAAGGTTGTAAATATAGAACTCTTAGATCTATGGGCTGCTGGACAGTGTTGAAATATAATGCATACTCTTAGAATTGTCATGTTCCGAAGTGCTGATAACATAGTCTTGCTGACTTACACCTGATATACCACTTCTGTACTAATTTTCTATACTACATTTAAACTCCAGTCATTAATTTATTTGTGGCTTTAACTATTGATCATGTTCATAGTCTGGTTCACCCTCTCCTCAAAGGGACTTTTACCTTTGCAAACAACCTCCTTCAAACAAACTGCTGATAAAACATTGCTAAGAGACAGGGCAAAAGATTTAATTAGAGCAAACAAAAGAATAAAGGTCCGCATGTTAATGATATCTCAAAAACTAAATAGTATATTAAACCATGATCACATTAACAGAAAATACTTGAAGATATTGTTGAGATGTTAATGTTGTCTTTTGATGTCAAGTAATCAGATTTCAAGAAGGAAATGGTCCAGTTTTGTTGATGAAATTGCACTGTAACCAAATCTGTTTCTTGACAATATGGAATTGGGGATTTATTTATTTATTTATTTATTTATTTATTCCCTTTTTTTGTATTAAACCTCCCCAAATTATCTGTATATGTTGCCTTAATTTGATGCTATTAATGTTATCAGAATGCTGTGGGTTTTTTGTGTGTTTTTTGTTTGTTTGTTTTGTTTCTTGGGGGGGTTTTGCTCCCTTTTTTCTTTCATGCCCTTCCCTTTTTCTCTCTCTCTCTTTTCATGTCCCCCGTTCTATGTGGATGTTCGATTTGAGCGGATTGTGCATGTATATTCTAATTGTTGAGTCGTTTGGTATTGTGCCCAAATGAAACTTGTAATTAAAAATAAAGTTGTCCTCCAAAGAGGGGGGCTGGTGGTGGGCTTAAAAAAAAGGATGTTGTGCATGTGTTTAGACTATGGGGGCATAAATGTAGTCTGTGTTGAGGTTATTTAAATTCATCCTACTATGTCACTAATTGTTTGTGTTTTTGTAAGATGCCACTTTCTTTTGAGGCTCTATCTTGCATGTTAATGTGAATAAGATCACCAAAGTAGTCAGAGCTCCCAAAATACCAGTGTATTACTCCATAGCAGAACTAGAGCATTTTATTCTGCCACGTGATGAGGACACACTGTACATAAGGTGCTTTTACATCATTTAACATCTGCAAGGTGGAGTGGCTATGGGTCAGATTAGTGGTTCCATCACATCAAGCAGTGTGATTGGACTGTACAGCTGACAAACTGGCAGTTGTTTAAATATAGTGTCATAATGTCTCCTTCCTCAGTTCTCTAGCCATAATTTCAGTCATTTCATCTTTGGTCAACACTGTGAACTGGACCAGAGAACATATTTTATTGCAGTTTTTATGCAGTTGTAATAAAAATCAGTTTCCCTTACAATAAATAAAGCTTTTCTGATTTTGATTCTGAAGTTTCTTTTCAGCATCAAATCAAACCAGAATGTCCATTTCTTCTGCAAAATGCATCTGCCATGTATACAACTTGTTCAAATCCCACTGTGCAGTTTAAATGGATTAAAATTGTGAGAATCTAGAGACTGGGACTATATCTTGGTCCTGTACATACTGATAGAGGTCAACAGAGGGGAAAAACACAATCCCCTGATATGGTTTTGTCCAAAGTCAAAAATGCAGGGTACAAAGGCCATCCTCTTATGAACCAACAGAAGGGATTTTGTGGGCAAAACAGCAGATCATTTTAATGATGGTGATGGGGGTACTGTAGCAAAACACAGAGTGCATTAAACCCTGGTGCTTATGGGTCTGATTAACTGCAAATCAGTCTGCAGGGTTCAATGACCTACCATCCGTCTATAGAGTGTAACGTCTCACTACATAGTACTTTCAGGTCCAAGTCCTCACCCCACAAATTTAGGACCACTACACTTTGTCTGATACTGCAAGCATGAATCATGCCAAGTGAATGTTTTCTATAAACTCAAAAGACCCTAATACAGATAACTTAAAAATGTTTTCTTTGTAAGCACAAAATACAAATTAGTTAAAAAGCTTGAACATTTTCCACAACACATTGTTTCCAACCTCATCTTATTTGACTCTAGTCAGGCTCAAGGACTGCATGAAACCACATGTTACTGACCTACCACATATAAACAATATTTAAGGTCATAACTTTTGTTTAACTGTTGAGATCCATTTAATGTCAGCAACCCCTACTAAGTATGCTGTTTTTAAGCCAGCGATGTTATCTTAGCGCGAGAAAAATAGCACTTTAATAGCAATGTCAGGTCAACATCCTTGAGGAGAAGAAGCACTTCGCTGCTATTAGGAATCTGTAGTTTATTTCTGCATAAGCAACAACAACAAAAAAAGCAAATGAATGAATTGACCCAGAAAAGCGGTTGACTGTTGTTTGATGCCTAAGCTTACTACAAGGAAGGGGCACTCATGCTGGGCATGAAGTCAACTACAGACAACACTCTGGCAGAGATATTTGCACAAACCTGTTGTGGAAAGAGTGATGTGTGTGCCGTTTAGCTTCATTATAATGCTGAAAGCACTAGAAGTTCACTTATGTCCTGTTATCTGTTGAGTGGCATCAATTCTTTCTCCCTGGAGCAGTTGAAGAATGCTTTAGTGACAGCACTTGAATCTATTCTTGGCTTAGATGTCTTTTAAAAGTGACCTTGAGGCTAAGAAGAGAGATAAACCAATGTGTGGGACACCA
Source organism: Distichodus sexfasciatus (assembly GCA_032718565.1). NCBI lineage: Eukaryota > Metazoa > Chordata > Actinopteri > Characiformes > Distichodontidae > Distichodus > Distichodus sexfasciatus. The sequence continues at coordinate 3,608,280 of JAVGVS010000022.1, read as the reverse complement.
TCATTGAAGCAGATGAGCAAAAGGGCCTGCAGAGCCACTAATTGCTGTGCCAGTGAAGACTAAAGATAATTAAACCACTCAATATATTTTATAAATCTTTTAGCTGAGGGGAAATAAAATGCAGTCAAATTTGCCAAATTGGGTGAACAACGCACCAATTAAATGTACTGCCCTTTTCAGAGTGAAGCCAGCAGGGTGACAAGAATTAAAATGTTGAAGCAAAGCTGAAGCAGTTCCATTTATTCCCTTTAGGAGCTGTACTAAGTACAAAGAGGAGGAAAATAAAGAGTCTAAATTTAAATGAAAGGGTTTGTGTATTAAAAGCAAGGCTATTTAAAAAGATGTGTGGTGTCTGCACATTCAGTGGGTTCTTTTACAATATACTGGTAATAATAATAAATGTTGGTCTTGACCAAGATCAGTTGTAAGTGAGACTAAAGCACATTAAATTGTCTAGACGAAAGGCTTTTTATAGTTCAATATATTACATATCTCTTTAAAACATAATAGTTTTATACTATTTAGCTAAAAAAAAACGCTCTTAAGGTTGAAGTGTTCTGCTCCAAGGAAGCTAAGAGATACCTTGTCGGATTAGCGTTGCGGCACCTGGCCACTCCGGATCGATTTACTGATGAGGCAAAGGCCTTAAATCACTGTACCATGGCTGTGCTGACTCTCCTCCACTCTTCAACCTGGAGGGGAAAAAGCTAGCAAGAAGCAAAAGCCTGTCACAACACCATCTATCACCCCTCTCCAGTTCATGGCACAGTCTCCCTGCGCTGCCCTCAAAGAAAGCTGGCTCCGGTGCTTCAACTGAGTTATATCCACCAGGTCTCCACAGAGTAAGATGCACCATTACATCACTGAGTAATGGAAAGACCATGTTGGCTTAAAGAACTGTTTACCAATATATCTTTAGAGCTCACACATGTCTCAAACACAGTTAGGCAAATAGAAATGATAAACTAGGACACATATTACTGTTTTATCTTTAATGTCATACTTGTATTATATTTACTTGAACTTACTGAAAGCATTCATAAATATCGCAATAACACTGTCTCCTGCAACCTGTGAATCTTTCGCAGATTGAAAGATAAAAGTTTTTAGCATCTTTTTTTCATTTCAAAACTCCTTTCATCTTGCACCCATTGTTCTTCTAACCACAGAGATGCATACATGGCAATATATTTATCGCTAACTGTCATCTGGCAAGCTATTGAATTGCTTCATTTTTCATCAAAAAAGACAATAGAAATGGCTTTTTAGCAGTCTTTCATAAATGACCAATTCAAATCAGAGATGCAAATGATTGCAAATGTAATTATTTGCCATTTGGGGAAGCATTGCAAAGAGTCTCCATTTCCCCTGCTCATCAGGAAATGAATGAGATGACATCTTTTCTTCAAATTGGACTGAAAATGAACAGGTTTTTATCTCCTGGGACACAAAGGGCTCCACAAAGGACTTTACATCAACTAGGCGAAATGAAAATTGCAAATGGTGATTTTGACACAGTATAATTTTCTCCACCTGTCATAAAAGGCAATATGAAATAAAATACATAATTAATAATAATAATAATAATAATAATAATAATGAGTATTATTATTATTATTATTATTATTATTATTATTATTATTATTATTATTATTATTATTATTATGATGATGAGTGCAAGATCGTTGTTAAGAAGTTAAAGGCAATTGTCAGACATGATATTTCCATGACATGATGAGTCATTTTTTGATCATGAAACACAGGTAACATTATTTTTGCCACAAACGGTTTCATCAGCTTCAGCACTGAACTAATGGAGGTAAGCCATGGTGTCTCATGGTTTAAAGCTGCAGAAGGCTTTAAAGCAGATAATGTTCCTCCCTTGATATTTCCAAGACACTGTAGATCTGATAGCTAATACCTATTAAAGTCATTCCACACAGCTCCCACTGCTCCCTTGTGTTTCCTTTGGCATAAAGTCAGTGACACTATGTCCACCAAGGAGACTGCAAGTCTGCATTTATGTTTTGCTACTAAAGCTCCTTTCCACAGAGGCAAAACTGTGATACAATGTATGAAGTTTCATCTAAACTCTGTTCACAGTAAACCACTGTAGCCAGCTCAATTCACAACTCACTTTACGGTTATTAGGAGCAACGCCTAAAGCAGGTCTAGTAGAAAGGAACAGACGCAGATTTTGATGAGCCAGAGAGATAAGAAAGAGGCTAAAAGGACCAAGAGGAATAAAGAGACTCAGCACGAGCTGATCTTGATTGAACAGCTGCCTAATGGGCCAGTCACTATCAAATGAGTAATCAGACAGATCTACCTCAAGGTACACAGAGTCATCCATCGCTTTCCTAAACTAGATTAGAGCACTCTTTAAGCTCAGTCAGCAAGCAGGGAGAACAACACCGTCGACCATGCAGGACTTCCTGGCATCGAGCGGCTGGATCAGCTCTTGTCAGAATCCACCACTCCCTGCTCCCTCCAGCTCTGGCTATTTCTAATCTACTCTCCAATGGACCAAGTCTCAGCTAATGAAATGGCATCGACTTAGCCTCATCCCTGTGACTAAAGGCAACCCCTTCTTTTGATTCCCATTGGGTATGATTTAAGAGTTGCTTAGTAAAGCAAAGTCACTTGTCTTTGGCAAAATGCTTTTGGAAATTCAAAGAGGAAAAATCAGTTCCATTAATGGGAAGATATGACAATAGAAAAAAACTATTTTTGTGAGAGATAAGCACAGACCACTACATTTCAGCTGCTGCTATATTTAGGATTAAGCCATGCATTAAAGGGAGGAATATTCCCCAGTGCCTAAAATAAATATGCTTTGTCCTCATTAATCAGCAAAGTCATTACTTATTCTTATACCTTGTGGTATCTTACCTTTCACTCCACATCCTCAAACATTGCAATGAAAACTTATCTCTAAGGTCTGCTAACCCTGAAGTGCCAGTGATTAATGGTTTGAGCTAAATATCCAATTTAACCTCAAGGCTCAAGTCAATAATTGCAGTGTTTACCCCTGAGTAAATTAATTTCTCCCCCAGATGGTTGTAAAAACAGCCTTTGAGTGATCACTGCAATTGAGGAGGAACACCAAATCCCAGAGCCAGGTGCTGCCAGCAACAGCCTCTGTACTTAAAACAAGGCCTATAAATTAAGATTCAATTTATTTGGGGGAGAATTTATAGCCGTGGCGATCTAATCGAGCGGCCTCATCTGGGATTATCACATCAGGGAGCACTTCTGTCTAATTAAATTAAAATAAAGAGTGAATTTTGTGCAATGCAGTAAAACTTGAGCTGTCACCATCAGCCACAGGCTGGCAAAGAAAGCGCCGCATAGTCTGGCCTCTGCGATAGACCTTTTCAGCCAGACCAGAACAATTAATTTTACAGCAGAATGGAAGAAATGCCAACAAATGCTTTCACCGCCTTGCTCTTTCTATAACGCTGCTACAATAACAGTATTACAGAGATACCTGTGATATCAAAAGTCATAACATTGTATTGATTTTTATTGTGTTTCAGTGTGAAATGGCATGTTTTTGGCACTACCACAACACTGCTTAGTTTTTAAATGGACATGAATAACATGGTCGACGCTGCTTTACAAAAAATTCCCAATTACACTCAGGCCTAGCCTACATGAAATAGGTCAGCTTAGAATCCACAGTATTTTCTCATCTCAAAACTACAACTGTTGTGAGAGCTTGTTTAGCTTTCTCTGAATCTTTTCTGGTGAGAATTTACAAAGACAATAGCATCCTGCTACCATATAGGTCATATGTTCTACTCTTAGTAGCAAATGTGAAATGGTGGCAAGAAGCTTGTCTATCAGTCAAGAGGTGAAGAGTTCAAATCCAGCTGTTTCCTACTTTCAACATTTAAAATATGAAATACTGTATTATATATAGGGGTAGCATGGTGGCACGGTGGTTAACGCTGTTTAATCCCCTGGTTGGCCATAGGTTCTTTCTGTGTGGAGCTTGCGTGCTCTTCCTGTGTTCGTGTGGGTTTTCTCCAGGTGCTCCAGTTTCTAACCACTAGGGTTGCCACAAGCCCCGGTTTTACCAGGACTGTCCTTCTTTTTAATGATCTGTCCCAGGGGAGAAATCACTATCACGGGACACTGAATGTTATAGGTCAGATGCGTCCAGGTTTTTTGTCAGACCTAGGTGGCAACCCTACCTACCAATGTTCAAAAACTTCAATTCAATTCAATTCAAATTTATTTATAAAGCGCTCTTAACAACAGTCATTGTCACAAAGCAATTTACATATAACCGGCCTAAATCCACCCCCCAACAAGCAAGCCTGAGGCGACAGTGGCAAGGAAAAACTCCCTCTAATAGGAAGAAACCTTGAAAGGAACCAAGACTCGGAGGGGGACCCCATCCTCCTCTGGGCGACCGAACATTTAATGCACAACAAGCAATAGTTCAAGACGAGTTGTTAGTTATTTAAAGAAGCAAAGATACAAAAATAGTCCAAGGGACATTTCGAATGCCGGGTTGTTGCTGGGCCACTTAAGCTGGGCCACTTAATTTAAGCTGAAATTAGTTGAGTATTGTGCTGCTAATTCAGTAGAGGTCCATAGGGTCCAATCCCAGTTGGTTTCATGATGATGTCTCCATGATGAAGTCCTGGTGCGAGTTCAGTTGGTCAGCATCAGCTCGGGAGGGTTGACAAGGTCAAGCGTCAGCTCAGGGCGTCTCCAGGGAATCCTGGTGAGTTCAGTTGGTCAGCGTCAGCTTGGTAGGGTTGAGATGGTCAGCGTCAGCTCAGGGCAACTCCATAGAGTCCCGGTGAGGGTTCAGTCAGCCAAACGTCATCTCGGGATCAGCTCGTGAACAGCTCGGAAAAAGAAGAAGAGAGAGAAGAGAGTTAAGTGCCCTAACTTATCCTCCAGCAGTGCTAGAGTAACTATGGCAGCCTAGCTAAGAAGGGAGAGCTGGAAGGTAACACAGACATGAGGGCTTCCAGGCGTCTCGGCATCATACCAAACCACCGTCTGCAAACTTGTGGTAGGAGTGGTAGGATGACAGCACCAACCCCCCTTTCACTTTTAATCTCAAATGACCATGAACCCCCAGATCTCGCCTTTAACTAGGAAAAAGAGACTTTAATATCCAAAAGACTGACCAAACAGGTAAGTCTTAAGCCTTGACTTAAAAGCAGGGATTGTTTCTGAGCTCCAAACACTAGTAGGAAGTTTATTCCACAACTGTGGTGCTTTATGAGCAAATGCTCTTTCCCCTACGGTAACGTTCTTTATTCTAGGTATTACTAAAAGACCTGCATCTTGCGATTGAAGCGTATGCGTCGGATGGTAGTTGCAAATAATGTCACTCACATACTGCAGTGCAAGACCATTTAGAGCTTTATAGGTCAAGAGGAGTACTTTATAGTCGACACGAAATTTAACTGGTAGCCAGTGGAGTGAGGATAGAATTGGGGTGATATGATCATATTTTTTAGTTTTAGTGAGGACTCTGGCTGCTACATTCTGGACTAGCTGGAGTTTATTTAACGACCTATTTGGACAACCGGAGAATAAGACATTACAGTAATCAAGCCTGGAAGCAATAAATGCATGAACCAGTTTCTCTGCATCTTGAAGGGATAGCACGTTTCTTAGTTTTGCAATATTACGGAGTTGAAAGAAGGCAGTGCGACTAATGTTAGAAGCATGTACATCAAATGAAAGATTGGAGTCTAAAGTAACACCAAGATTTTTAACAACAGTACTTGGTGCAATGGATAATCCATCAAGACTGACCGTGATGTCAGATAGCCGACTTCTGGTGGCATTAGTGCCAGCAAGTAGGACCTCAGTCTTGTCCAGATTTAGCTGGAGGAAGTTGTCTGACATCCACCTTTTTATGTTAATTAAGCATTCTTCCATTTTCTGAAGTTGCTGTCTGTGTTCCGGTTTAGCCGATATATATAACTGTGTATCGTCCACAAAACAATGAAAACTAATTCCATGCTTACGAATAACTGAGCCTAAAGTTGGCATGTACAGCGAAAACAGCAAGGGACCTAAAACTGATTCTTGTGGTACTCCATATTTCACCCTGACGTGTTCTGAGGAATCACCATTTATATTCACATACTGATAGCAGTCTGAACCAAAAGAGGGCCACTCCCCTGATACCAACAACATGTTCAAGTCTATCTAGGAGAATGGCATGATCAACAGTATCAAAAGCAGCACTAAGATCAAGCAGCACTAGGAGCGAGGCATAGCCCTGATCAGTAAATAAGAGGAGATCATTCACTACCTTTAGCAGAAGAGTCTCTGTGCTATGGTTTGTTCTAAACCCAGACTGAAACATTTCATAAATCTGGTTTTCCTGCAAAAATGAGGTTAGTTGACTGGCAACAACCTTTTCTATTATTTTGGAGATAAATGGGAGGTTAGATATTGGTCTATAGTTTAACATTACCAGGCAATCCAAGTTGGGCTTCTTCAGCAAAGGTTTAATCATAGCTAATTTAAGAGATCTGGGTAAATAACTAATGCTAATAGAGGAGTTAACTATTGCTAGTAGAGGTTTAATCACTACTGGAATCATCTCTTTGAGTAACTTTGTTGGAACAGGTTCTAACATGCAAGTAGATGAATTTGAGGAAAGGATTAAAGACGTTAGATCTGACTGGTCATCTGGAGTAAATGATTCAAATAAGATGGCTGCAGTATTAGTTCTTGCCTTGTCAAGGCCAGCCACTGTAGTTACTTGAGATTTTAGAATATTCTGTCTAATTAAACAAATTTTTTGGTCAAAAAAGTTCATAAATTCGCCACTAGAAAACAATGTTAGTACAGTTTGAGTAGTAGTCTGGCTATTAGTCACCTTGGATACCATGTTAAATAGAAACCTAGGATTAATTTTGTTATTTTCAATTAGCAATGATAGGTATTCTGATTTCGCAGCTCTAAGCCTTTTTATAGCTTCCCATAGCATCTTTCCATGCTAGTTCAAAGACCACTAATCTAGTTTGCCGCCACTTACGTTCTAGTTTCCGTGTTCCTTGTTTTAAGCTAGGTAGGTGGTCATTATACCAAGGGGATGTTTTGTTTTCTCTGATCTTTTTCATTTTTAACGGAGCAATTTTATCTAAGGTGGAACGAAGCATAGATGTTAGATAATCCGTATTACTCTCAAGTTCAGCAAGATTAGACATTTCCACTGTCAGGAACGACAGATCGGGGAGATTATAAATAAAGTTACTAGCTGTATCTGAAGTGATTGTACGGTTGGAGCAGAAGAAAGCTGTAGTATTTGTATTTTGACTAAAGTGAAAATCAAATGTAATGAGATGGTGGTCAGAAATAATACTAGTCTGAGGCAGTACTGTTACATTATCTACATTAAGACCAAACGATAGGATAAAAAAAAAACATAGGTTGATGAGAGTGTATGTGCTGTATGTGATGTGTTGGCACCTGCCCAGTGTTGGTCCCCGCCTTGCACCCACAGTCCCGGGATAGGCTCAGGTCCCTGTGACCCTGATAGTGATTAAGCGGTTCAGATAATGAATGAATCTTATGTATATTAAAATGTTCTTAACTTTCTTTAATTTAGTCAAATTGATTGCTTTTATTTTAATTTAATTTTGCTGATTATTGGCAAATATTTTGGCAATAAAGAACCAAATATAGAATATAGAACCTCTACAAACCCTAATCCTAACCCTAGCCCCATGGACAAGTCCTTTAACCCCAGTCTGGTATTTTAAGTATACTTAAATGCCGTCAATATAAACTGGAATAGAATGATGATTACGTGAAACACCATGGCTGAGCTCCATTAGTTCAGTGCTGAAACTGATGAAACTGTTTGTGGCAAAATAATGTTCCCTGTGTTTCATGTTCAAAAACTGACCTTAGCCAATTTCAAAAATATCTGCTCTGACAACTGTCTTTAGCTTGTCTCAGTATCTTTCTCGAATGTTTCGGAAGGTCAAATTGTTGGCAAGAATTGTAACCAATTTGACTTCTTCCTATTATTCGTATTCTTATTATTATCATTAGTAGTAGTAGTAGTAGTAGTAGTAGTAGTATTCGAAAATGTGTAATTTAAAGGAAATTAATTACTGTATATTTAAGAGAAAATGTAAGCTGCTGAAAGTGTGGGGAATGCAGTAATCATGTGGACTGTCCCCCCTCTCTCTCTCTCTCTCTCTCTCTCTCTCGGTCTAACTATCTTCCTCACTAAGCACATCCAACTCTGGGTGAAAGCGCATAACGCGCAGAGAGCCAGGCGACAGCTACGGACCTAACTGTGCTACTCCTCGGCTTTTCTTTCCTCCGCCGTCCTTGTGTGACAAAAAGCTCCATGTAAAGTGAGACAAACTACGAGATATCGTCGTGAACATGGCAGGTGTTTTACGATGTCACTGCGTCCTCAAGTGTCCGTCCCTGGACGCCTTCTTCTACTCAGGTGCTGCTTCAGAAGTAGCAGAGAGACGGAACCTCGCAGTTTAAAGGAGACTCTCGGGTTCGAATCTTATCTTCACCACATATATGTCAATGAGATCATAGGTGTCACTGATGTCATTTATTATTTATGCATGAAAAAAGATGTGTTCCGATCGAGGACTGCTAAACCCGACAGCATCGCATTACGCCCTGCAGCGGAGAACTTTGACGTCCAACTCCGCTCCCGATCCAGCCGAGGACCTCTAACTTTAACGAAGCTCGTCTTCGGATCTTCTCCAGTCTTCATAAGCTTTTCATGCCACCAATTAATAAGACAACTGGACGAGAATGTGCATTAGACAACATTCAGGCGCCAAGGTCCTTTCCAAGATCGGCAAACTGGATTAAATTCGTACCGATAGAAGTGTTTTTTGCGTCTCGTCCTCGTATCTTCCCCAGGCGCACTGTGAAGAGGCTGGAGGAATGTTCATCCGAAATTCACTGTCGATCACTTTGGGGGTTTTGCCTTTTTTCTTTAACCAATGCTTTCTCTCAGTATTTCTGCCGTTATTACAGGTGAGTTTATGAAACTGTTCACTAAGTGCAATTAGTGGTAATGTGCTGCAATTACAGCCCAGAATGTAATTACAGATGATCATATAAAATGTTGAGAAGAAGAACTGGACGCAAGATTGAAACACTGTGTCCTGTTATAAGAGTTTTTGCTTGAACTGAGCTACCTAAATTTAATAGTAAGAGTGTTGTAATAGCTAATTTTATGAAGACGTTTTGTGCATAAACAAAAATCTCAAACCCATTCTAATCAAATATTAAAAAAAAAAAAGCATTTTTGCTCATATCGGTTATGTAGATTTTTAAGTGTACTATTATTACAATCTGGATAATCAATATAAAAACTTTTTAGGCCCTTTTTCCCTTTCCGATAATATGGGCCTACAGCGTTTGAGATGTTAATGCCTTTTCTTCTGTACCTACTGATTTATTCTGCTATCATTTACATTGACACTTATGAGCCCTTGGAAGTTTTTGAATTACACCATAAGAGTAATAAATGAAAAATTATTTTAAAACTTGTACAAACTGGGTGAGTAACTTAACACCTAACACCACCCATTTTTTTGAGTAAGAAACTTCTGAGCAGACATTCCTCCACAACATGGACGTCGTTGGGTCTATTTTGGGGAGACTGAAGCCCCTCCAAAATGATCCTAAGCCCCCCTAAAAATATAGTAATTATTATACTATTTTTAAATTATATATTCATACATTTCATACAAGATATCACTGAGCGCAGATACGCACGTAACAAACAGAAGCAAGACTATGAATTGAAATTTAAAATAATAAGTCTAGCTATCATTATTTAATTAAAATTATGTACTAATTCCCTCCTACAACCCTGGGGGCTAAGCCCCCCTTATCTTTCAATCCTAGTGACGTCCCTGCTCCACAAAAATCCAAGTTTACATCTGACTGCATATTTTGTGGTCATTATTTAATTGCACAGTCAAGGAAGCCTTACGTGACTTGCTTCTTGCATCATATCCATGCTGTAGTACCAGTCTACTACTAGTACTATTTGTTGGTGCTGGACGCTTGATGTGTAGAGTCGAGACTCCTCAACGCCTGTCGCCTGCAGCAACGAAGCTTACAGGACGTTAGCAAAAGGGTTTCCTGCTTGGCCTGTCAGAGTTAGGGAGAGCAAGACTTCACTTCATGTTACTCCCACTGCTCTCAGAATTAGGGGGGTGAGGTGTGTGTGTTGTGTGTGCATGTGTGGGGGTGGGAGGGTGCAGTCTTAAGTAGAGGTTCATCAAAACTCACCCTTCATTCTCCTCCAGGCAGGTTGAAGCTAATGTTAAACTACACAGTGTGTAAAGAGACCAAACTGGAAGAAGTGTGTTTTATTGGTCTGTGAGGTTCACAGAAATTTATACAACTAGGGACCCCCTAATGTGATTAATTACAACTTTTGGTTTATTTTCACTGGTAGGTTACTCAAGGTAATGTACTCAGTGTACATTTTTATATAGAAAGCTATTTAAAAATATAAATACAGACATTATAAGTAAAAAGAAAAATAAACTCACCATTCATCATTTTTAAAGAAAATGACATAAAATAGAGAGCAGAAATATAAAATGTTTTTAATCTGCATATATACTTATAGTTGTTGTATGCCATGCTGGCTTTTGCTAAACCAACTAGTGCTATGATTTTTCTTTTTGAGTGAGGAACTGAACTAACAGTTCTGGAAAGAGAGTACAAAATAATAAAGAATTATCCTGACAAATCTTGACATCAGGCTATCCTCTCTGTTCCTCACTAGCATGCCCAGGCAGAACTCCAGAAGTCATGTTCCCGTAGCCCATCAGTACCGGTGGAAAGTATCTGCAAGCTGCCGTGCCAGTGCAGACGCTACCCACCGTTACCACCTCCTCCGCCTCCACCACCACCACCAAGACTATTCTACCCCACAGGTAAGAACACCTTCTCACACAGCTGCTCTAGGTGCACATATTCCAAATGATTTTTGAACATTTTTCATTAGATTTTGAAACCTAAACAGATAACAGGTGTCATGTCAGGTCTAATTCATTCCTAACCTAATTTGTGAAATGGCTGCATTTTGGAAATTAACAGATATGCTGATGTCTGTTTCCAATTTTTAAGACAATCAAAGACAGTCTTAAGCAAAGTTGCTGAGATAAAAGCTGAGGCTTTTTAGTTACATTTAATTGCTTGTGGATTAAAGGAATATTCAGAGTACGCTTGACTTGTGTGTGTAACCATTTTTACATTTTGTTGGACAAATTAAAATGTTTGCGCCTTGTAGAACTGATGGAAAAATTGTTCTAACAGTAGAATAGTATTAATTCTAGAAGCTGGGATGTGTTTTGTGGAAATGTTTACATGCTAAGGAATCTCAGATCCTTAGGTAATTGAAGTCTAAACCATTTATAAATAACCAAACAACCAAGTACTCTAGTTTTGAAGTACTTATGTCAACATTAATTAACAGCAGGCCCTTCATAAGTCCTCTTGTCTTCGCTTAGTTAACTGTAAGGTTCAAGGTTGATGTTCATTCTTCATGCAATGCAGGACTAAAATTCAACCTAAGTACTTACAGAAAATTAATATTAATATAAATATTAATACAGGAAAATCCACCCAGATGAAGCAATTAATGTGTTAAGTTGTAGCTCAGTATTTATTTAGGCTTCATAGTGTCAGAATTCCAGTCGTGTAAGTAGTGGATCAGAAGGTTGCCTTTAGTTTCCTTCACTTGCTTCTTTCTGATTAATCTAGCCCATTAAGTTCTATTAGTTTGTTACAGGAGGTGGATATTTTAAGTTGTCAGCGCTCTGTCAGGGACTAGATCGAAAAGGCCTGGACCTGGAAAAGAAGAGAAATCAATCACCTTCAGACAGTTTTTGGCCTTGTGGATTTTGTGAAACTGACCATGCAAGCCGATTTATCAACAGAAATTTTACTTCCTTGTTTACTTTCTTATTTACTGACTGACAGGCTTTAGAAGTCGTGGGAATAAGAACTTGGATCTTGTGTTAAAGTATTTTAATGCTCTGTGGGAAGTGATAGATCACCATAAGCAGTAAGTCTTTAGATAAGTAGCCAGTTGAGAGAGGCAAAAGCTTTGCCTTTAGGAACGATTTGGCCTTAGCATTGCCTTCTCAAAATATTCATGAAGACACTGTTATTAATGAGAACTCCCACATCTGTTATTTCTGAGTGAGTGATAAAAGGTTTAAACAGAGTAATACACCATGGGGTGAAAATACAGTGTACAGTAAAGGCGTTTAACTGCTGAGAAGAGGACACTTATGTATCGGATTAAAAGTGAAGTTAGCTTTCATCCACCGTCTGTTCATACATCCAATGCGAAATCCAGTGAAGGCCGACACACAGCGAGAATGTGCCTCGTCATGTGTGTGTGTCCTTGCTGTGGAGAGAAACTGCCATAACCACCCCCCATCCCCAACCCCCCGGGGGTCAAATCAGACAAGCCTGGGAGGTAGCAGTGGCTTCAAATCTGTGAAAAAAGTGAAAGACAACGCGTTTTTTGTGTCTGAGATGATTTCATACTATATTGTTCAGAGAGGCCACATTATGGGGCATCTTGAAGGTTGCACTAACACATCGTAATTTACAATTTGCAGTCCTTCACATCTTTAGAGCAGATTTGGTCCTGGATATCGCTGAAGTGCCAGCATATTTTATCGCAAGATTAGTCTCGCCTATTTTTAGCAGAATGGCTGAGGATGTAGATGAGGGAAAGTAGATTAGGCAGAATTGCTCCCGGGCTCTTGGGGAAGAACACGTTCCTTTAAGCCCAAAAAAGGGCATGTGTGGCAGACTGCACACATGGCCAGCACCTCTAACTCAACAGAGACGCTCTTAGTGTATGTGTGACTGTGTGTGGCTTAGGCCAACTGACTGTATCGTCTACTCTGTAAAATTATGGTGACTTAGAGGTGCACAACCCAAAGAATGACATTCATTTTTTGTAAGATGTTGAATCATGATATTTAGATACACCAAGGCTCATCCACTTATGCCACTTGCTTACTTTAGACTGAGGTAAGAAAAACAAAGCAACGACAGATACCTCCTCACTTCCAGCATTCTTCCTTATAATCAGCTCCTATTGGCTAAATAGAGACAGATATATTTAGCCGTCTTCATTAATTCAACATTTGCTTAGATTAAGGCCATGTGCTTAGATCAAAGATTTCAGACTTGTCTGGTTTTGTTTGTCTAATCAGAAAAGTTTCTCTAAACACACGTTTCTTACAATTCATTACCTTCAGATTAAATTAGTGACACTTTTTTTAATTCCCTTTTTTGGCTTTTGGCTTCATCACTTTTTTCACATTTTTTATATTTTGTGTCTTTCATATCCAAATAATGAAATTTGACATTTGTAAAAATAAATAACAGAATGACATACTGAGCTTTGATTGACTAGTGCCTCACTTTTCTTGTCAACCTTTGTCCCGGGGTTTCTGTCGGCTTGGCTCCCCTCCTGTCAGTCAAACAGCCCACATACTCCTGAATATCCAGAAGGTTATTTTGACCCGCGAGTGTATCAGGCAGTTTATATTGATTGGAGGAATGTCAACATTAATAAAGGGTTCCTAGATTGTTAGATGTAATTACTCACAGGCAATCCAAAAACATGTCGTGAGCACTAACAAAGTGAAAGACATTTGTGTATAGTTTCATTGTGTCAGGTAGTCAGGTAATTTTGCTGTTCGATCTAAAAAATGCATTTCTGGGATAGATTACAGCCTTTTGGATGCAATACTTGCAGATACTCTTGTGTTACTCTGTTATTAAAAAGACAGCATGTGTCACCTGTCCATTGGGAATATTTCCTAAACAGAAGTGAACAAGTGCTTCTCACTATGGAGAGACAATCATGCATGCTAAACAAGCAAGTTTGAGTACTACATTACATAACTCTGTAAGTGGCAGAGTGTAGTCTAGGATCTGAAAGTAAAAAACTGTGGTACATTGCTCACCATATCTCAACTGCCCAAATGTTTCACTGAGATGGCCCATTTGTGTTAATGTACTTTTTCATAGTTCACATTCGTGTAATGTTTCCAAGCAAGGATCCACTCCTTAAGCTTTGCCGTTTAGTTGCACAAACCTAGATAAATGGGGAAGCTATGCCAGGAAGGGCATATGTTGTAAAATCAATGAAGACAATAATAATTCACTGAGATCCCTGAGAGGAGCAATCGAAAAAAGGAGAAGAAGTTGATAATCTGTAAGATTTTATGTCGCAATATCGCAAACAAAGTTTGGTTTACAATAGATTATTTGATGCAGGATTACATGCATTAAAATTCATCTATAAATTAATATGTACACACTAGACTTGTAGTCAAGACCGCCTAAACCAAGACCAAGACACTACCAAGACCAGAGGGTATCGAGACCAAGACAAGACCAAGACTAAGACCAAGACAGACCAAGTCAAGACCAAGACAAAGTCGAGGCGAGACCAAGACCGAGACCGAGACCAAAAAAAAAAACGGACTCCCTTAACTTTTGTGTGCTGTTGAGGACTGACATGACGGGTACTGACTGGTCCCAAAGTCATCTGACAAAACAGCTAACACCTCCAACAACTGTCTAAAGAATGGGAAATATGTAACTGATTTCAATTATACTTAATTTGTGGATGAAATTGTAACATCAAATTGAAGATACAGAATTATAAACTTGAAATTGCACCATGTCTCATTGTAGTAGTACTAGCCAAATTACACCATATGATATCAACTTCCCTGAAATGGATTAGGCCTGTTAAGTCAACACAATGTGATATGCATATGTTATTTAAAAGCCAATGATCACATTTATTTAGTCAAACAACACCAATTTAAGTAAAATACTGTAATCAAACAATATAAAGACATGCGCACATATCACATGAATCAAATGCAAACTACAAATACTACATAACAATACAAACTGCACATCAAATTGTGCATTAATAAGAATAAGGACAAGTGCTTAAAAGCTTCTTTAAAAAATCTGTCCCTAAATAATTTATACCGTGCATGTGAGAAGAACACGTGATACATAACAATAATACATATACGTGATCTGGTCATCCGAGGTTGAAGAGTTTGAAGATGGGTAGATGGCTACTGGCTAGCTTACCTTTCAGGGTGTTTACGCTCCAGGTGCCTGGTGAAGGTTGAGATACTCCCGGTATTCTGTCGATTTATGCTGCCTTGTCGAAAAATGCCACCGTAGCACAAATCGATAGCAGAGTTTATCGATTTACGCTACCGCATAGAAAAATGCTACCTTATGGTTTCCTTTTTAAATGGTGTATTTCCCATAACAGTATATGTTTCACAGAAATATAATATTTGTGTCATTCTTTTAATTAAAAAGAAAAATATGTGGAGCAAGGTTTCATGCTATTTATCAAATTTATGAAAAAAAAAAAATTAGTGTCCCTTATCACATGATGCTCCCATTGCAAAATCTCATATTATATCAATACTTTTGATACCCTGTTATATTAGCTTTAATTAAAAGATCAATGGTAGCATAATTCGATAGACTAATGTACCCTATCAAAAAATGCTCCCAGTGCAAAATGTGGGTGGTGAGGGGTGTTGTCTCGGTCAAGGAGACTTTGCAAAATCTGCGTTTTGCCGAATGCTTCTTTTTTGAACCTGTGCTGCAAAAAAACTCTTTGTGTTCTATGAACGCAAACTTTATGACTGAAGAATTCGCTGACATTATTTCTGTAACTTACTGACTAGCCTACTACTGCTGACATTACTGTAACTGACTGACTAGGCTTACTGCTCACTGTGATGCTGGATCTAACGTTTAACTAGCGCTACACATGCGTATTTTGATTGGATGAGCGTCAATGTCTGAATCACAACAAAATACATGTATGCCATTGATTGGTTGCATTTGAAGGGTTGCATTTGAAGGGCTTGAAAGGCGAAATAATAATAATGTTGCATTATTGAATGAAACGTTGTGTGTCATGGATACTGTTGGCTCCAAATCTCCCGACCACTATGTCGATCTGAGACAGCGAGACCAAGACAAGACCGAGGGATCCGAGACCAAGACAAGACCAAGACAATGGACCATCAAGACTGTGACAAGACCAACACCACGTAAAAGTGGTCTCGAGACCAAGACCGGTCTCGAGACATCCAACTCTAGTACACACATTAATGTTTAGACATGTTTCGACCCAGGCAGTAGAAATAATTGCCATCATATAAAAGATCTTAACAATAGAGATTCAGTTCTAAAAATGGCATTACACTGTGTTCTATTTGTGTACTCAAATGCAGAGACCTAACTCAAATTTCTTCTCCTAACTTCTCAGTTGCTTGAACTCTTAACTGCTCAATATTGTATTCTCTTTTGGGCTTTCTGATGGACCCTTAAAATTGTTTTATCAGATAAGATGTCCCCTTGCTGTAGCTATAAAGAGCGGCTGAATAAATGGCTGATTTAATGGTTCCTGTTATCTGAGAGCAGTGTTCCTTGTAATGTAATTAGGTGCTAACTAATGGAAAGCATCACATCAAGAGTGTCGGAGTGTTAGAGTTGTGCTGCAATGGAAAGTGCACCTAACAAGTACGGACAAAAAGTTTGCCGGTATATGAGTACCGAGGCATAAAAGTCCTGGCTTTACCAATATAAGGGAAGTTTACTAATGCCAATAACGTGTGAATTGTGAACATTAAAGAATGATCAAATTACTTGGAATGATATTGTGAATACTGTTTGTATTAAGTAGTTTTTAACTTTATCAAAACAAACTGAAGAATCAGTGACTGAACTGCTTAATCCTTGTCGGGTTCTCGGCAACCAGAGCCTATCTCGGTACTATGGTCACAAGTGCGGACCAACCCTGGGCAGGCACCGACACACACTAACACACTCACATACACACCTATAGAACAATTTAAAATCACCAATCAACCAATAGTGCTTTCTTTTTGACTGTGGGAGACCCATGTGAACACGGGGCAAGTCCACACAGATTGGCCCCACGGCCGACCAGGGGATCGAACCCAGAACCTTCTTGATGTGAAGCGACAGCGATAACCACCGCACTCCTTGTGCTTTTCATAATCGTAAATTATGTCTGTGAATCAAGTTACGGCTTAAATGTAACATGAACAGTTTGGAGGTTAATATGGGTACCAGTGCTTGCTTGGCCATATTTAGGTTATTTCATAGAATCGCAAAGTCACTACTGACCACAGAATCCTACTACAATGGTTTTGATACTTTTCCCTTTTGCACTGCTCCTGTTTAGGACTATTTCTATTTATTTCTGGAATTAGTGAAGCCAAGTTACATTCTGTATCTTCTTTTGATAGTCACTCAAAAGGATTATAAAACTTGTATTTTTTGTGTTTTAAGTAATAACTTTTTTGTGAATTGTGAGTTTCATAGCAAGGATCCACTAGTACTAGTTTAGATTAACCCAGTTTTAAAAAGATTTTTATACAATTATGACAGCAACTTGTTGAGAATTTTTCTGCACTACCATATAGTAAGAGGTTTCATGAATCCAAGGTATCCAACTCCTACATAAATACAACAGACACATTCCTCATTCCTCTGCCAATTTATTGTCCAGCTGATATGCTGACGGACCTCAGATCGATATCCTGTGCTCTGCTCTGGCTTATCTGAATGGATATTAGAGGTAGAGAAGCATTAGCAGATTGACAGTTATTGGCTGAGAGCCATGCCATTGCTCATAGCAGTCAGGGGCAGGTCAAAGAGCCCAAAACCTCAAATAAACTAACTGCTCCCGGCTGAAGATTTCAAAGGGCAGTTGGTTGCGTACTGCTGATTAAGGCTTTTGGGTTTGGTGTTAATTATAGTCTGCTGAGACAATGTTTCTTATAATGCAGTGCTTTGCACTTAATGGCTTATTCCCTGGGTAACATTATGTTCTGCATGGTCACATAAAGCAGCATGTTGAGTAGTTTTCTTTGAAAATATAAAAGTAGGTTAAAATATAGCAAGATTAAATATACTTGATCAGAGGTTTATGTATATGCAAAACTATGCATCTAATGTTTTTATGTGAAGATATTTTACACAGCCAGATAATTCATATACTTTTCCAAAAAATAGGTGCAGAACCAGAACAACTAGCGTTCATTGTTTTACACGTCCATGAGGGCTAATATAGACAGGAATCTGTTTTTATTCTTATGTATTTTACTGGATAGATGATCTATGTGGTCTCTTCTAAGTCCATTAATATTGACTTTGCAACGATGAGTTATACTTTAACATTTACTTAATTTCGCCAATTGCTCTTATCCTGGGCAATTTACATTTTCTAATTACGGAAACAGGTTCCCAGGAGCAACACACCTAGATTTAAACCCAGGACTTATTGGTTATTAGGTTAAGTATTCTACCACTAAGCCACTCCTTAATTAGAAAACTGCACAAGCTTTAAAACAGAAAGGTGGCTATCAAGTGGTAACATAAAAGTAAGAAATCACTGAAAAAGCATTGCACTTGTACAGCTTCTAAATCCCCCTTTTGTCTTATTGATGACAAAATAACTATGTAAATTATTGCAAAAGACATAAATAGCTTATTATCAGAGAGCGACATGAGTCCCAGATTATGTTTAAAGACTTCAGTTCTTCTAAATAGCCAGAGGGAATATTTTGTTTGGAGGTTCAAACAAAGTTCATGCAGCTTCTCATAAAATTCAGAGCCTATAAATCATTGTTGTTCAAATATTTCTACAATAAGAGCTGTAAATTGTAAGTCACACATCAGTATCGCAGTGTATGTGCATTTATGTCTCTTCATACCATCTATATTACAGTTAAATAACACACATTTTTCATAATATTTGAGCAAGTCTTAATAGATTTCATTACTTATTATGTCTTTAATTTTTGGGAAGTGTTCCATAAAGTTGTGAATTCCTTTATAAATAAGTCAGCCTCAGTGCCACACATGCTTTTAACCACCTCCACACATATATAATATATGACTAATTTCTTCATTTTATTTTACTAGATTACTGGCAGGTTTATTTAAACAATCAATTTGAGACTACAGAACACTAAAATTATCTGAATTTACTGCCCACAGGAAAAACAATGAACAGAACTAAAACAACATAGACCGAATAGTAGGTGCTATTGAAAATCAATATTGAAATCAGTATTGAAAAATCAGTACATGTGCAGATTTGAAAAAGATTAACTGATTAAGATGTTGCTGATGCTGGAGTGATTATCTCATCTCTCTGCTCACATACTCTTTCTCATGGAGTGATGCAATGGAGAGGCTCCTGCCTCTGTATGACTAACAGTAGTAGGCTGGGGGAGGCTGCAGCGCCCGCAGGCTGTGTGTTGCCCTTTGCTCTGCCGCACGCTGTCGTGAGTGTGGATAAGCCACCCACAGGGCCGGGAGCCCACGAGTTTTCTCTTTATCTGCCAACACGGCCCCTTGATCTGCAGACTCGCGCAGCAAAGACCTTTGTTTGCAGGCCAGCACTCACATAGTAGCACTCACATGCTTTCAAAAAGAAGTAAAAAGTATGAATGAGTGAGTGAGATATTACTTTGTTGATATTAGGCTATTCTTTTTTTTTAACTATTAAGAAACAATTTTGTTTCACCTCAGTAGCTAAAATGTCACGTGAATAATCTAAAATTCTCACCTTCACTGTCTAGATCTGATATAGCCATAACAGCAGTGGATTCTGTGCCATGCAGTGTCTCATCCAGTAAAAAGTGAAGTCTGCAGGGTTATTTTCTCTGATCTTTTTGGCCATAATACAGCTGTTGATCAGTCCCTGTTTCCTGCTGTTTTTATCACTGGCAAAATTCTGGTAATATTTCTATTTTCTGTCATTATTCATTACGTTACACTGTGAGCCACCATTTCTGCATGTAATGTAAGCTGCATCAGGTGTTGCTTTAAACAAGTTTGTGGTCGTATATATGTTTATTATAGTCCATAAACCACAACTGAAATAGAAAAATATGCCATTATAAACACTGGCGACTTTCCAACTTCTTTCTTCCTTTAGTGAGTTGAACCGATGTAGAGTTATAGTGTGACATCTCTTCTAATGCTTGGAGAAATCCACCCAGTATTTACTCCACAGCAAAAATGATTTGGGGAGTTTGGAATTACTTAACGAGGGTTCCAGGCTCTCAGGGATGATCCAGGGTTATTCATTAAGAGCAGCAGTGTCAGAGTGAGTCTGCTGTTTGTTTTGATACCTGGCAGCCTGTCTGTCCTCTCATTTGGAAATCAGTTTTGGTCAGGCAATCCAGAGCTATATAACTCCATTAATCTAGACAGCAGGTATAAAAATAGCGTAATCTAATAGGCCTGGCTCTTGCCCCCATCATTGTATTTCTGTTAGAGCAGCAGCAGCTTAATCACAGAAAGAATACGCCTTCCACCATGAAGCAAATGTGATATTTACTATATATATTCATATATAACCTACATTAGTCCTAAGCATGTTTTTGAATGTATTTTGCTTCTGGGAGATGCTGTCCCATAATGCTTTTTATTAGCTGAGATACTCGTAGCATACCTCCTTATCAAGAAGGGAAAAGCAATGTATAAATTGTTCAATTGTTATTGTAACAGTACATTTTTGCCTTTTCCGTCTTATTAAGGTCTAGGTCACCATACTCCAAAATCTCTAGTGAAAGCAAATCTTTTTTAATAAAGGTGTCTGAGGTTGTTATGATGGAAATATGAAACAGTCATTGTAATTTTTAGCATCGCTTATAATAAACGTCTCTTCTTTAAAGGTCATTTGCTTAAATAGTACAGAACACTTCCACTTCCTATGTTGTGGACTCGCAATCATAAGTCTATTTAAGATGTGCCTATTTCATAAACTATCATTGTTCAGTGTCTGTGATGTGAATAAATGTTCAAGCAAGTACACATTTCTATAACATGTTCCCAGTTTCCTCCCTCACACATTTTACCTTTATAAGAAGCACGGAGGCCCACTTAGCGGAGTCACTCGAGCCAGATGCTTCATGGCCCCAGAGGGACCATTGTCTCAAGAAGTTGTGTGGTGTTTTTTGAGTGTGTGCTCTCCCAGCTGGGACTGACGAGTCTTCTGAGGACAGTCTTTGTCTTACAGAATGCTGCCACACTCATTACCCACCATCATCCACTTCACTCCTCTCTCTGGGTCATCAGCCAGAGACAACATATGCCCAAGTCATCTTTCTTAAACTGACAGCCAGGGAGAATATTACACAAGCCGACTGATTTTGTTCATGGTGACAGGCCTTTCCCTCTGAAGTTTTTCTTCTAATGCCATAGATGAGACGGGGCATGACAGTGCAGCCCAATTTGCCAATTTTCAACTACACAGGTTCTCAGTGTCTGCCATACACATATACGGTGCTTCCGTTTTAGTTGATATTAGCTGATCATCTTTAGTGTGACTTTTATAGTACAGACTAGGGGTGGAAAAGAACATTACACTCCAATCGATCAATTCCATCGGAATTGTACACCTTCAATGTTATCAATTCTTCTTAAAGATTTTCTTATGTCCCAGCACGACGTTTTCCCGGTTTTCCCTAAGTTTTGCCTTCAACCACGAGGAATCACGATGCAGAAATGATATTTTTCACGATATAAACACACGCACTGCATTTGTTAGCGTACACAACTCTGACAGGTACGTCCAACATTCAGTAGAACGTTTAAGTTGAGTTAAATCTTCCCATTTATTACAGACAAAATTTTAGTTGATAAATAACAAAAACAACTAGCGTTCTGCTCACAGTACAGCCATTTACTTGATATTTATTCCTGATGCCCATCCACAGCGCTATGTGCCAAGACTCTCATATGGAACGCCCTCATGGCAAAAAAGTACTTTTAGGGTTAGGGTCCAAATGCTCAAAAATTGCCAAAACTTCAATAATTCTTCATGTTCCATCTGATGTTTTTCCCATTCTTAATGTTAGAGAGTAAAAATAAATATAGACAAATGCATTATTTGTTATCAGATAATTTTATTCTATATCCAGATGGATTCCAAATGTTTCCACCTGGCACTAACCTTATTTTTCTTCATAGTACTAAGCCATAGAATATCTCTGCATAATAAAAAGCTAAATAAAATGGTTGCTTTTGGTGCGGAAGACTACTTTTTCACACTCAAAAAACTACTCAGGAATCAGTAAGAGAGTTGCATTGAAGAATCGACAATGGCATTGATATTGATAAAATCTTATCAATTCCCACCCCTAGTACAGTCTGTCCTGAAAACAAAGAAACAATGAACCACATGGAACTACTTCAATACCTGCAAACTTTTTCTGTTTGGTAAAAATTGATGTTTCTTTGTTTTCTATGCATCTTTTCATTCATTACATTTCTGGCAATTTGTTTCATACATAACATGCTGTAAATAAATCTAAGTTAAATTTAGATGTTAAGCTTGTTAGGATGGTAACTTGCTGATTGTTTGTGATCTCTGTGATGTCAAGACACATTGCATTAAAAGTAACTTGAAGATTTCCAAGATTTTTTTGTGGACCAACTTCAACTTGACCAGCTAAAATTGTTTTGCTAGGACAGACCATTTTTTCTCCAGACAGGGCACCAAACTAAAGTACTTGATCAATATGAGAGTCATATTCTGGTGTCTAGGCAATTTCCTCATATATTTGAGTTCACTTTATCCGGGCTACCGATGAGATTTGTGAATATCGATCAGGATGATGAAGAGCAGTGCTGAGTGTTTGAATTTGCTGATGCACTGGGAGTAGACCCAATGGGGGTCTACCTTCTGTGATTAATAACCCTGGATGGTAGGCGGACATCTTGGGACTGCTTCTGGAATGTAGGTTAATCACTGTCAAAGTCTTAAAAAATGGTTTAGGTTGCGTTCTCACATTACCAGTTCTGCACACTTCAGTTTGCATCTTGGGACAAGCTGGCCGGCTTCTGGGTGGAAGCCAGTTGGGAATTCCCTGATTTTTGAATGCAGCGACTTGTTTACGTCTGCAACATATTTATATTTAAAAATAGGTCATTTTGACAGAGTATTTGCTTGTTAGAAAATCACAAAAACTGCTTCTGCAAAATACAGCCATCGTGGCCGTTGGCTAAGTCTGATCCTTTTTTGAAAATTAAAGTGTTTTGTGAAAAATGAAGGCTTGCCGTCTAGCTTGCACTGCCAGTGGGTAGATAACAAATCCTGTCAGTCCACAGCACTAGACTTCTTTTGCCATTAATGGACTATTGCATATCTGTGTGCTGTATGCTGATGAGCTGCAGAAAACGCTGAATCTGGAGCTCACCACTCGGCAAGTTAACGGAGAGGCGGCACACCGGCGTGATTGCGAGGGTGACGGCGGGGGCTGTTAATTCACCTTCTCCCGTGCATTTTTATAAGTGCCATTAAAACCCGCACTCACTAAAGCATGGCAGTGCTACCACTCCCCAGCTGGAGGGAAAAAAAACTCATCCAAACTTTAAAGTGGCACAGGAGGTGTGGTGGAGGACCCTGAAGCACTAATACGTTTCTGGGCGAGGCAGCGGCCTAATGGGCCGAATGAAGCACCTCTCAGATAGCGGATGATTAATGGAGTGGTGCAGCGCATTGCGGCCTGTCACCTGGCCACAGAGTTTCTCGGGTGAGAGAGAGGAAACGGACAGCGCTCCTGTCACCAGCTCTCTCTACAGTGCCCTTTTCATTTTGTGTCATCTCTCTCTGTTTCTCTTATCTCTCTCCCTCTCTCTCTCTCTCTTTCATACACTCACCTTTCTCATTCCTCTTGCTTTCTCTTTCCCTATCCCTCCGCTACAGTGGCTCCATCTTCCACTGTGCCCCCTATGAAGCCCTGGGGAAGAGAGGTGGAGATTTTGGTGCTTGGGACAGTAACCTGTGCTTCAGTAGTCTTCCTTCTTCTAACCGCCATTATCTGCTACAAGGCCATTAAGAGGTAAGACTTCCTGTAGTGCTCTAAAGTGTAAAAAATTTCCAATTTTTGGAAAATGATTCCACACACGTATTTGAGCTTTTTTGGTGTCCTATTTTCAAGAACATACTGTATGTTTAAGAAATGCCCAGCTTCAGGTAAGACTTAAATTTTGCAGTATACATTTTAGACAAGTATATTTGACACTTTGAATAGCTTTCAAGCGGTGAGCAATCACATTATTCTTATCCATCTTTTCTGTCAGTTGTTTCGTCCATTTTTGTCCCATAGACTAACGTGGAGCTCAAATTTAGACACTTTACAGTGCGCCCGTCATTCTTCACAAAGCTACCAAATTCGATGGGATTCAAGAGCCCATAAGCATCTTCACATATCTGTAACCATCATGACCCAGACTCGTGTTTTCATCTTTTTTTACTGTTGTTTATTTTTCCCATAGGAACCCATTCATTTTCTCCTATTAAGAATCCAGGGGATTCGGAGGTGTTTTTCGCACAACACGGTTCTTATGCCACCTCAGGCCACCTCACTGAACACGCATTTTAATCTGTTTTGAGCCGCACTTCAATGCATTTTAATCAAAGTCTTTCTACTCAGCCAGTTTTCATGTCACAGCCAGAAAACTTGAACAGTCTCATTGGCATTTTCTTGCGGAAATGCATCTTTTTCCTGAACTTTCAGAAACATTATACCCAGCACACCCCAAACCCATTACCACCAAGAAGTGATTAGAAATTGTCTGAAATGGTCTTTGCAGTTACACTTATTTTCAACAGTATTATCACAATTTTGACTTGATTGTACTTTGTGGAAAAGCCTTCATATTGTATCATGTCATCATGGTCTCCAACCAAGTAATTGCTCCGTCAGATTATCAGACAACATCATCAGTCAAAATTCATTTCTCCAAACAGGAAACATGAGTCTTAACATGAAGAACGACACAACACAGTCTTTACAAAGAGAGTCAACATCTGTCGTCTTTATTAACAGACCATGTAGCTTAACAAATTTTCAAAGGATAAGATCTATGACCATGTGCCTGCTCAGATCAGACATGAGAGCATTCTTATTCATCTTCATTTTAGTTGTAGATTTTGTGAATATAGACTAGATATGAATAGACTGGATATGAAATATTATGTACCCTGTGTATGTTTAAAGTTATCAAGTCTTATCAAGATACTTAATATCAAATATTGTGGTGTGTTATCTTTCATTCATCAGGTCGTGACGATAAACTTTAACCACTCTCCATAACATTCCATTGTGAAACACCCAGGGCTTCTGTTCTCATAAACCAGTCATTGTCTGTGAATTAATATTGCATGGAAAAACATTCACGCTCTAACTTTTATGCATGCAAGCAGGGTCATGTCCTCAAGCATTCTAAAGGAGCACTCTACCATGCAGGGATCTGTCTGTAGTAAAGTAAGAGTTCATCATCTGGTCTCATTACAAAACAAGACTTACATAAATATGTTAAAGTTGGTTTTAGTTTTGGACTCCATGGATATTTTACAGAAACAGCAGTCACATTAAAAGGGTCATGCATTTAGGTTAAAGTGTTTCTCCAGGGGTTTGTGCTGCCGGTGTCCTTTGAGGTGAAACCGTAGAGATCGGCAGGGTGGCGTGCCAGTCCTGTAACGCTTTTGAGCTTTGGTGCCACTGTTGTGATGTCTAGGGAACAGCTGAGAGACCTGTCAAATCAGTGGCAGACAGACAAATGGCCTCAGATAACCCTGATCACTCCCACAAGTAGCTAAAAAGCAAACAGTCTCCTGGGCCCTCTTTCATGCACCTCAGACTCCATTATCACAACACAATACACAAATGATGTTTTTATTCTTAGGGAAGTGATGTAAGTTGGCCTTCAGGTAGCTGCCAGTTCTCTGATGGGACAGACAGCTAAATAAATACATGGATTTACATCATTTTTATTAACCAATTCATTCCACTGGAGTGGTTTTGGTCAGCTTTAGCCATTTACAGCTGGCTCACTAAAATATATATCAGCTGTGGTGTACATCTTTAGTTGACATCAGAGGCAAGAGGAACACCACTGACATCACTTGTTTTTATAAATGTGAAGTGTTTAGACAAAAGTGACCAATGCCAGAGTCTAGATTTTAGGATCTGGTTATAATGTGTGCTTTCTTGTGGAGAATGAAATATGACAAGAGTTTCATGTAATGTTTTGTGATATGTCATGGCCATCGTTTCTTTTGGATCGTGCTCTGGCACTGTGAAACTGTCCAGATGTTACAAGGAAACTACATAAGATTCAAGCTAATGTTTAAATATGAAGTCCTTGCCAAAATTAATTATTTATTCAGGCAATCTGTCGCGTGTCCCCCTCTTGGCTTTTTAATGGGAGCATGTTATTGCATCTAGATGTTGTAGTCACTCGAAAATAGACCGGGCAAATTCGTTTGTATCATGTCGCTTTTTTTTGTCGCCAGAGAACTTGCTGAAAGGAAAATCGGGAAAAACCAGCTGCCAGCTATTTTCTCACTAATGAGCTCACACGCTTTGCCAAAATGAAGAAAGAAATATGTTTAATGTTTCCCGTTTATATCCCTGCAAAGTCATAATTTAGCCATGGCCAGTGATCGATGCATTACAAATGGTGCTTCTTTAAACAGTCCATGAAATGTCCCAGTGCAGGCCAGGATTATTACCCCAATCAGTGCTTTATGGCTGCTGGGCTGTGGAGCCTGCTGTGGATCACTTATTCTAATGAGTTTAATGGAGTTAAAGGCACTGGTGAGGAAAGCCAAAGCTTTTTCTGCTTTGTTGAGTGGATCAGCAGAAAGACAGAGGACAGTGGAGAATTCGGTTTAAAGGGCAACTGTGTTATTGGTAAATAGTTATAATTATATTTCTGTCTGTACATTTTTCAGTTGGCGCTTTTTTTCATGAATATGGTCATCTTTTGTGGCCGTAGTATGTTTGATGATGTAAGTTGGGTACTGTGCTTGTGTTTCCCTTCCCCCTGCTTTTGGATTCTGAATGTGCAGGACCATTAGATGCTGTCGTGCAGCGCTACCGTCGGCTCTGTAGCCTAAAATAACTTTTTGGGGGGTGAACTATATCCTATTTGAAATGCAAATTAAGCTTAGCATATTTTTGGAGCTGCGTAGTGGCTTCAGTTACTTTAGTGAAGCTGTTATTGCTAAAATGGTCACGACTGTTTCTGTTAAACATCACCACCCTGGGATTTGTTTAATTGTTCCTGTGCTATCCTGTGGTTTTGGGGTTTTTTTTTCATATCTTTGTGATTAGAGACTTGACAGCAGTAGGTAACAGCTCCTGTTTACTCCACTGTATAACACACTCATATTAAAATAATACAGACCTGCTATCTGTGACAGCAGGGGCATGTTCCTCTGTGAAAGTCTTTTTTCCCCCTCTTGTGCATAAATATGGTAAATGGGTGGAACCTCGAGCCAGATTCATTTTCTGTCCCGCCTATAATTGGATGCCTCTCTGCTTTGGCAATAACAAAGCACAAAAGGTTTTAGAGTGGAAAGGCTGGGGTTATATATAGCACAGCAGCACCTCGCATATGGGCTTTCCCAATGAAAATAAGACAGACTATAGCCAAGCAGTCTGGGCTAGAGTCCTGGGGGAACTCTGCAGCAGTGGGGCTTTTAGTTGCTCTCTGTCTTCTTCAGAAAGCGATTTGTCAAAACAACAGCAGAGAGGTGTTGTAGCAAAGAAACAGGCCAAGGGAACAAAAGAAATGAAAAAAATTGAGGATGCTTCAGAATCTCCAGACTCTTTTCCAGAATCTTTCAGTTATTGTGCTGAAAAGTACAAACCATCCTCTGTTTTTCGTGTGAGCTTGTGAGAGTATTTCTCCATGTTTAAGTTCTCATTGAATGTAATATTTAGTTCCAATGAATATATGATGAAAATATTGTGAAGTGGAAGACCTTAAAACACTAAAACTCTTAAACCTTTTCAGATATTTTTTGTTGAAATGGTTCTGTAATAACCCTTTAATATCACTATTCATTATTACTTCATTATGATGACATAATTTGTCAGAAATGAGCAATACAGTTTATATAATACATCAAACCCAACACCAATGGAGAAAAAAAATATCAAGTTTTAGTGATGAATTCTTAGTATTTTTTATTACACTTTTAAACCCATGACACTCACTGTAAATTCCTAATAGCTCTTTAAGTCCTTATAAAAGCAATTTTATAAAGTAGTTCTACTTACAAAATTTCAATGAACACTCCACAATCTAACATAGTCAAAAATACAAGTACTGCACTAAATCTAACATTAAAAGCAATCAGCAGAGAAAAAATCACAGATTTCTTTATGATTTTATGACTTTTACTACAGTGCTCCTTTAAAATGATTGCAATATTGAAAGTTGATAGAGACAGCCAACTACCTTGTGCTTTAGACTTCGAACCCAAGAACAGCAATCTCAGCCAACTCCCATCTGGTTTCAGGGCAGGGCGTATGAAAAATTTATTTCAGCCTATGATGTTTTGTGTAGCCACCTGCCATGTGTGTACTACACAGCATATATTATTGATGGCTCAGAACCTGGTTTGGAGGTGAAGCTCTGCCTCTTTTAGACTCTGCTCTGATATTCTGGGCTTCTTCTGAATGAGAAAGGCCCTTTTCATAGCCAAGCTCCTATAAAAGATAGACATGCTTGTGTCTCGTGTGAATCTTCAATAAATAAAAACCTGGAAGCGTGTCTGGCACATGTGATGAGTAGTTCTATACTGAGTGGCTTATTTTTTGTTTTATTGATTTATTTTTGCTACAATTGGCAAAATAGATAAAATTTAAATTTTATGTCACAATATGAAAAAATTGGATAGACTACGAAAGATAAATCTGTCCTGTAGATTACACCAACACCTCTTTAACCAGAAACCAGTTTTCCTGGTTGGTCTCTCATCCAGGTTTGGTCCTGCTTAGATTTAGATGGATTACCAACTCTAAATAGCGAGTGGTCTAGCTATTATTGATAGATCCTTTTAGCATATTTTTAATAATTTGCAGAAGTCCAATATGCTCAGAGAAAAGATTACATGAAAATTTCCAACTGGCTGTGAAGTCTTTTAGAATAGGCACTAGTACAGAAATTATACTGCGTATTTCCTGTCTGCACATGAGTCTGGAACTGATCTGAATTTGACACTGACTCAGCTAAATTACTTTATGAAAAGTATTGAATATCCCCTCTCATGTAAGCTTCACTGAAAATATGCTGTTAGTTTTAGGCTGAATCCAGTTTCGTTTCATTTTTACAGCAGTACCCTTTCAGTAGGTGCATTGATTTAGTTTGTCTCTGTATTTCACCCTCTACTTCCCTTCTGCACTGGGGAAAAGGTTGCAGAGGGCAGAACAATTCGAGAACACTTGAAACTGTGCCCAAGCTGCATTAAGCCAATGCGAACAAAGTCGGCATGGAATCGCCGACCAGCCAAAACCGTGCAGTCTCTCAGTCCCAGCTTAGGGAGACATTGTGTCCTGATTTGTCCTGGTATAATCGCAGCATTCAGGATGCACCAACTAAAGTGCCAAGAAACTGATTTTCTTTTGTTGCACTTACAAAATGAAGTGGCAAACTTTTCTCAGGACACTGAGGCAGGCGGAGCCAGTCATTTAATGAATGTTTGTGTTGCTGCAGTTGGATTTATCACTGTTTACACAGAACCAGGCCATCACTTGTGAGTTGGTCATACAACATTGACTACTATCAGCATTTTTCGTCTTCCTGTTGAATCAGCAATTTTGTGGTTTGTGATACGTCTTGGCCTGACCTCAGAGAAAAGGTTACGTAGTGGAACAAAGCAGGGACTAACTGGTCTGCAAAGAGAGGAGGGAAAGCGCCACCATGGTGCAGATTGCTCACAGGTGCTGTTGTGGGTCAGAGAGAAAAGCTGACAGTTTGAGTGGTAACGAGGAGGGCGATGGTCTGGAAGACAGAGCAAGCAAGAGAAAGCCACATGACTCCTGGGAGTGTGCGTGTGCCTCTGCAAGGTTAGCAAATTTTAAAAAAGCGACATTACTGTCTCTGGAGATGCAGAAGTTGAGTGTGATAAATGAAGGTGGATGCAACACCCATGTGGCCTTGGATTGGTTAAATTAATGGTTAATAGTAAATCAAGATGGTGTCCCATTTTAATGAAAAATATTTATGTGTCTTTGGACCAGTGCAGGGAAATATATGGCACAGTGGGAATGGATCCCTGTATAGTCATTTATGAGTAGAAAAAATGAGTCAGCACCTGTTCTTATCAAAAGGGACTGCTCAGCATTAAGGACATGTGAGTTGGTCTAATAAACAAGGCCCTCTATCAACCTTTTTTTGTTTTTGCATTTTTGAGGTTTGTGGTAGGTCTTGGCCCTTATTCTCCAGTCATATGGTGCACTGCTCTCAGAGGAAAGGTTACATGGTGGGAAAAGGCTGAGACTAACTGGTCTGCAGAGAGGGAGAGACAGAGAGGGAGGATCACCATAGTGCAGATCTCCCCCAGGTGCTGATGTGGGTCAGAGAGAAAAGCTGACGGTGTGAGTGGACGAGGTGGGGGAAGGGCGATCTGGAGGACAGAGCAAGTGAACACAAGAGTCTATGCTGACTCAGGGGGCTGTTGTTTCGGGGAGCCGTGTGCTGGCTACCCGTCCAGCGGTGTTATGAAAGTCAAGAGCTCCGCAGAGAAGCCGTCTGGCATGTAGGGTGTCTGTATACGGAGTCTGGTGCAGTCCTGTACTATAACACACGGCAAAAGAGGAGCAGGGAGAAAGCCACTGCTGGGAGTTTGCATGTGCCTCAGCAAGGTTGGCAAAAAAAACATGGGATGTTATTGTCTCTGGAGATGCAGAAGTTAAGTGTGATGAATGCAGTTGGATTATACATTCATAATGTTGTAGATTGGTTATATTAACCGTTAACAGCAAATCAAGATGGTGTCCTATTTTAATGAAAAATGTGTCTTAGGCCCAGTGCAGGGGAATATATGGCTCAGTGTGAGTGGATCCCTGAAGAGTCACTTATGGGCAGGAAAAAATGAGTCAGCGCCTGTCCTAGCCAAACGGGACTGCATGTTTTTCAGTCTTGAAAAACATTTTTTTCCAAGTAGTGAAAAGGTTTTGTGATAATGTATGGTATAACTTTACCAATGTCCCTTATTCATGTACTGTGGACATAAGTTAGCAGACATTTCTTAGAACTGAGGCTCTGATGTCAGGACAGGATTTTATTTGAGTGAAGTCGACAAGAGTCAGAGCCTCCAAAAAATGTCTCCACTTCCCCTGTAAAAATATATACCTATGAAGTCAAGGAAAATATCCATATAAACCGGTATAAATTACTAGTACACTATAAAATGTGTTTACATGTTCAAAACATATTTTTAAACTTGCTTTTTTTTCTAAACTGCTGGGCATAAAAAAGAGGCAGAGTTTATCACAGTTTCTTTATTTGAACAAATAAAAGCGCAGCATGCAACAGGAAGCAACCATGTAACACAATATTGTATAGATCCAGTGCTTATTTTAATATGGAATGGCTGGTGAGAGCAGGCAGTGTCTAGTTGTAGGGTCATTAACCTCTATTTAATTAGTGTTCAGATAAGTGCCATATTGGCACACATTAAGGCCACACTTAATAACAGATAATTTAGAAGCACTATTTGTGGAAAGCAATCAGACATGAATGGAACAGCACTGACGCAGCACACTGGAAAACTGAAAAGACAGCTCGCGCAAACGGATGTCCCCTTCTAAACTCTACACTGGCTGCAGACAATGCATACAATATTGTAAAACACTGTTACTTATTTGACCTGGATTTGCTAAACAAGAAAAGTAATCATAAAACATGCAATAAACTGTGTTTGCCCAGCAGTGTACACTAATGTCCTAGTCGTCTATAACTAGTACTACTATCTTATTATTCTATACTGACTTTTGTGCAAATACATTTCACTAACTAATATCTGTAGGGAGTTGTGCAAACATTCCGGTATTTTCTGCAAAACATTCTTGTTAGCATTCTCTCCCTCAGCTTTTCATCCATCAGCCGCCTCTTCTCCTCCCCTGAGATATCAGATGAAGCAGATTTTTTCCCCCAGTGTAAATCAGGCAGAGGAGGGAAAGTCTTTATAGGAAACCCTGCAGCCCCGGGGCTTCTTCCACTCCTCCTCATGACAGATGTCCCCCCGCAGAGCTGCCGGATTGCCTCATCAGTCCTGCCCAAGGGGCTGCGATTAGGTTTGTCACAACAGGCTATACGAGCTGCTCCTAAATATTTAATTAATCTTTATGTAGTCCGTTTATGAAGACAGGGAAATGCTACACAAAAATGGACGATTAAGGTTAATGTTTATCCAACCATGATCATTATGGAAATACTCACGTAGATGATCAGAATTACATTTGTTGATCACTTACCAGAAAATATATATTTGTGGTTAAAAAACTAAATTCACAAGTCCCCCATTTCATAGTTATTTAAGGTCCCATATTATGAAACAAAAAAACTTTTTCTGTTCTTTGGTCTGTACTGACTCTACACACACTGTATGTTTGACAATAAATGGTCAGTTGTGCTAGTATTAATTTACAAATGTTACAAATTGTGTGTTTAAACGTGTCTTTTAGATTTCTGCCCTACTTCTATGTCACAATAGGGGACATTTGAATAACTCCATCCTCCTATCTGAGAACCGCCGCCTACCAGGTAGAACTGCTAGGACTTTCTGATCCGCCATGTTTTCTTGCAAGTGCTAGCGTAGGAATCACAATGAAGAAGTCTACCGGTGGAGTGTTGTGTTGAACATGGCTGTATGGATGGTCTGTCAGCAGCAGCCATGTCGGTTATTTTCACCAGAGGTAAACTCTCGCCGTGCTGTCTCCAGCCCAGTTCTGAAGTGGGGTGTGGGCAGCAGCAGCTCATTAGCATTTAGGAATACTAATGAGAAACAGCCTGTTCTGAAAGGGACTGAAATAGAGGGGTATTTTCAGCAAACTACTTCAGAGACATGTTTAGTGGTGCTCATAGACCTATTTTAACTTGCTAAAAAAATGTATATTATGGGACCTTTAAGTTATTAGTAGTTATTCAGTATTTCATAGTTATCTCTAGAAACCACTCTTATCTAGACAATGAGTAACTACATAAAAATCATATCATTGTACCTGTGCAGTGCGGTATGTGGTGAAGCTTCATTATCACCAAGACAGAGCTTAGACACATAAACAATACATTCTCATACCACATCTCGGTTGTGAGTAACTTAGCAGCGAGGCATATGGTTTCTGTTTGTTCTTCACTTTTCTGACCATAAAAGAAGCACCATTGTGGTTTCTACCTGGGACTTTTGTCCCAAAAATCATAGAGTGTGTGCTTAATGACATTAATGAGCATTTTCCTCATCTAACAAGTTATTGGAAATCTGTGTGTGTAACTGGAATAAAAAGGTTATTTTAATGAGCCAAAGTCTTGTTTATGAAATTAGCCCAGTCCTTCAGACGGATCTCGGAGGGCCGTCATGCCACAGAGTCAGCCTTTGGAAAGGTCAGATTGTTTTTGTTCTCATGTCCATTTTCATCCTTCTTATCAGATGGGCAAAGTGAAGTGGCAGCTAATTCAGGTTCGAAACACTATTTACTTGTGCTATTAGATGAGTATTGACAGATGCACACATTTTAGTGCTTACAATGAATGTCTGTCTGCTCTCAAAATAAACTAGAACACAGCTCAAGATGCCAGTATCTGCACAGATTCAGCCCTCTTATTATTGATTGCTTTTCTAGGGGCAGTATCTACCCAAACTCAAAAGTCTTAGCCAGGTCTTTCATAAGAAGCTTTTCATATAAAGAATAACGCCAATTTGCACCTGCCCGCTTCATATGTATTCCTTAAAAATCACTTCTCATATTCCCTTGCATCGTATATCTCTCAGTTGCCGAGTGGCGGTCTTCTTCAGTGTTTTTTCAGGTGACTCTAATATGACTATTAATCAGAATCTTGATGGATAAGATTAATTTGTTTTGGGCTGTGGATTAGACAGTCCTTTACAAAGTGCGATACTAACTGGTTTGGGGAGCACTTGGCTTGAGGCGAGCGTTTGAGATGTATGAAGAATGGGTCAAGCTGGGATAATTGCCACAGCATTAAGTCTGTCAGCTATTAAAGCCTGTAGGAGGTCATTTAAAGTAAAGTATTACTCACAGTGGGATCTTACTGGGCTGTTTGTCACCCACAATCAGTTAGGACTGTCTCTTGGAGCCACTATAAACCAGAAAGCATCAGACCTGAAACACATAGACTACAGAATGTATAACTTGTAATCTACATGTATGAAACGTAACTAATCTTCCAATTAGTCAAATCTTACATTGGTTAATTAGAGAAGTAGCTATCAAATAGCGTTGAAATGATTAGTCAATGTAATTAACAATGTCATATTTGTAACTGCAGTACACAACAGGATGTGCTGGGAGCAGTATCACTTTCAATGAGCGACCGCTTCATGTTTTTTTCAACTAGCTATAATATTCTAGCTATACTAGCTATAATCAACTGATTAGAAAAATAATCGACTACGAAAATAGTAAATAGTAAATAACAGCCTTTCTATCTAAATGTGAATTTTCATCACTGGACAGTTTTTCACCATTGATTATTGGATATTAATTCAAACTTAACAATGAAGCAGTTTTTGGGGGGTTTTTTTATGTCGATGCTGTGTTGGGAGATCACTACTGGTTTGATACTGATACTAACTGTATGCTGTTGTCTCTTTACCTGCAAAATGTTTTTAGGTGTTTCTCATAAAGGAATCTGAGAAGACATATTTAATGCAGTTACTGGAATATCATGTAATTTTATAAGGCGAGAAAAAGCCAAAAGCATATTAAATGGCTCACTTCAAAACAATCACTTCCAAGAAGAGTCGGCTGCATTTTCTTTAAATTCAAGAAATGATTTTTCCAGAAAGACTGCTAGAATGGGCTGTACAGACAGAGTGACTTCTAAAGTAACCCAGAAGTAAACATCCTAATCAGTTTCCTGAATCTTCAACATGAGTCTTGCTTTCTCCACAGGAAACCGCTGCACAAAGAAGAGAATGGAACGAGTCGGGGAGAGTACGCCATGAGTTCCCGCTGCAAACAACAAGTGGTTGAGACCAACAACACTGGAGTATAGTGCCAGCTCCGAGGCACAGAATCACAGCAATCCCACAGCACTATCATCTCTTTCTCCCAGCTCCAAAGGGTTTTGAGATAAATCACAGGTAGAGAATGAACTTCGTGAGAAACTTGAAACCTCTGCCTAAGTGGGATACAAAAACTTTAAAAAATATGTTATGAAAAATAAGTGCTGGTTCCTGACTGACGTTTGACAGTATAAAAAAAAGGTTCAATGAAAGCCTGGAGCCCAGAGACTCATGGTTGTGTTAGATTAGTTGACAGCTGCCAGGATCAAGATGCAGAAGCTGTCAGGCCCTGAGACACCTCAGAGTGCCATTGGAGAACTATACAACTAGTCGACACCAACAGCAAATCAAACGCATGCACTTTCTGTTGAATGCAATGACGTCTTAAGCATCCTTTTCCCTTGCTCCTTACTGTCTCTTGTTTCCTGCAGTTTACTCCCTGCTCACTTCATGTAAATAAAGAAGGCTGTGTTGCTTCATGAGTTCTGATGTCTGCCAGCATGTATAAATTGAGCAGGTGGCGTTTACGCACCAGATGTAAGTTAAGGAACAAAACCAGAACTTATGAAGTGACCGAGAACTGGATTGCCCCTTTGTATGACTATGCAACTGGAAAGGATTGAAACCTAGGGGTGCATGTTCATGATATAAAAACATAATGTTAGTATCATTTGTAACTAATCAGCAGTGCTAATGCTGATGAAGCAGTCTTAATGGCCTATTACTTGCTCTAATGGTATTACTGTACATTTGTAACTGACTAATTCAGCTGTAATTTCTGTCCATCTGTTACTAGACTAGAACACAGGCAACATGCACGTGAAGTAAAGACTGTTATTTAACTAGGGCTACATCAGGAAGCAACACCAAAAGGTCAAATACAAAACTCAAAATGTCTTTTAACACCCAACCTTTACATAATGGCCACTGTTCTATCAGTACTAGTTTATTTCAGTCAAGTCCCTCACCTTAAAGACGTAATGGACTGATTATAGAAAAAAGACTGATTTTGCACAGAAATTAAATAATATCAACAAAAATAACATTACTTCAGATATTTTAACATGCATTTCATGAGTACTACAACCTACAAGATTAGTTTGGCTTATCTTTTTTTATTTCTATTTTACACTGTGTTTTAAAAAAAAAAAAAAAAAACAGTAGTTGATTATGGATGTATCAAAGATGCTGAATTTGTTGGTTTTAACATTATCTATTCAAGGGATGTCGATACTTAAAGTAAAACTACAAAAGCAAGAACAGTCAGCAAGAGGGTTACTTATAAAGCTGGATTGCTGGTTTTGACTAGACTTAAAATCCAAAGATGTGATGTAATGGTAGTGATGTAATATTCCTTCATAGTGCAACTTAGAAGTGAATCACTTGGATTTTAAAATGTTTATCTAACTCACTGCATATGTCATGTAATCCCTACTGTTTCATTCTGTTACAAATACTTCTACCTTACACTGTTACCATACCCCTCCAACCTCTCAAGCATACTGAAGATAAATGTGTATTATAATGTATAAAATGAATCTGAAACATATTGCATGAATGTAAATATCAATATTTGCCTTCTTGACTGTATCGTGTACAGAGTATGAGAAAATATGTTTATAGGGATACATACAAATTGATGTGGTATTAGAACTGAATAAGTGTTGTCATTTGTCTGGAACAAGCCATTAATGTATATTTGAGTAATCAAAGGTTGTTGCACAATGTATGCATCATATACCAAAATATTCAACATGATATACTATATATTGTGCATTGATCTAACTGCAACATGCTGAATTTTTTTAGTTTTAAATAAAACTGTTCTATTGAAGCTTCTCTAGTATAATTAATTTCTCAGACAACATCATTCTGATATGTGAATGTGATTTTATTTTAAAAATGTAGTCAATATAATCTAAATGGTGTATATTAATTCAGCAATGTGAAACATACATATTTGTTTTTTAGTTGGCATAAAGTAAATGAAAAATTTAGCACTAAATTGTGCTCATAGTTTTAGTATATTCGCTGCGCAACTGTGCTGTGAATTTAATAGTCTTTCAGTAAATATGTACTTTTTGATTGACTGCCCACCTGCCAGTCTTTTCTGGACATTTGATTGAGTGAACCACAAAATGCTAAATCCATATGAAGACATGGCCACTATTTCCTCTCATTTACTTAGCTTGGCCGAGGATGATGGATTGCCCAGAATGTTTGGCACCAAAGAGGGGGAGCCAGTTGCATTTGGAAAGAGAGATTGCTGGCCGGTTCCTTAATGCTGATGCTGTCAATTAGGGTGACGGCAGCAAAGCAGCATGTCAGTCAAATTTAAGCACTTGTGTGTGCACGTTTGTGTTTGAGTGTTCTTTGAGTGCTTTTGGTAGATGCATTTGGGCGAGACGTTTTTAATACTGTGCTGTTCTCCATGCGAAACAGTAACTACAGCTCCTCTTGCTAAATGAAATTTGCACAAAGACCAAACTGTTGCTGACTTACTTTATTTTATCCTATTCATTCTGTACTATGTTCTTTTAATAGGAGGCCAAAACAGACAAGCACTAGAAGGAGAATGTGTGTGTCTCTGTGTGTGTATGGCTCTAACGCCTGAGGCAGCTTCATCTTGCCCATAGGCTGAATGAAGGAGGGAGTTGGTCTCATATCTTCTGCTTGACTTGGACTCCAATACAAATCTTGGCCTCATTCATAATTGGCCTTTATATGAATTCACCCAGCATTAATTCAATGTTGTTATTGTTGTTGTTTTAGCTTCTAAAGAACACCCAGGAACTCAAACTGGAACTAGAAACATCTCGGAGAGAGTAGGAAAAAACACCAAATGCAGCAGGTCAAAAAATGTAGATCACAAAACAGGATCCCTGACAACAACACCATTTCAGACACACATTACCGCTTGGAAGACACCTATGACATAGCGTTCCGTAGGTACTGTAGGGGATAATGGCGGGTGGTTTCAGGATTTGAGCGAAAGAGGCTAGGAGACCTCTCTCTGAGCTCTACAGCAGACGTGCCATTTGAAGATAATGCAATTAGACGGCTGGGGCCATTCAGAGCACGGATGCGTCTCTCCTGTGCCGAGACTCTGCTTGCATGGGAACAAAGCCGTCCCGACAGCCTGTAAATCGCTCAGCCAAGACGTGCTGGAATAGGGAGGGAGAGATAGAGAGAGAGAGAGGGGTCTCTTGTCTGTTGGGTCCTGACCAGTCTGGGGACGACTGGGCTGTAGTCTGAGATACAGGCAGTGAATGAGATGCTGGGCAGCAGGGTTTATTCTTGAATAATTGCATAAAATTTCTGGTTTGCTGATTTGTGTGTATGTGTGTGTAGCTGTAGTATTATTTAATAGTGGTGTAACAAGTCTTGAGGTACTCAAGAGAAAGGTACCCTCATCAAGCACTGCTCCCAGGGTACACTTAAATTCACTTAAACAAACTCATTTAAATATTGATCGCTGTCTACAGAATTGAACTGAATCGGAATCACTTAGTAGCAGGCTTTGTAATCCCTGCAGATGTCGAATCATTGACCATTTAATTGATATAATATTGTATTGCACTAAAACTTGCAATTTACACCACTGATATTTAGATCTTGTAAAACCGAAGTCAATTCATGTACCTCACAATGACAGCAAGATCCGTCTTTGTGTTTTTGTATGTGCACATGAATTTGTGCATTTATTGAATGTATCTGTTCGCTTTTGTATGCGTACTGTGCTCTCTCATGTTCGTATGTTTATGCATGTGTGTTTATATTCAGGATTTGTAGGACTATGTTCAGTCTGAGCTGGGACAATAACAGGCTCAGCTGCGGCTGCTGCGGCTTGAACAGCAGCAGAGCAGAACTGGATCCGAGGCCTTCTGGCCCATATGGATCCACTGAAACGGACTGGAGGAGATAATCCTCCCTCAACCCCTCAAAACAAAACCCACTGCACCACCACTAATGTGCCTTGGAAAATTGGTCCACAGCAGTGGAAGTCAACAACAGCATCTGTGAAAACGCCTCCTTGTGCACTAAAGGCAACCATTGGAACAAAGTGAGTGACAAAACTTGGATCATCAAATAAATTAAGCATTGCATGCAAAATCATATCTTAGACACAAACAATCCTTTCCTGGATATTCCAGTCCAGTACTACAATAGTGTTAAGAAAAGCCTACAGGTTTCTTAAAATGATCAGCAGAAACAGGGCTTTAACAGTACCTGTGATTTTATAGTATTCTAGAAGTACTATTGTTTGTAGTTGACCAAGTGTTTGTTTAAAAAAAAAAACCCAGGTTGAAACAATTCCAATATAGCTGAACATGGCATGAATATAGCAGGTTGCGTTGTGTTTGAGAAACTTTTGTACAAGGGCTCCACCTGGTGGATGCGTAGAAAACACTTATACACAAATATACTTATTTTGGCACAGTGTCAACATTAAAACCTACATTTAACATATATAACATAATCTTTATTACATACAAACTATGCATATTTACCTCACCTGTTAATATTGGTCTGGCAGAGGATTCCCAATATTATTTTTAAAGTAATGCCTGTTGATTTCTTTGTCTCTTGCTCTTTTTTAGCAATATGTTCGAATGTTGAGGTTAAAACAGCCCTTTCTAAAAGTCATGGCTTCAGCTATGATTATTATAGTATATGGAGCAAATCAACCCTCTTCGAACTGTTGAACTAACCATGTTGATCAAAAATAGATTAAATTGAAGAGGCTGCTGCTTAAAATACACATACTTCTGTTGAACTTATTCCCACAGGTTATGTCTAAGACTAGTGTCTATATTTGTCAAACTTTTAGATGGTTATTTTTGGATTTATTTCAAGAGCAAGGCCCCACAATGTAACTGGCCTGATGTTTTATTCAGCAGCCTAAATTTAGAAGAGCAGAAATAGTATGAAGGCTGTGTTGTTATATGGTGGAGCTCTAAAAGGACAATATCTCATCTTATTCATTCAGCAGTGTGTTCTTTTAATAGCTGGTCAAAATAGACAAGAAGAAGAATGAGGATGAGAATGTGGGGGGGGGGGGGGGGGGAGTAATCTCTTCTAAAGAAAGAGGATTCTTTCTGAAAAGAGAAATAATTATTTCTGAATGGACTAAATATATATAGAGAGAAAAAACGTACTGTGTGTTTCATGTCTGTTTCATGTGTGCGTTCATGAATATGCGTATAAGTGTGTAGGAAATGCTTATGAATAATCAAATGACGAGATTTGCTTCTAAGTCTAAAGTCTGAAGTTTGAATCTAAGTCGGGGAGGTTAAATTTCAGAGGCCCAACAACAACCCTTTAGGTTTTTTAAATAGATATTACTGTTTTGCTGAACCCTTCCATGACTGGAGACCCATCAGGAGTAGGACGACTGGAACTTGTGCCCATGTTGTGTTGGATTTATATAATCACCACTAGAGAGCACTAAATACTTGTTAAATGCTCTTTCTCCACTTAATGTGTTTTCACATTGAAAAACAAATCTGACTCAAAAGACCATTATACGTCACAGTGTTCTGTATTAATGTTGTTTCTATTTGTGAAATTAATGTAACATTTTTTGGGGGAAAGCATCAATGTATATGTAATTACTGCTAATGCATTTTAGCAGTAGCTAAAATTAGCGACGACGCTAACTACTTTTTCAGTAGTTTATCAGCACTTTTACTTTTAAAAGACTTTAAAGATTTCGTCTGTATGGTGAGCAAAAATAGTAGTATAGGAATTATTTTCTACTACCAGGTGTTTCTGACTAGCACTGAATTCGTGTGAGTGGCAACAAGAGTCTGTCACTATGTTTATCAATATTTATGACTTATGCAGGCAGAAAATCAAAGCACTCTGTACGTCTATACCGTCACCAGTGTTGTGCAAGTTACTTGCAAAGTGTAATACACTATACATTACTTGTTACTGGTGTTCAAATGTAATCCGCTACCTTACAATATTACTGTCTCAGAATTGTAATCGTTACATGACTTCTGTAACTTTTCAGTTACTTTCACCAAAATAACTGTGAAGATATAACTTGACATATGAGAAAAAATATTGCAGATCATTACATGCCCAGTAGAAGGTGATGTTTTGTAGCATAATGATTATGTGCTAACCAGGCTACAAACAATATGATTAATATAACTGGCAAAGTAAGTGCTTAAGAGACAATTCAAGAAACATTAACAGCCTAAAATGAAAAATGACCAGAATTTGAATAACATCATTATAGAGGTGGAATAAATATGAAGTCTAGGCTTGTTCATCATTAAACAAAACAAAACTATATCCCACGTTAATGCTTACTATAATGACAAGAAAAGATGAATTTTTCTTACGATTGTCATTCCTTTATTCTCTTTGAATTCAAGAGATTCTCAACATAAGTCATGCATAATGCTCGAGGTGTTTTTTTCAAAATTGCTAGTGCTATTTCTCGACGTCGATAGTTCTTTAGGGTTTGGGCAAATATTGCACTTGACTAAAACATTATTTTTGTCTTTATCCCTGACGAACTCAAAACAATGCGCAAACGTCCACCTCGCAAAAGTACTGTCTTCTGCCATCTCGCCGGAGACGCAAGCCTTATGTGATGCACTGTGCGAGGGGCTCAACTAACCACCAACAGCAAATACAACTCTCGCGCATTTTTTTAATCACAGATAATTAATATGAGGTCTCGCGGTCTTTTTAAACAAATACATTTTTGGTTAAAAGTGCTTTGTAACGCACGCGTTACTGAACATGTACCGAGTAAAATATTACTGAAAATTGATAAGTAGTGCCTTACTTGTTAATACTTGTTAAATGCTCTTTCTCCACTTAATGTGTTTTCACATTGAAAAACAAATCAGACTCAAAAGACCATTATATGTCACAGTGTTCTGTATTAATGGTGTTTCTATTTGTGAAATTAATGTAACATTTTTGGGGGGGAAAGCATCAATGTATATGTAATTACTGCTAATGCATTTTAGCATTAGCTAAAATTAGCGACGACGCTAACTGCTTTTTCAGTAGTTTATCAGCACTTTTACTTTTAAAAGACTTTAAAGATTTCGTCTGTATGGTGAGCAAAAATAGTAGTATAGGATTATTTTCTACTACCAGGTGTTTCTGGCTAGCACTGAATTCGTGTGAGTGGCAACAAGAATCTGTCACTATGCTTATCAATACGTTACAGCAAGAAGTAATCCGTTACTGTAACTCGTTACTTTTGTAATGCGTTACTCCCAACACTGACCGTCACTGAAACCTTATTCAGATTTGACATTATATTGTTTGAAAAAGTAAAATTTCTTTTTTTTATTTAGAATCATGTTTCACGATGATAATAATAATAATAATAATAATATAATAATAATTATTATTATTATTATTATTATTATTAATATTATTATTATTTAAAATTACCTTTACAAATATTACGCGTACACTGGATGAAACAGCTTTGATGTTGTCTGTTGCTAGTCGTGTAGCTAAGCTACTTCTTTGGCTTGTAGTTTGGCAAGCTTCCGTTTAAAAGCAACATGAAAAGTCTAATCCACGACCACGGACCTTTGGTAGACGTTTCTAATAAACTGGCCAGTGAGTGCATGATGACAATGTAAGAATATATAGCTTTCCAAATCCTTATTGCCTCATCTAACCCTGGAAAAAACAAGAGGAAAGGAGGAGATACTGAAAATAAACGAAGAGATAAGACTTAACAAATATTCTGGTAGTATAAACTTTTATTTGCAGTCAAACATTTGCATCCTTAAAAATCCGAATAAATAAATCTAATGGCATCCGCTGTGTGGGAAAGAATAGGTCTCAGAATTCTTCAGTACTACACAGAATATCCTCATGTTTAGACGTTTGGGGTAAAAGTTTGACAGTTCTACACAATTACGCATTCTGACAGAGTAGTGGTCATGCATCCTAATGCCACAGAAAATCCATCTGTTGGTGTACTTGAGCTGCATGACTGCTGGGTCTATGCTTTTTCTTCTCTTTTAGGAAGCACACAGAAAAGGAGCTTTACATAGAGTAGATATTAATGTTAGGACTGGAGGTGATATAATGATTTAATGATAATGTCAGTATAAAACAAATTTGCTCAGGGAGTTACCTCTAGAACTGCCACTTAAAATTCACCATATATATCATCAATTGACAAAAGAAATTTTTTCCTTTCAAAACAAATATTTTAAATAATATATCTGGACATAGTAGAGCACAATGTAGCAGATCATCTGAACATAAAAGCATCTTAGCCCCAGATTTAGCATTAGCTTAAACACAAATATCAATTAAAATGTAATTTAAAAGCAATTTTGGTGGAAATGGAAATTAATTTCCTTATAAATATGTGTGTATTGTTTACCTTACTGCGTTTGTCAGGGGTCCTGCTTGAATTATAGTAGTAGGATGGACCTGAATTTTAACCTACAACCACTTGGCCCATAGGTAAGAATTCTACCTCTATAGAACCACTACCCCATACTTGTATGTAAGTAAAACGTAACTTATCATAGTTTAAATACAGAATCAGGACATTTAAGCAATGTAACTATGTAAATGTTATTAGCTAATACAACCGTCTGGATTAAGAACATTAAAATAAACCTCTTCAAAATGGTATTGGAACTCCCAGTGTTGATGGCATCCCAACTCAGGTGCAGCTAGCGTGAGCTATGCTAACAAAGAAGGAGACACGCTATCCAACACCCTAAGTTGTCTGAAGTTGTGTGACAGTTTGATTTATTTAATTTGCACTACAAGAGTGTATTTATTTATTTTTTAGTACATTTGTTGCTTAACAAGCTTAATTTAAGAAGCAGACATATTTGATGGCCATTTGTGACTTGTTGAGGTGTTATACATATCAAAAGTAGTCAAGTAGCTACTGTGTTTCCTTGTTATAATATTATAAACATAGTAACAATAATTTTACAATAATATATTAAATTAGAGGT
The DNA here is from genome assembly GCA_032718565.1 of Distichodus sexfasciatus. Lineage (NCBI taxonomy): Eukaryota > Metazoa > Chordata > Actinopteri > Characiformes > Distichodontidae > Distichodus > Distichodus sexfasciatus. The sequence goes on along the minus strand of JAVGVS010000022.1, from coordinate 3,564,114 downwards.
GTCTCGTCTCACATTGTCCCACAGCAACGTTAAAATTCAATTAGTGTAAGATGTTTTATTTTAATAATTTATTCTGTTAAGTGTCTAATTCATTCATTAAGCATATTCATTTTATTATAAATAATTGAATTTAAGTTCAATTAAAGGAGGAGGAAATCTAAATTCTCTGACATATTTGAACATTTTTTATAACATAATAAATGCTTTCCCTGGTAACTAGTTACTTTTATAATGCTGTAATTCAGTTACTAACTTTCGGTTTACTTTTTTGTGAGTATTAACTAGTAACACAACAACCTAATTATATTTTTTAAGTAACATACTAACACTGGTTACTACCATCCCCCAGAGAAGGTAACCTCAGTCATACTTCACTGCAATCACAGCATTCAGGACTCAGTCAGGGACACTCGTCCTCTCATCTTATTATAATTACAGTCTGGAGCAAAGGAGCAAAAGAACATTCTGTTCTGAGCCGTGGGAATATCAGGAAACGATGTTTGCACTGGACACAATATTGTGATCTATTTACATGTTAATCTAAGAGAGATCTTCTACATCCTGCCAAAAAGACCAAGGATCATAACACTACCAAAGTCTCAATCCAAAGATTAAAAAGAAGACACATCAAAGTGCTTGTCGTCCTTTTCTCTGAAGTATTGTGCATTATTAATCTTGCATAACTGGCTGTTTTTCATTTTTGCTGATATGCAGCTGGGGCACTTGAGGTAATGAGCCTGCATGAGATAATGATAATAAATCATTATCTCCTGGCCTTCTATAAGCAGGAGAGCTTGGCAAAATAATCATAGCTCTTCAGTGGAACACACAGCTCCTGCCTGTCTCGGAGCACAGGAGGTCAGGTTGTTCCACATGGGTTGAGATTGTCTCATTCACAGAAGCAGCTCTCTGTCATCAACAGTGAGCTTTAAATTGTGAGTTTTAATGGACACATACCACACTTTTGTAACAAATTATCTATAAAAAGTACAGATATTTGAATTTTTGCGGCTATGGCTTAATTTCCAGCATAGCCAACTGTCAGATGAAATATCAGTTGAAATTTCAGTGTGAAATTTATATTGTTAGAATTACTGAACCTTGATGTGAATTTATGCCATTAAATCTAATTTCTTAATTGAAATATAGTGTGAGAAAAGCTGTTTATCTTACATTATAAAGTAAGTCATCAAAATAGAGCTTTCTTTGTGGTAAGTTGCAACACTGTGCAATGTTATCAGGGATTTATGCCTCTATTTATTTTTAAAAGAATATGCTGATGAAACGTGTTTAATTTTAAGAATGAATTACATGGGCAGCCCTCAGGGAGCAGTGCTTGGGGATGGTATCTTGCTCCTTCATTCAGTGGCACCTTTACCGGTCCGGGATTCGAACATGGCGACCTTCCGATCACAAGGCGAACCATTACACTGACAGATGCAGCTACTTTCACAGTGTAACAGAAGACTGTGTTAAAGATACAAAACTGTAGAAATAATTACATAGAACAGAATACTGAATATGACACTGAGAAACTGGTTTTCCTTGCTTCTCCCTTGACCCTGATAAATTTCTTTTTGGTCCTTTTGAGAATTCAAACATTCTGAACACCAACAGCTGAATGTTATTGTTAGAGATGGTATCATGTATATCAGTCCACTGTGTAATTTTGTCTTGCCACAGGGACTAAAGAGATAAAGAGATGTTTTTGGACAGCAGAACATCTATTTTAAGGGTTATTCAATACATCATGAACTACTGTCAGTTATACATTTTTATTATTTTAGAATCAAAGTATGCATGGCATGTTAAATGCAAATTAATGTCAGACAATGAGCAAGAGTTTGTATTCAACATGAATTTATTGCAGAAAATCGTGCACGCTTTTTATACAGTAAGTGCCATTGCACTGCACTGGCATTAGGGGCCACAGTCCTAAGGCATTAAACACCATAGGGCCTTACTTTCACTAAGATCAGCTGAAGAAATTGGACTTTCTTACAATTTGCTCAATCTTTAACTGATAAGCAGTATATATATGGCTGTGTTTGACTGTGTTAGATTACTTGATCTAGACCTTTATGTGGGTGAGTAATGCTTTAGAGGCAGCCAGGCTTGTGTGTAGCATGTGGCAGCAGGCTGAGGAGCCATCTCCATCAGGGCCGAGGTGTGTCGAGGCCTCTCCCATTTCTGGGATGTGATGCAGAATCCACACACACCCGCTGGAGCCAGAAGCGCAAGTACCAACTGATAGAAAAAGAAACTTTGCTGCTGGGAAAAAAGGGAGACATCAGGGATCATGAAATAAAGATTTGAACACACAATGAAAGCTACAAAGATTTTAAAAGGTATTTTAATGCATGCAATAATACATTCTTTTTAATATCCAAAAACACTTAAAAGGTGTGTCTCAATGGAGTGAGAATATACTTTGACTTTCAAAGCTACTTAATGGCAAAGACAAAGCTTTTAAATGCTAATTGCATGATATTAAAAAAAAAGTCATTTTGTGGCGTCATCGCAATTCTCCTTCACTATTAGATATGAGTGCACCTGAATCATGTAATTAAGGATTTACTGATTGGCTGTTGAGTGGAACCAGAAAATCCTTTATCTGATGTAAAATAAACAAATGCATTTCAATTCTAATGCAGATTTTAATAAAGATAAAGAGTAAAATGTAAAAATGACATACAGCATAACTAGGTTACAGCATAACATACTGGTATAATAGTTTATATTGAATTTTATAGTTAAATAAAATATATAAATTATTGATTCAACATAAATACAGTAACTTATGTTTAATAAATATTTCATCCTAAACAGCATAATTACAGACAAATACAATCTACAAAGTTGCTAACAGACTCACCCCGGGTCCGATTTTGTTCTTGGGTGGCTTGCTGTAGATGCTGGAGTTGCGGTTTTGTAGAGCCACCCGAGCCGTTCCAATGCTCCTGGGCAGCATGACCCTCCTCAGTGCCACCAGCATTTTGAAAGCTGTAGAAGCAATTACTGGTAAGACGGGGACTGTGTGAGAGGGTATGAGACAGAGAAAGTGAGGGAGAGAGGGGTGCTTGCTGCCTGCAACCCCTGGAGCTCTCCTCTCAAGTGCTGAAAATTATGTTGGTGCATCCTATTAAATTGACTAGGATGTGGACATTATCCACCAGACCAGCCCACTCTGAGGGAGGGGTCAGAGGCCCACCCTCACACTAATTTTCCGAAAGAGCCACCTCATATAAACAGCCTGATTTAGATGACACAGTGGCTGCTAATGTCACATTTGTCAAACCTCACTGATTTAATGACAGGTAGACATTACACCAACCAACATCAACTTTCTACTAAAACTCCATAAATTTGTCATGAACATGAACTTTACTTGACCTGACAGTAATTTGTAATGTTGAAATAATAATTTCTTAAAGAATCTGGCTTCCTGATTGATTTATATCTGGCGAAATGTTTTTTGTACTTGTATTTTATTTTAGAACACAGATACAGGTTCCTGAGAGATGGCAGCCACTGAACACCTGGCCATCTGCTCTATGTACATTAAGTGACATGTGCAGGACAATACTGTCTAATTATGATGTGATTAAGAAGCAAGATAAAAGCAAGGGAAAGGCGTAGACGGACAGCTGGGCTTTCTTTCAGTAGCCTGTGCCTTTGTGGTTTATCCACAGCAGTGATAACATTAAACAAAATCTTTGTTGTCAAGATTTTATCAGATGACATGTTTGCTCTGTTAGACACAATGAAAAATCAAAATAAGTAAAGATCACAAACACTGAAAAGTTATACCAAAAATCAATTATTTATTACGTAACTACAATAATTCATTACATCAACTTGTGCTGCACAATAAAGGTTTATGGTAATATATTTAATTTTAAAAAATCAACATTCAAGATAGAATCAATTAAAATACTGATTTAGAGTTATAGATGTAATTAAACTGCTGATCAGATTGTCTAAAGAGCATAGGGATCCACATAAAAAGTTTTTGTCTGGAAAAATTCTCCTCCTCAGCGTCCAGCCCATTTCTTCTGGCAGAAAAAAAAATACAAGCATATCCATTAGAGGTGATAATGGATATTTTGTCCTAAATTTGGGGTGTCTGAGGAGCTGAAACCTTTTTACTCCTCCTCTATGTCATGTCATGTTAGATGGAATGAAAAGTAAGATTTGTTTGTATTTCCTAAACACACTGTAATTGCCTCTTACAGGGTAATTAACAGAATGAGGATACTTTATTATTAGAGCACATGTAACTTTGAGAAACAAGTCAGATATGACAAATGAATAAATATGTTTTATATGCAAATAAAAGAAATAAAATACTTTGAATACAAATTTGATTTTAAAGATACGTATAAATAACATATCCCTGACATTAACATAGTACATAAGTCCAAAGTAAACATTGTTATCTCGGTTATATACAAACAGAGAGATGAGATGATGTAAGGTCCAGTTTTTACAGAGTGAACCAGAACAAAAAGGCACATAGAATATGCATGTAAATAGACGAATATAAAAGATAAACTCCCTAAATAGTGAGATTGTGTGTGTGTGTGTGTGTGTGTGTGTGTAGGTGCAATGCAAATACTATATGGTCAACATTTTGTACGTTTTACCATTACACATGCTAAAAATAAATAAATAAATAAATAAATAAATAAATAAAATAAATAAATAAATAAATAAATAAATAAATAAGAAAATTCCTTGCACTATTCTTAGCCACCACATGTTGGAGTCCGTGTACTGTGTGTGGTCGGTAGGTCTTTATTACAGTCTGTGCTTCTGTAAAGTAAAGACATTCTGTTGTTTAATTATGCATAAGACGTTGTGTTTCACTTATCTTAACAATACCAATTAATGAAATGACTAATTATCGCCTGTAGGATAATTACTAAATATGTTCTGTCTCTTCTTCTGCAATAAAACCGCATGCCAAAAGTGCTCAAATAAACCTAAAACCTCTCATCTAGTGAACTCATATAACAAGGAAAGTATAACCGTAGTTTTGTAATTAAATGTTTACGCATCGATTAATCCGTACGGTGCCTTGATTAAAAGTGGTTGGGCCTTTTTTTTATCTTCTTAAACTCCGAGCTTCAGCAACAGTGCTCCCACTCGGCTCAGACGCAGCAGCAGCAGCGGCAGCAGCGCGGGGGGAAGCTAAGCTGCTAACTGGAGCTGGAGCAGGATTTGGGGGGGTTGTCGAGTTCGCCTTTCCACCTAGTTAAAAGGCAAAAGTGGGCTAGTGGCGACGTCACCTGAAACGCATGACAGTTTTGTGGACTGAAAGCGAAGATTTCGATTCGAAGAAAGTTTTGCAAGTGGACACCGCTTGTTAGTTAGCCCGCAAGCTCCGGTTAAAAACGAAGACTCTAAGAAACCCCTCAGCTCAGAGGATGACGAGTCGGGCGCTAACGTTAGCTACTGTAAAAAAGTAGCTAGCTAGCGTTAGCTGGTAAAAATGGACGTTGATTAGGCTGAACTAGTTAGCTATCACGTTAGCCTGTAAAGTGGGACAGAACTTGGTCGGATGAGAAGAGGCGGACTTGAAGAGTCGAAACATGAGCGGATTTTCTTTCTTCTAAACGCCGAGGGACTGGAGCGAGGCTGCGAACTTGACTAAGGTGAGGAAGATGAAGATTGTGTGTGTAAATGTTGCGTGCTTGCTAATCGTATGAGACTAACTAGCAGCTAGCTGGTTAACCGACGGTGCACATTTGCGACTTGCGCGTTGGAGACTAATAAGCTAAGAGAATTTTTTTTTTCCTGTAACCCATTTTTCTGCATGGTGAGGCACGTTACATAATTTTGCTGGCTTACATTTGCTAACCTGGCGAGCTAACGAGCCACTCGAGTTGGAACAAGGCTAGTTGGAACTTGGCTAGTTAGCCTGCTGGCCTATGCATTAATAATAACAACATTACCATTATGGGACGCTTTGCGACAAACTCGGCCAAGACCTTAACACAAAGTCCCACTTCAAAACTAATTACATGTTATTCTCAGAATTCCCAGGATGCCTAAAGCAGAAGTAATGTTTTACTTGTAACTTTTTAAGAAGACCGAAAAGCCAAAACCACAGGGCTAACGTTAGTTCGGGGTCGAGCTAACGTTTTGTCAACAAAAGCACCTTATCTGCACAGTTAAACCACAACTTTAAAAACAACAATGTTGTAATGTTGAACGTGGTGTCTTTAACGTCACCTAAATATGACTTTTGATTGGTTATTGACAGTCTAAAAGTAAGTGTAAAAGTAAAACTGGAAATATGATCGAAGATACTGAATTCTTTATTTGTCACGCATGTACAAGTACAGCATGTCGCGAAACACAGAGCCTGTCCATTCCTAAAGACTGAAGTAATTTTAAATACAGTTAAGTAAATATGCCTGTTTAAATTCAAAATCAAAAGTCCTAGCGTTGGTCTGAAGGTGATGTAAACTTGTGGTCCAGAAGGTGATTTTTATTTAATGGGAAATTAAAATGGTTGGTTCCATGGTTTCACAGCAGGTCTGTGTGGCTATATTTGTCTGTTTTGAGGTTGCAGTAATGACGCCTCATGATTGTTGGTCGAATTGCACTTTTGTGGTAATGTAGATGTACTTGTCGATCTTTTACAAGACCATGGATAGTACATGGAATTGCATGATGGTCGTTTCGAGATTGCTAGTCACATTACAATATATGCAACGTCAAGTAAAGCATAAAGTCAAACACGTCCTGTTGCATCTTTTTTTGTCCCGTGATACAAAGGGAATATATGTCCAATTCTTATTTTTTGAAATTACTATTACTATTTTTACTATTCTACAATAGAAGTCCATTTTAAACGAGTTCTGTCATATCAATGCTTCTTGTATGTAGTATGAGAAAGAAGTGCATGGTGGCTTTAGACTAACATTTCTTTCAGTCCTTTTTTTATTTTTATGTTCTTTGCAAATTATGGTAGCCATTATAGCATGAATAATCCTTCAGAATACTAGATGTTCATGGTATTTGGTAAAGACATTCTGCATTTTATAATGGTAAACAATTTGCAGTGTAATTTTTTTCCTGATATTGTCCAGCCCTACAATTTCGGTGTCATAAAGTTTAGAGCTTGAGCTCCAGGTTCATGTTGAGAGAGAGATCAAAGATAGAGATTTCAAATGTATTACATTGTTTGTTTTGGTTAACTTGTTCAATATTTTGGCGTAGGCTAAAAAGTCCTGTTATCAAGACATAGTAGTGCAGGTGTGTGGTTTTACTTAATCTACATTATGCTAAAGTGCTCGTTTTTATATGACCGTTTCCTAACCTTTAAGTATCTTTAGATAACTAAAGCATCACTCACACTCTCAGTTTTGTAAAGTGCACTTAATATTCTTAGGTTTGTAAACTGTTGAGAATTTTTCCTCAGAAATATTTTTCTAGTGAGAAGATCACTGAACATAATCTCTTACTCAATATTGTTAAACTGCTCTGAGTATCAGGCGTCTACAGAAAAAGCCAAGACAGAGTGACGACACAGTCTAAATGTGGCGGACTTTCCAAGAAATAGGTCTTAAATGATTCCTCTAGATATGTAAAATGGTCAAACAACCTTGTCATATACATTACAGATTGTTATATGTGCGAGTTAATTGCCATTAATTAATACATTTTGTGATTATTGTTCTAACTAGTTTTCCTCAGTGATCCTCATGGAGAGATTGGGATCTAGCATTGGCATTTTTCTTAGGTCTTGCTTTTGTAGGTTCTTCCTTTTCCAAAAATACACTTCCCTGACCTCTGTCTGCCATCAACAGACAGAGGGAAATTTAATGGGGAAAGGAAAATGGGACATTTTCATTTTCCCTTCCCCCCACCTCCTTGTTGTCCTTGGAAACAGCATTTTTCTAACCCTGAAATTTGCTTTTTACCTTCGTTATGCAGTTTTTCTTTACCCAGCAATAATTTTTTTTGTCCTGGCCAGCAGCCAAAATGTTCACTTTTCTTGTTAAGTCTTTACTTTTAAACTAATGTTAGGGGATGTGGAACATAATGGCATAATGTAGAGTGGTGATGCTCTTTTTCCCATGACAGTGCAGTCTCAAAATACTTTTCCCTGTCATAGTTTATATAATGAAGCACCAGCCTTGTTATAACTGACAAATATTTAATTTATAATACAGTATATCTTACACACTTTTGAAGCAGTTGGTGTTAAGTTCTGCAAATACAGTTTAATTCAAAATCCGTAATTTATTGAGAATGCCTAGAAATGCCTCTTGCAAGAAAAGGAGTTAACTGTCATTGCAACATTGGGCTGTTATGGATAGGAATGTTACTGGTTGTCAGAACTTTCTTTTTGTAGTCACGTTTTCTTTTTATTATTTCTAGGCCATGGCCGGTACAGGATTTTGGAATTAGCTTTGTGAAAATGTACGAAGGTTTGACCGACTGGTCCACTCAATGTGCTGACAGGAAGTGCTCAGCAACCCATTTAAGGTTTTTTGATAATGCATTAGGAGGCTGTCCCACACGAGCCTGCAAGTGGCTTAGAGATGGTGGTGGAGTGCTATCACTGTCACAGCTGTTTATATTCAAACATCAGACTGTCTCTCATTCTGTGGATTTTCCCCAGTGCTAATTTTACTCATCCAGTGAATAAAAAGGCCCATCATCAGTATTTAATGAAGTCTCTGTTCCATAGGCAAAATAAAGTGTTTTAACATGTAAAACAGAAAATTCTCATCAATTTCACAAAAGATCTGCAGCCATTGTTTCCTTGGCCTTGTGGCAGATGAATTTAGATGTAAGATGTAATGTCAGCCTTCTTTGTTTTACAGAAGCTCTCAATAATTTTTCAGTTCAGTAGTTAAAGAAAAATGTGTGCACATCTTTAGAAAACAATATATAATATTCACATCATTCTAGGCCGAGGCCAAATGTAACATTGTCAGGCAGCTCATGACGTTACAAGGGGTATCATATAACGTAAGGCTTCTACAGTAGTATAACACAAGGAATTTATCAACGTAAATGTTGGCAAATGACTAGGTTTTCTTTAGGGATGCACCGATCGATCGGCCAGCGATCGGCATTGGCCGATTTTTGGCCTCACACGTATTGCCGATTCACATGTAGCGTTCACATGTACACTCAACGGAGGCGTTTCTCATTCACTGTGAATGGGGTGACATCGTGCGGCGACAAAATGAATTTTGGGTGCGCGAGTGTGGCGTCACATCAATGCCAAAACTAGAACGCGCAAAATGGCTTACCGCAAAAAATTCACGGGTGTAAATTTCAAAGCCGCGCGCAAAATGGCTTGCCGCAAAAACTTCACAGGCATCAATTTCGAAGTCACGCGCGCAAATGTGAAACTCCACAGCACAAAATTAAGAATCGAGTGCGCGGTTGCGATAATATTGCGCACGAACTGTATTTTTCCTCTCGCGAATGTCTTTTTTCCTCTCGATGTGTTAAATGTCCTCGCGCGCGAAGTAGATTACCGGCGAGTGGCTTTTTTGCTTGAGTGAGATTTCAGCGCGCGCGTTTTGAAAGGGGGTGGTTTTTGGCAGTTTGGGGGCGGGGTTTTGGCGGCTTCTGCCTGCGAATCCTATTGGCCGATGGCTCCTGGTCTTGTGACTGACTGCACACTACAGACAGTTTTTACAGAAAAACCAAAGATGACGTAGAAAGAGGAACGGCGACAGGTAGATTAAACACAAGTTATAACTGATCTACCTTATAATTATAATTTAATAGTTAGGTCTTACACGTTTAATAAGCACGCAATCAATGGCTCCTCTTGCCCACTTGTCTGTCCCCAATTCATCATAAACACAGATGCACAAGTCAATCACAAGATGATCACTAGATGATCAGCCGTTTTCCATAGTTGAGTTCTTTTCGGACGTTGAGTTACCGGAGTTGTTACATTTTATGAGTTACGTTTTATTTATTTAAATTTGTAAAGAAAATTTGTTATGAAAATAAAGCATTATATTAAAGAAAATTAGATTTTTGTTTGTATTTGCTGTAGAGCTGCCACTATTATATGTCACTATTATAAAAGTAACTAGTAAACAGGGAAAGTAACTACCTTGTTACATTAAAAAAGTTGAAACCCATTTTTTTGTGTCGATGTCATCGACTACTCACAGCAGCTCTAATTTTCTGTTATCTGGGAAAAAAATCGGTATCGGAAAAATCGGTATCGGCCGATCACACCTACAAAAAAATTGGTGATCGGAATCGGCCAAGAAAATTGTAATCGGTGCATCCCTAGTTTTCATATTATAATCCATTAATAGTAGGATATTTAAATAAGTTAGGTGCATTGTTGTATTATAGACTTTTCTTATTGCAAACTCAATCTTAATTAAAACATAATTGATATTTCATTAGGCAATCACAAGGCAAAATGTTTTTTGCGTTTTTGTTGCTTAGAGAGTTGTTTAAGGACCATATGAGAAACTGAATCATCAGAGACAGAGAATTATAGGCTTTTATCAGTCTAGGAAAAACAAGAGCGTCAAAGTGTGTCTTTATTCACCTGAATTACTTGTTTGCTGTTAAAGATGATTTATTTTCTCTCATCTGCATCTTAAGACTTTGTCCTAAGAACCCTTTCATGTTGCTTATTGTCATCACTTTCTTAAAAGGTGTTACTGATTTATACTTGTCTTTTGTGACAAGGACCTGGTAAAGATGTGGTTTTTTTGACCCTCCAGAAAAATTATTCTAGTTTACTAAAAACATCACAGTCTTAGATTGTGGTTCAAGAAGACAAAACCTCAATACACCCTGCCCCTGCTTTAACCCCACCACCTCACTACCACTTACATTTACATTTTTACATACATGTAAACACAAGTTTACATTTATAGCATTTAGCAGACGCTCTTATCAAGAGTGACTTCCATTGTCCTAATTTCAGGTACAGTTTCCCTGAGAGCAACTTGGGCCTAAGAGTTCTACCAATGGTAGTAGTGCCAGAGGTAGAATTTGAACCCACAACCTTTTGGTCTAGAGGCGAGTATCCTAACCACTAGACCACCAACACCCCAGAAGTATTGGCTTGCCCAGGATTTAACCCCAGGACCTCTTGCACCCTAACTGAGACTCATACCCTATACCAACAAGCTGAGAATAATTAACAAGTAAAGTAAATTAACAAGTTAATTATATGTTTGCACAGGGCAAACTGTATATTTGATAAATATTACACATTACGTGAGGAGAATTCCTCATTAACATTGAGTGTGTAATGCTGTCTGGTGCTATGTGAAGATGCTTTGCCCCCCGCCCCAGAACAGCTTTGCCTTCTGGAAAAAGCCCATACTTTTTTCTAACAGTTGATATGAAGTGGTATTTTTATATTCCCTTCTGGCGTAATAAATGAAATAATCATCTGTACTTGCAGCCGTGTGAACTAAAAGAAATAGTCACTCCTTCATTATAGTGGTGTGGGAGATATGTCAATAAATATGCAGTAAATTATGAGAAATTGTAGGCAGGATTCTGGCCAATTTGGCAGCCAAAGCATTTTGAATTAAGGGGTTCCTGCCAAATGTCCTTGAGATCTGACAACCTTCCCGAGGAGACTGTGTCAGCATTTTGCTCCGTATATAGCCTGTAAGATTCAGGCCAAGACCTAACCCACACAAATATATTTACTGTGATGATGAGAACTATAGGCGGTTTAAACGATTTGCCTATTGTTAAACTTGGCTCCAAAAGAAAACGGAATGTGTACAAACCAAAGAGCGTTGTCCTAGTATGTTGTACATTCTGAGAGAGGGCAAAGCCTGTTTGCATCTTTGAGGCTTGTGTCTACTTTGGATTGTATGTGAAATCTGATATAGTATTAAAAACCGTCAGGCTGCATTAGCATTCTTGTATCGTTTGGTGCCTGTACGGGACTATTAATGGGTAAAACATGGCTCTAAAAGTAAAGTATAATTTTTGTGGGTCTGGCTCAGTCTTAGAGCTGACATGGGGAAAGTGAACAGGAACCTTGGCATGTGATGGTATCAGTGAGTCCTGTGGGGAGAACCACCAGAGATGGCCTCTTATCTCTTTTAAACAGATTTCAAAGATTCTGTCTCATCCCCTTGGATATTAGATTCCTTCCCAATTTTTGTTCTTTTGATTTATTTAGCATCGTCCATTTGGCAAGCTGTTATTTTGCCTTTCAGTTTAACATTTCCAACACTCACAGTAAGCAAGATAACACTATGTCCTTGTGCTTAAAGAATATGATCGTCCATCAGTGCAATTCACATTATAGTTATTATCTACAATATTACTGTTGATACTTGTATTCTAATATGTACCATTTAATATACGGTTTCATATTTTTTTATTCTGAGAATGGCTGATTGATAATTCTGCTATGGTTTAATGAAGCACTAAACGATGACATTTTGAGGATGCTGATCGGTGGGATATCCAACCATCCATGCAATACTATGCACCTTACATGAAAAAGATTAGTGATTAATACAGGTGTCATTTACACTCGTGATTATTCAAGCTGTGACGGAACCTTTTTAACTTTTCTGGTCCTGCTTACGTGATGCCCAAGGAATGGAATCAGTCTTTAATTCCCAATAGTGTTGTAAATTGGTACATTTCTATCATGTACCTCATCCTTTTTATTCACGAATGTCAAGATGATGTGCTGCTTAATGTTTTAGAGCTGTGCTGCATTTCCTTAAAATAAATAAAGTGTCAGAATGGAGTGCTTCAAACCAACACAGTGACCTGATACTCCCGGCTTTGTTCTCTCTCTGCAAGCAGCTATGATCGCCAACTCCTTTGTCTCCCGAAAACTCTTTGGAATGATGCCAGACTATGCAGAAAACATCCTATTGTCTTGTGCTCGTCTGACCTTTAAGATGTAATTAGGTGGTTTGTGGAATTGTATTTGCTGAATCTCACATTTTGAGGAGGGGTTGCGTAAAGGCCGCGTCTGTCTGAGGAGGCTGTGCTTCTGCTGATGAAATGTCAGGCTTCCTCACCAGCAGCAGAAGCAGGACAGCGGGAACACACTTTCAACTCCGGAATGATTTCTGTATCTTGGGTGTGGGTTTGGGTGGGTATGGGTGTGTGTGTGCTGGGACTTGCCACGTCCTGACTGTCATCTAAAAGAAAGGAAAAGATCTGATTTCTCAGACTTGTGTGGCAATGTGACGACAGGTCCTCATAAGGAAAAAATGCTTTTATACAAAAGTTGCAATGTGTATTTGCAAAACTAAAGTAGTGAAATGATTTGTTTTTGGTTGCTGATTTGGTTAATGTTGGGTTAAGTGTAGCGATGGTATTATTTGTATCCAGTTACATTACATAGAGTCAGTGGAAGTCGCTTACAAAGATAGCAAGTGGATGTAAGTGTGTGTGTGTGTCATGTTACTAGTAATAGACAGTAAATTGGAATGAATGAGATCATCTGGTATTTCATTTTTATTTTTGGTTTTTATTTGATATACACCCTTAAGGAAACATGGAAAGAAGACATGGGACTTTATATGATTTAGCCTGTCTTCTATTGAATTCCGCTGTTAGTTTTTTAGAATTTGTTTTTTCTTCTTTTTAAAAACTGCCATTATTTTCACTGAAGTCTCATGGTATAGATGTGCATATACATCAGACTCAAACCTTTGGTTCAATTTTTTCCAGCTCTGATATTGTGTGCTCCAGGGGAAGGGAGAACCGGGTGAATCAGACGTCCTGCAGCTGGCCTGGTGTGGCTTGGCACCGTCCACGCTCATTAGTCTCATATAAGCCAGTCTGCCACCGCTGACAGGAAGCTGCCACAGGGTGCCGACACCATCCCACCCCTCCACCCCCATCCTGCACCCCCCTGCCCTCCCTGTCCTAACTCTGAGAGGAGCAAAAAAAAAAGCCGCTGCAACAGTGGGTCCTTTATACCAGACATTTTTTTTTCTTTACTTCAATGGACATTGCTTATGCTCAGTGGACTGGTAAAATGTTGTCCCCAAACACATTTAACTTTCGCTCTCCATCTCCTTGCTGTTATGCAGACCTGCATTCTTTTTTTGCCTTGCAATAAAGTGATTTACATACGTGCTGCAGTATGCCTGAGATTGCATATGGAGTTGGGTAAACTCACTTGGCTCATTTAATTCTGCCAAGTTTCCACGTTTTATGTTCCTAGCCAAAGCGAGAGTGGGCCCTGTCAAGCATCCGTTCTAAGCTCAGGGTCAGAATAAATCTCTATGCGCTCACACACCCACCATATGTGACACACCCAGACAAGATGATGATGGCAGGCTATTTGTGGGATGGATTCAGGGAAAGCCCCTGTGATGAACAGGATATGGTGACATCTGATTATGAGCTTCACTGATGCATGGAAACTGATTCCAGGACTCCGATAAATATGATCACTAGAACTGATTGAAATTGATGTTTCGTTACATTCCCTAATGGGAATGACAGGAACAAGGCCTTGAGAGAGAAAAATGCTTTACATCAGCTGTGCTGGCCATGTGTGCCACTGTGTCTGCATTTATTGTTTGCTTTTATATCAGTAGAATTTATTGTTTGTTAGATGTTTTCTTAAAAAATTGACTAGTCAAGTACACTGAATGAAATGAAATTTTACATTTCAAAACAGAAGCTGTTTATTCTGCCAAATATTGTCTTCAGGACTGCCGTCTCGTGGTGAATGATGCCATGTTGTCCACTCACAGGTCTGTGCTACTTACTTACCCACAAGAGCAGAAATCAAGTGTGAAAACAAGGTCCTTGAACAGAAGTATTTACTTAAGGGAATAAAAACTCAACTTCAGTATATGTAAAATTTGTTCGTTGTGTAACAGCTTGGAAAAAGTCATAAGAAATTTAATTGCTTATGCATGTTAATTAGACTTTGACAGAGTCATACCTTACTCTACAAATAGATAAGTTGTATAACTGACACTGCCTACAGGGATCTGCAGACTGCTACATGTACACCAGTGGCATGTGAACTTTCTGGGTTTGGAGGTGGTTGTAGAATTTAAAACACTTTCATTTATAACCTTTCCACAGCTGTGTGACTGGGGGTTTTGGGAGGTCTTTGACAGATGCACTGTATTGATGTCCATATTACATCAGAAATTGCTTCTGTCCTTTGCTTACATAATTCACGTGTCTGCTTCGGTGCTTGTTCTGGATCCCTAGAGCACTTCGACAGCAATTCATTTATTCCTTCTCCACTCCTGTCACTCATCTTGAGAGACATTTGTTTTATCAGACACTGTAATTAGCATTTTTTCTACCGCATTGTGCTGTCTATATAATGAGCTTTGTGTCTTTTTTTTCCACTCCATGCAATTATTGGTTCAGTTCCTCCTGAATGTTTGAGACGTGGTATATTTACATCTTACTTTGATTGGCTTTTCCAGGGCAGTTTATTCCTAGATGGAGCATTTTGATCTTGTGGATTTCATTTGCACTTTACATTGTTTCTCTTAGACTGTGCTTGTGTTCTGGTTTTATAAAGTGATGTGAGGATTGATATGTGGAAACATTGTTATTTAAAGGATGTTTTGCAAATCATTGCATTGTGATACAGTACCCAGATTTTACTCTCTGTTTGGGTTTTGGGTTTCGGGGACATTCATTTTTTTGGCACCACAGCAACTCTAAGCTCAGCTAAACCTAAGCTGTTACAAAAGACTTGTTCAGTTTGGCTCAAGATGAGAATCTGTTTACCCATCCTTGCTGTCCTACTTTCTGACTGGAAGTTTTACTCCAAACTTGCTGTTGCATTTTTTCCCTAAATTAAAAAAAAACTCAGATGTAATTGGGTAGTAAGATACTTGCTTACAGACCAAGAGGCCATAGGTTCAGGTTCAGCTCAATCCTTGGCCAGTTGGTTGGTGTAGTGGTAGGGTGTTCACCCCATGATCAGAAGGTTGCAGGTTCGAATCCAGGACCGGTAAAGTTACCTCTAAGGTCGTCTGTACCGTCCCCAAACACTGCCCTTGTTAACTGCCCACTGCTCCTTCACGGATGGGTCAAATGCAGAGGTCACATTTCGTTGTGGTGCATGGTGTGCTGTCCTGTGGGGTGTTCGCAATGACAAATAATCACTCAATGATAAATAGGACTGTGCGATATGACAAATCTCATCTGATGTGTTTTCATATCCCGATAACAATATACATCACAATATAGTAACTTTTCTATAAATTTCTATAAAACTTTCACAAGCAAAATAGTGTTGAATGTGCGCTCAACAGTGCCTACATGTGCTCTCGAAACACTCCACGCACGCTCATATGGAACACCAAAAGTGCCACAATTCACTTATATTTTGACAGTAAAACATTTTTTAAATGGTTTTATTTGTTAAAAAAAGATTTTTGTAACTTTAATGCGAATTGTGGTAGCTTTGGCATTCCATAAATCTGAGCGCGAGGGAGGACGGATCTAAGGTTCAGAGGATGAATATTTTACATTTTTGTCCGGTACAATTTTTACCAGTAAAATCCAAATTTAGATGTTCATGTTTGCCCCATAGATTTTTCTCCCAGTGAACAGAATTTGGAAGTTTTGAGAATGTAAATGAACCAAATGAGGACAGGCTCTAATTTTTTCTTATTTTCTTCCCTGGCTGTTATAGTTTACTCTCTTGTCGTGCTGACATACAGCAGTTTTCTCTTGCTTTTATTTAACATTTGTGATCAAAGTCAAGTCTATTAAAGCGACAGCTTTGATGTAGAAAACATTCCAGACGCAGCATGAAAGAGGAACCCAAATCAGTCAAAACACAGCCTACACATGTGCAGGGCCTCCGTTGTTGTGACTGGCCATGAAATTGGACCCCACATATCTTTGTGAGGGCTGTTTTTTTTTTCCTTTTTTTTTTTTTTAGCGCCCCGCCTCAGTGGGGGTTCGTGATGACAAAAAGCATGGGGGGTAACCTGAGATTTCTAGTCCTTCTGGGGATTTCGCAAACAATGCGGTTCAGTGTTTGGGGGAGCGGGTTGGGGGTAGCAGCATAGCGTAAATATTGGTCCATGCTATGAATGAACGTGTATTATATGTGTTTCTTTGTTAATGAACAGGAGTAGACAATATATTTACTTCAGAGAGGGATCTTTGTTTTAGAATGCTTTCAGCAAAGTGGAAAATGTCTGTCTTCCCTCTTCTCTGCTGAATATTCTGAGTGGGAAAAGTTACGCTTTTATGTCTCCCAGCTCTGGTGTGGGTTTCCCTTGTGAGCAGTTTTTTGGCAGCACAAGACTGGACAGTAAAATGAAGCATATCCTAAATAGCTGGACGGAGCAATGGCTTCTCACATGGGAGGTGTCTTGAAATAGCAAACTCAAGCCCCAAAGCGAGGTCTCTTTTGGCGAGGAAGCGGCCCGCATGCCATTTATTGCCAGTTGTGTTCAAAGAAAAAGTGCAGGTATTTCTGGGAAGCTGTATAATAGATTGAACGTTTGGTTGTAGGCCTAATGTTCATCGTTGTACCTTCTGGGCCAAATTAATTTGAAGGTAGTTCTTTAGTTTTGAAATTGAAAGAAAAGGAAGACATTTTAAACAAATTCATTATTGATTTGGCTTCCACGTTCCTTAAAAAAAACTGGGACTAAATTTAAAATCAGCTTGATTATTATAATATATAATAATAATGGTGTTTTACCATTTGCTTTTAATACTTCTTTAAAGCATTTTTGGTATAAATAAGTTTATCTAGAGCTGGGCGATATGAACAAAAACATTATCACGATATTTTTTGGCATATTGATCGATTTCGATAATTATCATGATATATCGTCATATTGTGGGTTTTTTTGGATTCTTATACAGACTGAATGAGCAAGTAAAATTATCAAACAATATTAAACAAATAATTTTCAACAAATTTCTACTTAAAGCGCTCTGAGCACTGCGGCAAAAAAAAATCTTTTTTTTTCCGCTGAAGGTGCTTAGCAGTCATAGGATTTGTTTTAAAAATAGCCGCTGCCAAAGAACGGCAAAAGAGAGCTGTCAACACCTCACTTCCAGAGCGCTTTCTCGGTGCCTGTTATTGCTAAGTTACGAAAAGCCTCATCGGGTACTTTCACGTTCGTATTTTATTATTTTTTTCCCTGCATTTTTATCGCCTTCATTATCGGGAAAAATCTAAAAATTATTTGCATTCGGATGTTTCAAAGGCAGACATCCCAAGTCTCCCGGAAGTTCGGAGTTCGGTGTTGGGAGACCTCCCTGAAATGAGTTTTTGCTGGTTGGGATGACTGCAAAGGTGAAAAAAAGACGGCGAAACCGTTCAGCCGTGTTGATGGTAAACAACGATGCTGATGGCACGTGGCTAAACTTGAACATACAGCCGCCCCAATTACTGCTGGTACTGCAACTCTCGTAAATTTATGACGACATGCTCAGCAGACGCGTTAAGCCAAGATGCGTGCGCATAAATAAGTGCTCTGAACGTTAAGTGTATCTCGGCACGCGACCATTTCGCTAATGTTTACCAAGAGGCTTCTTCGCATGCTATGGGCAAATTTGCATCACTGGCCGCGATTGGCTGTTGTGCTGGCGTTTTGCCAAGCTACGTGATTGGCCAAAGATACTGTCTATCTCAAGGTGCTGTCGCATAGTGGACAAACAAGTGTGATCGAATTTTATAGCTTACGTTTATCGTTGTTATTGTCATCACATTTTTCTCGATAAAATATCGAGATCGTTTTATCGCCCAGCACTAAGTTTATCAAATGCTTACTCAGCTATACTAATACTTCTAGGCTTTCACTTTGCTTCTCTCGGTTTCTTTTTGCCGCACAGCCCTCAGCGTGTTCAGAGTTATATGGGGCCTTTGCCAAAGGACATCTACCTTAATTTCTGGGCAAGTTAATAAGCTGGTAATATTTTTTACTTGTCTGCCTTATTATCATCATCATCTAAGCTGTTATAGGTCAGTGCTAGACAATACTCACTGGGCTGAAATGTCATCCTGGGATTTCAGTCCCAGTGGGTATGGTAGTTCCAGGATGAAATGAATCAAAGTGATGTTGACTGACATCTGGCAGAATAACGGTTCTATTTCTACCTATGTCACACCATAATGAATCCGATTGGGAAGTGTGTTTGAGCTGGAATTTCATATCTCTCTCTCTCTCTCTCTCTCTCTCTTTCTCTTAGGGGAATGGCTGACAGCACTCAGGTTTCACCTCATCTACTCTTGAATGAGTGAAGCTGTGAGCGACTCGGTGCATTGTCACCACAGCGGAATGATTTAACAGGGTGACACCAGCAGTGCTCGTGGATAAGTGGAGGAGGAGGACGAGGAGGAAGAAGAAGGGGAAGAGGATGGGTGTTAATGCTTCCAGCTATCCCCATTCGTGTTCCCCACGCTTTGGGGGACATTCGCACACCCAGCAGACCTTTATAGGTAAACCAAATGATTCCTATTTCCCCCTGTAGTCTTTCTGAACACTTTTGTGAACTCCAAATCTTGCTTTTTTGTGTTGTGATGACTGATGTAGGCCAAGTCTAATCCCCACCGCCCCATGAAAAGTTGCGTGAGTGTTTTGTGACTTCTGTGTGCATGTCATTGAATGGTGCCGCTGTTTTTGAAGTATTTTTACATTTCAGAACTGAAGCACACAGGGGTGCATTTGTTTCAGAGGATGCTGTTTTTATTTATTTATTTGCTTATTTATATTTTTCCTCTATGAATAGTTATTTATTTATTATACCAGTATTTAACACATCAAGACTGATAATATCCACACTACCCGTTCACAGTGACTGATTACATTGACATGATTAAGTACTTTTGAATGTTAAAACCATGTAAGTTGAAATGCAGAAAAGATTCAGCCCCTGTCTCTGAAGACACGCCCCAGCTATAAAACTACATGTGCTGATGTGTTCTGTAGCTGGGATTCCAGTCGTCTGCTGTGTTGTCTGTGGCCAGGTTCTCATCGTTGGCCACGTTCTCACTGGAAAAGAACAAGGTCTCTTGTTGCTATGCAACATCAATTCCAATCCAGTTACTTAGATGGTACTAGACAACGAAGGGACTCAAAGAATGATGCTTAACTACATTTAACTACTTTTCCACTTTTTTGATGTAAGCTTAACTGCTTTTTACCTTACCTTAAACTGGCAGAAGGTTTCACCCAGTAAAAGAATCAGGCTTTTTCACATCATATTTTAGAAATAAATCTGAAAAATATGAGAAGAATGGTCTTATAACCTGGCTATAGCCTTGGGAGCGTTAAGATTTCTGTTAAAAATGTTCAGTATGGGGAAAGTTATCACAGCTTTTATTCAGGTAGTACAGTGTTCCCTTTATTTGTCTATGTTATAGATCTCAAGCATTCTTGTTTCTGTAACTTTCCTGCCAAAGATGTTGGACAAAGTTCAGCAAATCATCGTGAAAGAAAATCCAAGGATTTTTACTGCATCCATTGCTGTTGTTCACATCTTGAAAAACTGACATCCGATTTATTTTTTATTTTTTCCATATTCGTCTGAGGTTGGCTTTTATTACATATTCTCATGTGCATGTTTTCATATGCTTAATGTCTGTAGACCAGTAAAGTAATAGTGGCTTTCAAAATTATAAGCCGTGCATGACAGCCGGCATTAGAGAAGAAATGGAACACTGGGCAGAAGCATTAAGTAAGTGTCATTTGGGAGACATCATCGGTTTGTATATGAAATGGTCCCGCTTGGAAGGACATTAGATGATCTCATACTTTCCCTTATGAAGCAGGTGAAGACTTTCAAGTTGAAATGTGCTCATATTTTATTCGTGATTTTGGATGTGTTTATATCTCCCCTGAATTGCAGTTCTCCATATTCGAAGCTGATTCAAGACAATTGTTACTGCATAAGCACTCGCCGCTAAACAAAGAAACCATGTGCATTTCAAAAAATGTTTTATAGACGGTCTGTCCTATGGTTATTAACGAATTCTTTCAAAATAAATGTCTGAAAGGATTGTAATATTTCAGGAACCTTTAAAGAGAATTGTTTTATTATATTCACAGTATCCTGTGAAGCAATGTATTACGCACCATTAAATTGTATCTCTTATAAAGGGCAAAAACTTATTGTTGTATTATATTGACACTCTTAAATGTACTTGAAAAAACACAAAAACTCCTACGCTCAGTATGTGGTGCTCTACAGTAATATATTATTTAATTGTGTTGTATCATTTATAACCCACAACCTGTTTTTCTGTGATGAGGTTGATGTTTGACAGTCGAGCAAAAATGACAGATTGGGGCGATCATTTTGGCTCAGATTCTTTCACTTCTAGCCAATGAATGAGACACTAGGATTAGACATGAGTATGTTAGGATTTTTTTAAAGTTCAATTTGTGTATTATTTTTGTCGTTAAGCGAAAGTCTCATGGAAAAATTGCTGCTGTTTTCTCTGTCTTAACTTTGGCAATGTAAGTAACAGGGAGTGTGTAGTGAACTGACACAGGATTCAAAATGGGTGGAGTACTCCTTTAAGTAGAGTAAGCCTGCAGATTGCTGACAGTACATGCCTACAGAGCACCCACACACTTGACTTGTTGGTGGGCTCTGCATGATGCAATTCAATCAAATTGTTGTATATTACACGTTTGTCAACAGTAGGTATACTCAGATTTGCGCTAGTCACCTTCTTTAGACCTTGTTCGTGCGCATTTTGAACTATAATCAATCAGTTTGCTATACAAAATGTTTTGGGAAAGATAATAATGGCACAATCTCAAGATGACAATTTCAACACCATTTCTGTACACAGTTCTGTGCAGATGTCCTGAACCGCACCTCATTTCTTTATACTTTGCTATTGAAATGAGACGATAGGGACAGTGATTTATCGCAACAAGTGAAAGCATACTTGCAAAAACATGTAAAAAACTTTCCCTCAAGACTACTTAAAAACTGCAAGAAAGGCTGGCTCTTTGGGAGCAAGAAATGAGATGTGGCTCAAGACTAGGGCTGTGCGATATGACCTCAAATCAATATCATGATTAATTAAACATTTAATTTGATTACGGTTTATCAGCAGTAATTTCATTAGTTTTTTTGTTAGTTTTTTGCCCTATAGTTCATTTGTAAAGATGCTCAACTCTTTAAACACGGGATAATTTTTTTTATGAAAACTGTGTATCTTTGTGATTTTAAAATACAGCTCTGGAAAAAAATGAGACCACATCACTTGATTCCTGATTCATTGGTTTTACAATTTGGACAAGTTAATATTCTTTTTTAACATTACCATGCTTATTTCAAAATTTCAAACATTTTTCTATAATCATATTAACTTATGGAGTAAATGCTCTTGGTCTAACCCAAACTACACATATATTATTTTACCAATTATGTCATTAAAAGAATATGGTCTATGGTATCCTCATTTGCTGAGGTCTGTTTCCTCTGATCAGCAAACTGAATCAGGTGTATAGGTGTTGGAATATAACACATGGAATAACTGCTTTAAAGACAGAATTGTAGTTATGTATTAAAATATGGGCTGCTTTCTTATTTTTTATAGATTTGCAACTGCAATAGCTCATAAAAGAATAGCAACGTGTACATTTTACACTCACAGCCACATATTGCAGTCAGTGAACAAAAAAAAGTGATATTTTCTCTTATTTTCTTCCACAGCTGTAATTAAATGAAACAGGTTTGAAATATATATATATATATATATATATATATATATATATATATATATATATATATATAATATATATATATATATACACACACACACACACACACCTTGTCAAATTACTTCACGTAGATTGGGGCAGCTGGTAGCGTACTAGTTAAGGCGTTCACCAATAGTGAACTGGTAGCGTACCGCTGAGGTACTCATGAGCAAAATACCAAACCAAAGTACTGCTCTCCGGGTGCTGCCCTATGGCTGCCCACTGCTCCTTCGCTGATGGGTCAGATGCAGAGGTCACATTTCATTGTGGCGCACTATGTGCTGTGCTGTGGTGTGTCCAAAATGACAATCTCACACACATAATGTTCTGAATGTCATTTTTGATTCATTTTCAATTAGATTGTCCCTTTTCAGGAGTTTTGCATAGTGCTCTGTAACCCAGTGCTTAGCTGCCAGTTGGATTTGTTCCATTTGGCCAGTAACTTGGTCATTGTAAGCAGAATAAAAGGTGAGGCGTTATGGTCTTTTTTGTTGTAAAACTGTTTTTAAAACTGTTTTTGTCTTGTTGCACAGGAACATCCTATGCACCACAGGGCTATGGTGGCGAATCTAAGCTCTACAGTTTGGAGCATGGCCCAGAGAAGCCTCAGGACAAGAAAAAGAAGAGCTCCAGCCTGGCCACTCTCAAGAGGAGGTTCATCAAGCGGCGCAAGTCCAGTCGCTCAGCTGACCACGCACGGCAGATGCGGGAACTCCTCTCGGGGTGGGACGTGCGTGACGTCAATGCCCTGGTGGAGGAATATGAAGGCACGGCTGCCCTCAAAGAACTCAGCGCACATGCAGGACTGGCCCGACCAGAGGCTCGAACCTTGCAGCAAGACCTGGCCGCCCTCTACCAGCATAAGTACTGCACAGATGTGGACTTGATCTTTCAGGACGCCTGCTTCCCAGCTCACCGTGCCATCCTGGCAGCCCGCTGTCCATTCTTCAAGACACTGCTGTCCTCTTCTCCGGGTTACGGCGCTGAGGTGATGCTGGACGTTGGAACGGCGGGAATGGACGCGGCCATGTTCTCGTCCCTGCTGCATTACCTGTACACCGGGGAGCTGGGTGCGGAGGACACGCGCCTGCAGAACATGGAGGTTCTGGTGCGGCTGAGCGAGGAGTTCGGGACGCCCAACTCCCTGGAGGTGGACATGCGCAATCTATGTGACCACATGTCCTACTACGACTCTCTTCTTAGTTTCTCCTCCGACTCTGAGGCACACGAGCCTCTGGGAGCTGGCAGTCCTCCCACCGGTGTTGGGGACGGAGGTGGTGGAAGCTCAGCTCATCTTGACCCCGAAGAGGAGTTGAGGGCCCACAAGGCCGTGCTCTCGGCCCGCTCACCGTTCTTTCGTAACCTGCTGCAGCGACGCATCCGGACGGGAGAGGAGATTACTGAACGCACACTCCAGACGCCTACCCGAATCATTCTTGACGAGTCCATCATCCCCAAGAAGTATGCCTGTGTGGTCCTACGCTGCATGTACACTGACACGGTGGACCTGTCGCTGGTGCTGCGCTCAAGCCCCTCAACCGGTAGCCTGGGTGAGGTGCAGGCGTTGGTGGCCGGGAAGGGGAGCATGACCCGGGCTGAGGAGGCCATGGAGCTCTACCACATTGCTCTCTTCCTAGAATTCAGCATGCTGGCTCAGGGTGGGTATTTGTGTTCTTATTTAACTTTATGCTGATATTTGCGGCGCAGCGGATCATAAGTATAATAGTTCGGATTGTATAAATATTTCAATAATGGATCATTGCTTTCATTGTGTTACTTAAAGAATTTAATGAAAGGGGCTTTAGCCCATGGTCTTGGACACTAGTTATTTAAAATTCAAGATTCTTTGTCACATGCATAGCTATGGTTCCAAAGATTGTGCCAACTTTTAAATAGCAGATTACAAAAAGATTAAATGAAAGTGGAAATTTAAAAAGCTAAAGTGATTAAAAAAAGATCTAGTCCTAGGGGCAGTAGATAGTGTAACACTTAGGAAGTTCGCTCCGTGATTGGAAGTTTGCTGGTTCGAGTCCCGGACCAGAAAAGGTGCTGTGCCCAAGGCGCTGCCAAAACACTGCCCACTGCTCCTTCACAGATTAATCAAACACAGAGGTCACATTTCTTTGTGGTGCACTGTGTGCTATGCTGTGGTGTGTTCATAATGACAAATAAGCACTCACTTTCACATTCAAAACGTATTCCCTTCAAAAAGAAGCAATACAATTATGAACATTCTCAGGAAATGTGTTCTTAAAGCCAAGTTTTTATGAAAATTTGATGTAAGAACAGAAATGATTGATGAAGAGCTCTTGTAGACTAGTTCTATTGCATGCGTAGGATTTTTGATTTCACAGTTGTATAATATTGTACATTTTAAATATCTAATACTATTATGCTATTTATGTTATGGTTTAAATGCTATTTATCTTAACTTCCTTAAGAACAAATTTAAAAAAGAAAGTAAGAAATGATCAGTAAGGCCTTATATCTGTAAATGTTTGGATCACCGATTAAATGATTGTGTAATTTAATCCCTGGCTACCCAGTCCTGGTAGAAACACAGCAAGATTGTTTCTGCCAACAGCTTTGCAACTGTGGTAGTTGAGTAGACTTTATCTTCTGAACAAGCTTGTAGAAATGGGTGTAAATACAGTACTTGCTGAATACTTTGAATTTTCCCAAATATTACAATATCTGTCTTCACTTGTTCCATACTCCGAGCAGCGTTGCCACATTTCTAAAGGAGTCTATTGTGTGTGCTGCCTTTTTTGATACTTGTTGATTAGGGGACAACTCTCACACGCCTGTTAACATACACTGTTCATAGACTGCTTTGTCTGCCTTTTCATCACAGCTTTCCATCAAGATTTTTCTATTAGTATTTAAAAAGTAACAGTGTCAGTGAATTTATATTTGAGCAGTTAGGATTATTATTATTAGACTCACTTTGTAGTTAAATCGTGGTTTGCACGTATGCGGAACCATATTGCAGGAGCTGCGCAGATTGCAGATTAACCACAGTCTGTTACACCATAAGCTAACATTGAAGTCTCTATGTTTTTCTGTCTCATATTCCCACTTCCTCTGTGTCTCTTCTCTGTCCCCTTTTTTCACCCCCACTTCACCATGTGTGACATTCTCTCCTCGGTCTCGCACCTACACTTCAGGCTTTGTTTACTGACTAATTAATTCACAAGCTGTCAGAATGGAAAGTTGGAGAAGGGGTGTGTGTGTGTGTGTGTGTGTGTGTGTGTGTGTGTGTGTGTGTGTGTGTGTGTGTGGTTGTTGCTGCGCGTTCGCCTCGTGTCGTGATTAATGCCGATGAGGTATTCCCACATGTGCTCCAAAGCATTGTAGGCACTCCTCCCGCTCCTTCCTCCCATTTCTTATTCATCCATTTGGATTTAAAAGTTTTCTATTTTGGTAGATGAAAGTAGTGTTTCACCAGCCTCCTACTTGCAGATAAATTATTATAACAATTATATAACTTATGAGGTTATGGAGTGCGTTGCCAGAGAAGTAAGCAGGGGTTCTGTTCTTCTGTGGCTCTTTCGGGTTGAAACAGTCTCACACGGAAACAGATAAGTCTTCTCATTGAAATGTCACAGGTGTTGTGGGAGCCTACCTTTGGAGGATTGATCAGACCTCTCAAATTGCGCTTTGGTCTCTCGGTTCATTTTTTCCTTCCACTGCTATCGATTGTTTCATACAAAAGAATTGATTCACTGTCCCAGATCAGTGATTTCACAAAATGGACTATTGACAGAGACATAATTCCTTTTTTAGTGCAACCTACAGAACTTGCATCTAGTGTGGATTGATGCGCACATGCTTGCCAAAATCCATTTTTAAATAAGACCTGTTTATGGAACTGTATAAAAATTTACAAATGCAATCAAATATATATGATTTTATCGGTTTTATCTAATTTATAGACTCCGATATACATAAACATATTTTGCTTTTCAGGTATAAAAGATTTGATTGTGACACGTAACTGCATTGTGCTCATCCAAGATGGGTCTAATATAAATTAATAGCTTGGAGCGTGCTACACCATTTTCAGGGCTCATTCTTTTTAGGGCTGCTGCTTGCTTTATCTCCGTTTCCTGAGCTAAATTATAGAATCGATTTCCTACTGAGGTGCTGAAACTGGAGTGAATGTGCTTGGTGTGCTGGGTTTTATTGCAGGAGCCACAGCGACAGTGTCAGCTGATCCTCTTGACCTGTTGGTAAGCTTTGATTTGTAATGGATAGCGATCGAATTCAGTCCAGTCAACATAACGCAGTAAAGCACTCAGGATCTTCTTCCAAATCCTTCTACATAAGGTCCTGTGTCCGATATGTGATTTTATCTGTCAGGATTCAGTTAGTATAAAATTCCAGTTTTACACTGAACATATTTGTCCAATCACATTTGCTGTGGGACAGGAAAAGCGTAAGGTGACATGTCTGTAGAATTGTATTCATAGTTATGTATAAAATCCCTGGACAAATAATGTTTTGGTGTTTATTTTTATTCCTTAATAGGTTACCTCTGTTCTTTCCCAGCTCCTGAAACCGCTCCAGGTGAAATGTGTTTTTCTGCCACACACACAGTGAACGGTACCGTTTAGTAATTGCCTGTTTCCATTGGGAAATAAAAGGAGTTTTTGACCTCTATGAAACTGAGCGATGGTAGGCAGTCATTTAACACAAAGTCAGCAGCCTTCCCACCAAGTCAGTGGGTTATATGACGAGAAATAACGAATGTGCTGAGCAGGCAGAGGGCGCATAATGAGACTTCTCTTTCTTTGGAGTTTTAGACATTTTTTATAAAGCCCTTATTTGATAAATGTTTCTTTCTTGTTGAATGCCTCTTAGGCTGTGTTCTATGTAATAGTTGTTAGAGGTTGAAGTGAAAGTCAGGTGAAATGGTTTTGAAAAACTTTGTCAGGTGTCTGCGAAGATTGTTTAAGCACAGCAACTGTCTCAGTTTAGTCTTTTAATCCAGCAGCATTTGAGAATCCTTTTCCCAGCACATTTAATGAGTTACATGGTAATACTTTTCCAGCATGTACGCACTTTGTCTGTCCTTAAAATGCACAATCACCTTAAAAATTCAGTGCACTCTATTTATAAAGTAAGTGAATAATAAATTAAGACAGGAATTATTCACACACAAACTGCCTTCATCTTTGCCAGTCAACATAATCTCTTCTGACCATCTGTTCAGATGACAACATTGTTCTAATGGGATTACCTTGACCTCAATGTAGGGGTGGGCGATATATCGAATATACTCGATGTATATCGGCTTGTTCCACGTGCGATGTACTAAATGACTATATCGTGACCATCGAGTATAAATCCTAATGTTATTGTTAAACAGACAGCATGTACTTTCAAGTTTTGTTTTTCTGCCCCGTCAAAGCAGACAGCTCGCTCCCCCGCCCGTCCAGAAAACTCCTAGCGCATTGCATACCGCTTTCGTGTTTCGCACCCCGCCTATGGCGTCACATCAATGCCAAAACTAGAGCGCGCAAAATGACTTGCCACAAAAACTCAAATGTGAAACTTCACAGCACAAAATTAAGAGTGCGCGGTTGTGATCATATTGCGCGCAAACTGTATTTTTCCTCTCTCGAATGTCTTTTTTCCTCTCGATGTGTTAAATGTCCTCGCGCGCAAAGTAGATTACCGTCGAGCGACTTTTTTTGCTCGAGCGAGATTTCTACGCGCGTGGTTTGTAAGGGGCGGGTTCTGGCGGTTTGTGGGCGGGGTTTTGGCAGTTTCTGCCTGCGAATCCTATTGGCCGATGGCTCCAGGTTTTGTGATTGACTGCACGCTACAGAAACTTTACATAGAGAAACCAAAGATGACAGAGGAAGAGGAACAGCGGCAGGTCGGTTAAACGCAAGTTATAGTTTATCGACCTTATAATTATAATTTAATAGTTAGGTCTTACTCGTTTAATAAGCACGCAATAAGTTTGCTATATTATACTTTGGTTTAAAATAAAAGCATTTACTATGTTAAACTTTGACTAAATTTATCATTTATACAGTGATTTAGAGGAAATTTAAAGGTATTGTGATATATATCGTGTATCGTGATATAGCTTAAAAATATCGTGATATTATTTTTCCGCCATATCGCCCAGCCCTACCTCAATGACACATTCAGACTGACATTTCATAAGTTTTAACACAATCAAACAGACAGAACACATCAAATATTTGTGAAATATCTGCCTATTCCGTATTGGGGCGAACGGTCATACGACAGTGGTGTGGAATTCATCTGAACACCTCATTCTTCTTAGCTCATTAAGTTAAACACGGCCTTCTTGTGACCTCCAGTTTTAAACCTTTTCCCGCTCTTGTTCGTTGAATGATTTAAGACCTCTTCTGAATGCCTCGGCTTGTTATGGACAATTTCATGGTGGAAGGAAGAAAGGACGAAAGCTCATCAGCGCCGCTGCCATGCAGAGACAGTAAAGCATCCTCATCATGCAAAGTGGCATAGTTCTCATTCTGATGCATGTGATGTAATAGCCAAAATGTCAAAAGGAGAAAGGTTTTGTTGGGCTAATTAATAAGATGCTTTGTCATGGTTTTCATGGGTTGAGGTTCATTGTCATTAGAATGGTGATTTTTGTGTAGAAAAGTGAGTGAGTGATGGTTACCATGTACACACCACATTAATCGGTCTGAGATTTGAACTGGCGACCCTCCAGTGCCTGGCTCAACTCTCAAACTGTTACAGTACACACAGATATTATACATTATAATCAAGATTGTTGTTGCTGTAAAATTAATCATTATCTTTTGAAAAACATTCTGCTTTACATTCCTAATTTCTACAATCAAGAATGGCCGTTGCACCTTTATTTGAAGATGTGTTCTTCTGTCTCTCCCTCCCTTCCTCCCTCCCTCCCTCCCTGCATTGCTGTCGTGTTTTATCTCTTTGCCTCCAGAGTTCCCTTCCATTCACTCCATGCTCTTATCTCTATTTCTCTTGCTTTCTCTCTCCCGGGACTATCATCCCACCTCATGTTGATCATCCTGCCCCTCATCAAAGATGCCCCTGATTCTGGTTCCATGCCGCAGCTTGATAATGAGGATACTGCCCTTGTTCTGGTCTGCTGAATTCCGTTCCGATGAGGTTCATGCTGCCCCATCCTTTATAGTAACTCGCAGCATGATAACTTTCCTAAATTTTCCAAATTGCAAGTCAAGCCCTTGAAATTAGGCCAGAATTTCCATTTGTTCTTTTGAAAGACCCTGAGTTGTAACTGAACATAACTAGTAGGGGTGTGTTCAATATGCTGATAATAAAAGTTTGGCAATAGATGTACACAGAAATTATGCCTCAATACTTGTGCATGAAACTTGTACATAAAAGATAGTGTATTGTTGTTGTGTACTATAGTCAGTTAGCATGTTTCCTGTACACTTTTGCCAGGTATTGTTGGAATGTTTGTATGCTGGAATACTTCTTTGGCGGCCAATCCTTTTTGCCCAGTAGTATCATTGACCAAAGAAAAGCCGGTTATTGATTGATCCAGTTCTGTTTGCCGAGTTATTTTCAGATCTGCAGATTTTCCCCCATGGCGTTTCAGTCTTTTCAAATAGTTTTTTTTTTCACTCCGTGTATTTCAGTCCTTTTTTTGGTCTGTACCCCTCTTTTTCCTTTCTCTGAGTGGCAGAATGCAGTTATTTCTGTCCTGATCTCAGTTCAGCCGTGACATGCACATTCTCCCAAGCAGAGCCTCATCTGCTGGGCACTCACGAGTCCTTTGATCAGGCCGTTGGCTACATCTCGGTGACAAAATCTAAAGTGAAGTCTCTCGGGCTTCAGCTCAATCCGCTAACGAGTACTGTTTCTTCTGACCACAGAGGAAAACTGCTGCATGACATCAGACTAATGATGAGGGAGAAAGAGACAGCACTTCCTATACCACTTTCTGCATTATTTACAGCTGTGATCACTCATCAGAAGAGTAGCATTCTGCCTTATTGCTTTTGTTAGGTAAACCTCAGTCCTGCAGTTTTCCTACAAAACATTATGTAAATGTGATCTCTTTGAATTTTATTACTTTTCTTTTTAGTGTTTCACTTCTCTCTGTTTAGAATATTGTGTAATTGATCGTGCTTCCTGCTGTGGGAAGCAGGGACTGTGTATATAAGCATAGCAGAGACGCCAGGAATGACTGCTAGATAACTAGACGGAAATGTGTGTTAAGAGAATCCTCTAACACGCTGATGTTATCTCCTCTGCAGAGGCCCTGGAGTAATTACCCTCCAATCATGTTTGATGCTGACCACCCAAACACACTCAGCATGGCTTATTCTATTGCTCACTCTGCACGTCCTGCATTGCTAGTATTTTCAAGTCAGTGCGACTACACTACTTAGAGTTACCATTTTGTAGCTCAGTGTTGGTAGTGAGTCTCCTCTCTTGCACGCTAACGCAGCAGCAGCAGTCACTCTTTTTAGCTCCATCAGCCCTGAAGTAGACGGCGAGGAGGGAGCCAGTCGTCCTCAGGTGCTCTTGCACCCCGTCACTGAAGTGACATTTTCATTAGTTCCCGGCCGTCAGCGCTCTGCTTCAGCTCTTTGGCAGCAAAACAGCCCCTTTCTCATGGTTCCTGCATGAGACGGGCAGCCAGAAAGGGCTTTGACTGATTTATTTGTGTGGTTGCCGGCACTGCTCTTTTATTTTAGCCTGTTCCCGTCTTTGCTTTCTAAACGAGCACCTTGTGCTTAAAAGTTGCCCACCATTAGTGGGCATGTGTGTTTATGTTTGTGTGTGGGAGGTGTGCATATTCCTAGTGCTATAGGTTCTGGTATTCTGTGAAAGGCTGACACCGCACACACACACACACACACATCCTTTTACAGTGCCAGGAAAGCACCTGAGAGCTCTCACAGTCAGAGACCGCAAACAATCTGACCTGACAGGGCTCTGAAGGCCCTGTGTAGAGGACACTTGTTAGTGCTCTCTTGCAGGGACAACACTGACATCTGCCTCGTTCCGAACCAAAATAAGCCATCTTGATGTTTATCCTGTAGCTTTGAAAAAGTAGGATACACAGAAGGAGGAAAAACAAAAAATGGGACAAGAAAACAGTTATTTATGAGGGGACTCCAAATTGTTTTAATTTGATGTTCTTTTGGTTCTTGTGCAGGCTGTGAGGACATCGTAGCGGAAAGCATCTCGTTGGACTCGGTGGTGCCCATCCTGAAGTGGAGCTCGCAGCCTTACGGCTCTAAGTGGGTCTATCGACAGGCCATGCACTTCTTATGCGAGGAGTTCAGTCATGTCATGACGTCTGATGTCCTCAATGACCTGAGCAAAGAGCACCTGTTGGCCGCCATTCAATCCGATTATCTACAGGTAAGGATTGTGGTACGGATTCCAGGCCAGCTGTATGTTATGCATGGTTGCAATTAGCTTTATGAAATAAAAGATGCAGAATTTACTAGGAGTGTAATGATACATCGATCTAAGAGCATCGGCGTAAGAGCAAAAAAGATGTAAAAGTGATGCCCTAGTTGCTGTGAAATCCCCACCATTGTCACCCGCAACCTAAAGAAACTCTCTGCCCTTTTATCTCGATCCGAAAAGCAGAAGAACATAAACATTAGAACTCATAGCTTACACTATTTATGTGTGATGAGTTTACACCCCTAGAATTTACTGTGAACGACAAGAAATCTTCAACGTGGTACTGCTTTTTCCTTCGGGGCAACTAAATTATCGTAGATTTTCTAGGCCACTAAATTTAATTGCACAGTGCATCATCACCTTAATTCTCAGATCTTTCTCTCTCGCTTATCATCACCTCCAATACATTCCACGTTTTCAATTGGAAATGTAAAAGCGTGATTAAACATAATAGGCTCCAGTCTCTTTCCTGCTGTGTAACCATGACCTTGTTAAGTCCACAAAACCTTTCCAGCCCCTCTACAGCTCTTTCTATTCAAGGCAGCAGTGCGTCAGTGTCAGGTTGTTTTCCTGCCTCGTGCTGAATCGGGACTCTGGTCCTCGGAGTCCGCAGTTTGCCTGCCTCCCTCCTCCTCCTCCTCCTCATCGTAGGCACGTATGAGTCAGCTGTATCAGATGGCCTCTTAACTCTTTTCAGACAGCTTTGCTGGGCACTGCTTTCTCCACAAGAAAGAGAAGGGAGCCCTATTGCTGCGAGGCCACTAAAAGCGTAAATATGAGTGGACGGTTGTTGAGTTGCCATGGCAGTGGACAGCTTGGCGATTGCTTGTTACAATTGCTGTGTCAGAAACAACGTTAAATGGCACTAAATCATATGGCAAAATTGCACGCCATCTGTATTCAGACTCAGATGGAGCCAATGTCTTTTAGTTGTAAAGGAGAATTATTGGAGTATTTCAGCACAGCTAGAGTCAGGCTTAGGTTTAATGATTTCCAAACCCCAGATCTTAGCCCCTGGTTTTTTTTTTGTTTTTTTTTATCAGTGACAAATTTTAAGTTCGGGCCAAATTTCACACAGTATGAACAGGTGGCAATGTCTGATTCATTCCGATGAGATAATGGATTGTCAGTTGAACTTCTGTCACGCTAGAAATTTTGGCCCGATCTCCGGCAGTGTGAACAGAAGTATACACAGAAGTAAATGTGTAAAGGCCCATAAATGCTCACGACTCGCTGCGGGTGTTCACACTTGTGATGTGGAATGCCATCACTCACCAACCCTTCCGGTTCAGTCAAATCTTCCCCTTTTTACAGACAAAACTCATTTTTTAGCAGATAAATAACAACCACCAGCGTTCTACTCACAATACAGCTATTTCCTTGATATTATTCTGCACATCCGTCACATTGTGAAGCGGCGCAGGGGATTGTGGGAAATGTAGTTCTCTCCCAGAAAGAGGGAATATATCGAGGTGTATATTGTGTGTCGCGATATTGCTTAATAATATTGTGATTATATTTTCGGGCCATGTCGCCCAGCTCTAATGTGAGCCTGGTTTGGAGCAGAAAGAGAGTGCAGAACTTGACATCAAAATTAGTTTTATAAGAGTGCAGTATGTTTTGGTGCTGAAGGTCCCAGCACAGTGGAGATGTTCTAGCAGTGGCTGACCAACCATAACACCCCAGAGCCCACATGGAATCTGCAGTGCGGACTGAATGCTTTTGTCTTCTCTGCCTCCCACAGGCCAGCGAGCAGGATATCCTCAAGTACGTGGTGAAGTGGGGAGAGAATCAGCTCATCAAGAGGATGGCCGACCGGGGTAAGAGCAAAAAAGATGTAAAAGTGATGCCCTAGTTGCGGTGAAATCACCACCATGGTCACCCGCAATCTAATAAAACTCTCTGCTCTTTTATCTTGATCCAAAAAGCAGAAGAATATAAACATTAGAACTCATAGCTTACACTATTTATGTGTGATGGGGAGGAGAAATGCTGAACTAAGATCATCTCCCGCTGGAGGGCCATCATAATTACATCCATTACACAAATGAAAAAATGTGGCACTCAAAGAGCTGTTGGAGACAGTTTTGCTTAATTACAGTACACATGAGGAAGTAGTTTTTCCTTTTCTGTGCATGTTAGGGTTAGCTTAGATCAGCGCTTTTCAATCTTCTTCCTCCCGACCTCCTGCTCCGAGCAGATTCAAATATTCCCAACCACAACATACCTTATTCAACTGTTTAGCTAATTAGCAGTTTAGGATCATGCGTGCAGAGGCAGGAAATACCAAATCTGTGCAGAGCAGAAGATCGCATGATTGAGATGCTTGAGCACAAGAGCCAGGAGCGTTTATTGGAAAATTGTGTGAAATAACCGATACCAAAAACAAAACTACAGAAATCTTTATTGATTGAGTGAGAAGGCTTGGCTTCGTAGCACAGGGTCGGGCACATGGAGCAGCTGGAAGTGTGTCGCTCAAGGGCACAAAGGCAGCGGATAGAGCTGAGTATTGATATCGCTAATCCTTTGGAAGGCTGCACACCCCACCCTCACTCACCCTGCACTCTGTATTGTTGGTTTAGAAAGTTGAGAGAGATCGAAGGACGTTTTTTTTTCTTCTATGTTCTGTCCTTCTCAACGTATTCTCTGTTTGTGCATTCCTGCGCACACACATTTCAGAGCCCAACCTGCTTAGTGGCACGGCACACAGTGTGAACAAGCGCGGGGTGAAAAGGAGGGATCTGGACCTGGAGGAGCTAAAGGATATTCTGTCCCCTCTGCTGCCCTGCGTTCGCACGGAACACATTCTGCCCTCAAACAGCGAAGTCCTTTCTGACACTGTGAGTGGGTTTGTGGGACTCATTTGGCTCTGTTTGCTGCTTATGGTTTGAAGAGAAAAACACAAATGAATCAAACTTCTCTTTTTGCTTTTATGAAGATTGTAACACATCATCCCTCACTCTCTCGCTCTCTCTCTCTCTCTCTCTCTCTCTCTCCTAAAAGCTAAAGCGCGGCCTGATCAGCACGCCTCCTTCAGACATGCTCCCTACAGCCGAGGGAGGCAAAGGCAATGCCTGGCTCAGGCAGAAGAGTGCAGGCATCTACGTACGCCCTCGTCTCTTTTCTCCCTACGTGGAGGAGGCCAAGGTAGGCTTCGCTGTAGACCGTAACCTCCCAGACCTTCTAAGCCTATATTTTTGTGTATTTTTCATTGATCATTATCCTGTTTTTATAACCTTTACAGTAAAATGTATTATTGCTACCTGCTTTGTTGTTTGAGACTCATGTTATGCATGGACAACTTTAGCAGATTAACTATCACAGCACCATTACAGAGATACTGTTTGTATATTTTAAGCATCACAGATAAAGCAAAAAATTTTAACAGGAGAGGAGTTAAATAGAATTCAGAGCTTGTTTAACCAATTGACCTTTTCTTTAGGGCTGGACGATATGACCTCAGATCAATGTCACGATTAACTTAACATTTTACATTGATTGCGATAAATCAGCAATTATTTTATTGTTTTTTGCCCACAGTTTACTGATAAGATTTGTAGATGAAACCTGGAATGTTAACAGAATTTAAAAAATAATTACAATAACTATCATGTGCAAGGTTATGTCGATTAGAGGTTTTGATTAATTTCCCAGGCTTATTTTACATGCTGTACTTTTTGTTTGTACCTATTTTGGTTTGTGTGTGTGTGTGTGTGTTTGTGTGCGTGCGTTTGTGTGCGTGCGTTTGTGTGCGTGCGTTTGTGTGCGTGCGTTTGTGTGCGTGCGTTTGTGTGCGTGTTTGTGTGTGTTTGTGTGCGTGTATTTGTGTGTTTGTGTGTGTTTGTGTGTTTGTGTTTGTGTGTGTGTTTGTGTGTGTGTTTGTGTGTGTGTGTGTGTGTGTGTGTTTGTGTGTGTGTGTGTGTGTGTGTGTGTGTGTTTGTGTGTGTGTGTTTGTGTGTGTGTGTTTGTGTGTGTGTGTTTGTGTGTGTGTTTGTGTGTGTGTTTGTGTGTGTTTGTGTGTGTGTTTGTGTGTGTGTTTGTGTGTGTGTTTGTGTGTGTGTTTGTGTGTGTTTGTGTTTGTGTTTGTGTTTGTGCGTGCGTGTTTGTGCGTGCGTGTTTGTGCGTGCGCGTTTGTGCGTGCGCGTTTGTGCGTGCGCGTTTGTGCGTGCGTGCGCGCTTGTGCGTGCGTGCGCGCTTGTGCGTGCGTGCGCGCTTGTGCGTGCCTGCGTTTGTGCGTGCCTGCGTTTGTGCGTGCCTGCGTTTGTGCGTGTGTGTTTGTGCGTGTGTGTTTGTGCGTGTGTGTTTGTGCGTGTGTGTTCGTCTGTGTGTGTGTGTTTGTTTGTGTGCACGCGCACGGCAGGCGGTTCTGGATGAGATGATGATCGAGCAGACCGACCTGGTGAGGCTGCGTATGGTTCGCATGTCCAACGTGCCCGACACACTCTACATGGTCAACAATGCCGTCCCCCAGTGTTGTCACATGATCAACCACCAGCAGATAACTGGCACCCAGACTGCTCCCCCCTCAGTGGTGGCCAATGAAATACCAGGTGGGTGAAGCTGTAAATGGATGCAGGGCCTTTGGTGCCTCCTCAGATGTGTTCATTTACAGCATTTATCAGCAGCAAGTTCATAATTACAGGGGATCAAATTGTGGCATCGCTGGCAGTCGGATGGAGCTAGATAGAGCTCAAAAATGTGATTTGTTACACCAATTAAAGAGTAGATGGACAAAACGAGGTGGGGCTGACTTATTTACAGCACATAAACATGATTATCACATATGTGACGGCTTAGTGGGTACGAATGTGTTCCAAGTGACTGTGGGCTCCAGTGTGACCCCAGTATCCTTATTCCAGCCCCACTACCACTGCGTCCCTGAGCAAAACCCTTAACCTCAAAATGCTCCAGGGAGACTCTAATTAAGACGTGTAAATCATTCTGGATAAAGGCTGCAGATGTACTGTATATATCTGACATATGAACACTGTTTAATACTTTGGTCAGACGTTATTTTGATACGAAAAAGAACATTTACTCTGAAATGCTTGGCAAGATGTAGTTCAGGGCTTTTTATAGACGTTAAGTGGGCTCGGCATGTGGGTGAGAACAATGGCCTGGGTAGTTGGCTTGCTTTCCAGTGGTTGTAGGTGGTGAATCTCCATTTTAGCACTAATCTAAAACATATTTCTTGAAGACAAATATAAAATGCCTTTGACTGCGCGGTGGTTGTTAATACACTCTTCTTTTTTACAGCTGCAATTTGCCTTGTGCCTACACTGAATTTCTATGAGGCCGTTAATAGAGGCCCTTATCTCAAGCAACTTGCAAATCCCTGAACGTTTGCTAATGTCCAACTATTTCAGAGTCAAACTCCTTTTCGCTCTCCCTCACAGCTTAAATTCTGCTGCTTTCTGTCCCAGAAATTCTGTTTCCAGGCGTCATTTTGAGGTTTGCAATAATTTGAAACCCTGAATATCTAAATGGTAATGTCAATTTTCTCTTTCTCTCTATTTTTCGCTCTCTCTCTCTCTCTCTCTCTCTCTCATCCAACCTTTCTCCTATTCACATTGAAATTCTGCTTTTTTCTTTGTCAGTTCCCAGGCTGCCGGTCGTGAAGGAAATGATTCGCCGCCTGCAGGAGTTGCGGCACACGGACCAGGTGCAGCGTGCATATGCTCTAAATTGCGGCGAGGGTGCGACTGTCAGCTACGAGCTGCAGATCCGTGTGCTGAGGGAGTTTGGGCTGCCTGATGGGGCAGCCGAACTGCTTCAGGTAATGACCCTGACGTTAGACGTTAGGCAGAATATCTGTGATTGCAGAACAGTTAAAGAGAAGTAATTTCATCATCTTGATCAGCGTCTTTCTAAGTTGATGTTTTCTGCTCCTGCAAACAGTAAATTAAAACTCATCGAAATCTTTAAACTTCATCGTTTATTAGCTGATGAATATGATCAGGTGTGTTGAGATAATAGATATCACTAAAATGACAGGGCGTTGGAAGAACTGACTGGGAAAAACTCAAATCATGTGAACATCAGTGTTAAAAATCCATTTAACTGTGATGGTTTTCACACACAATGTTATTACAGGCAATACGAGTGCGTTGTGCATATTGACCTGCTTATGCAGCAATTCTTTAATCCCTTTTCATCTTTCCTCTTTTTCATGCTTATGAAAGGGTTCAGTTTTTCACTTGGCATCCAGAATATTTAACTGCACTTTCTGAATTCTGGGTCCTTTTACAGTTTTCTATTTTATCAAGCAGCTCATTTTGCACGTCATGGCTCCTCTATGATGAGGGTCCTCAGGTTCAAAGCTGCAGGTGGAGTTTTCATTTTTGCTTACTGTTGAGTGGCCGGCGGGCAAAGCTCTGAATCAAACTGAAGCAAAGCAAAAATTTGAAAGAACTTGACCTCAACATAAAGTGCTTCACTGTACCAGAGAGTGTGTTGGTATTTTAGGTTTATGTAAAAGTGGCATGAGAACAAACGTTGCAGTTTTTATCTGCCCTCTCTCAGAACCCGCACAAATTCTTCCCCGAGGAACGTTTTGGAGACGAGAGTCCAGTCCTGGCCATACGCCAGTCGGGTCGCTGCCGGGTCAACAGCACGCCGGCTGTTGAGGGCATGTTCACCGACCTGCAGGCTCTGGTGGGCTTCCACCCGCCCCTGCCTCCACCGCCTCCACCCTACCACCCGCCCACCACGCCGGGCCACGGGCAGCAACAGCAGCAGCTCAGGGCCGGCTGGAGGCCTCGCGTGCCCAGTCAGCCGCCCTCCCGCTCATTCTCTTACCCCTGCAACCACTCGCTGCTCCACAGACAGGCCTCCTCGAAAATGGGTAGCCCAATTTACCCACCCGGAACCAAGCCCCTGCCCCCCGACTGCACCAATCCACAAGGGAGAAACCTTAATCCGGACAAACAGGGGGTGAGTAGGGGTTAATGGGGTGGCAGATATTCTGTGTGTGTGAGAGAAACCCAAAACCCATGGAGAACATTTTCATGGAGTAATACAGTGGTTCCCAAAGTGGGGAGAGGGGCTTAAGGCGTGTGTATCCGTTGCAACGGGTGGACGTTGAACATGAACTAAGAGAACTAAGTCTCACAGCTGCAACCAGATTTGACCAAATGGTCCAGGTTTTATGTTTTTATTCCTTAAGGAGCAGGTCAAGTTTAAAGCTATGTTTGTGCAGAGAGGCAATTTTGAGTAGTAGGCTGGGGATGTAGACATGTTAATGCACACAAAACTTTTCAGAACTAAAACTTTTTGAAGTATTAACATGTATATGAAAGACGTGAAAATCTGAATCCAGACAGAATATTGTCTTACTTGTGCTATTCCCACCAGAAAATGGAGCCGGTCATCAACGAGTTCATGCCCGACATTGCCATGGGAGTGTCGGCCATGAGCCTGAAGGACCGCCGCCTCCCCGAGGTCTCCATGGAGGTGGATCCTCACAACCCCCATCCCCACGTCTCCACGGCACCCCCCGTCTCTCACTTCTACTCCGGCCGGCATCCCCACTCCTCCCGCAAGAGGCACGCCGCCGAGCCCAAGGCCGACTGCACCCAGCCCGACTTTCCGGACCTGTACGAGTTCTCGAGCCGTCACGCCCCGCCTTACAGCGGACCGGACCTTTACATCCACAGCCGTCCTGCTGCGGGAGGAGGACCTCTCCCTCCCACGTACGCCGGCGAACCCCCCGAAGCCCTGCGCCTGGACGTGCTGGAGCAGCCCCCGCAGAGGCTGGACCTGGCCCTGGTCGCTCAAGGGGCCGGTGCACAACAGGGAGCGCAAAGGTCACAGCCCAAAGCTGACACGGACCTGACCTGCAGCCTTGGGCCTTCCTCTGAGCCGTACGAGGAATGGCCTCAGGGGCGAAGGCCGGTTCCCGACGGGGTCGGGGGTCTTGGGACTGGGGAAGAGGCGGGTGTGGGGGGCCGGGACCGGAGGTCACCTAACAAGCAGGAATACCTGTATAGGAAGTCTGCTCTCTGACCTAGAAGGAAGACTGAAGGATGAAAAATAGAATCTACCGCAGAAGCTGTAGTCCTCGTTGAGGGAGGTGAGGCAATTTTTAACCGAGCATGTGTAAGGCCTCAAGTGACATCGTCTCGAAAAGCTCCAGGCACAAACCATGAAGACTTTGTTTCAAAACCTAACATAAGAGCTTGGTTTGGTTGGGTGTTGAGAAAGAGGGGAGAATTACCTTAAGGTAATAACCTCGCCATGCAGAACTGTTTGTCGCAAGCGGCAAAAAGGAGAGACTCTATAATGCACCTATTATTCGTCCCTCCCGTTAGCCCTGAGCGTACAGCGCTGATGCACCTGACAATCGGGACAGAAATGAAATACCTTCTTAGAGTCGATGAGCTGCATGGCAATGAAGAACCATCACTGTGCGTTTTCCCCTCACCTTCATTTCTCCGACTTTGAGTGAGCACACTGGGGGAATGAAGGGAGAGAGTTCTATATTTATACAGACATATGCATTTACCTTTTCCTTAGAAAATCCAAATTGAAAACGGTCAGGCAATAAGTTACCATCTCAAAAGCCTTTGCTTCATCCATTACAAACAGTTCCCAGTATGCTTTTGAAGAGAGAATGGCAGGAATAGCTTCCATAATCCTCTGCTACCGGCTTTGTTTATTAGCAATTTAAGAACCAGGGACAGAACTTAAGAACCGAAAGACGCAAAATTCTCATCCATCTATGAGGCTAAGCAACGAGCATAACAATCACAGTGCTGCTCCTTTGTTTGCTTTGTTTTACAAGGTTATGTGATATGTCTTTTTGCCTATAGGCCCTCTTTCTAATAATGCTGACCTTTTGGTAAAAAAAAGAAAAGAAAAAAAAACTCTCCACCTTTTCCCCTTTTCATTTGTCCTGTTCCTCTACTTCCTGCTGTCCTGTGTATCTTGCTTCTACTTCAGGTTGTCATCCCTCCCCTCCGTCCTATTTCTCAGCAAGTTAATTCCCTACCTCTCATGTTTCATTTACCCTCTAGTTAGATCTCAACCAAACCAACCTTAGAATTTGAACGTTCCTCCCCTTGCAAAGCAGCTTTATTGTGGTAGGATTAGGCCCTTGACAAGAATTCCAGTTAATCTCTGTTTAATGACTCTTATGTCCTTCACCTGTGTCAACCAATGATCAACAAATATGATGTCAAGAACAGGTTCTGCAAAAAAAAAAGAAAGAAAGAAGGAAGGATGGGTCCTGTACTACAGGAGGTAGAGGGAATTGTATCTTTTTCGCAGGACCGAACGTGGCGAAGCATTACCTCACATTCTACTTGCACACCCTCTGCAAACAAGACGTCCTTACTTCTGCAAGTGCACATCAAAAAGAGTCGGCCTCTTTCAACGTTTGCATCCTCTTAATGTTATCAAAGCCCTGCTGTTTGAACCTCACCTCGGTGGTTTCGCTTCCTGTTCTCCAGGTTCAGACGTTCTCTTTTTGTCGACACTAAATGCGCAGCCTCTCTGTTAATCACGTAAAGCTCTCGATCCAGCGTTTGATGGTGCTGTAACATGACACTCCAATCACACGCCGGTCCCAAGCGCTTTACCTGTGGAATGCCGCTAGAATCAGGGATCTGCCACACCTCACTAAAATATAATGCACATCGTTTTGCAGGAAATGTGTCTTGTAGGGTTAAGTTCAGATTTTTCCCTTTTCCCACAGATAATATGATGGGTCTTTTTCTCTTTTTGCCATTTTATGACCACGTTTGGCATCTCCGTCACCTCTTGGTGTCGATTGTTTTGTCATTTTTGCTGTTGATGAGTAGCCTCAACACCACCGTATG
Organism: Distichodus sexfasciatus; assembly: GCA_032718565.1. NCBI lineage: Eukaryota > Metazoa > Chordata > Actinopteri > Characiformes > Distichodontidae > Distichodus > Distichodus sexfasciatus. Next base: position 3,522,170 of record JAVGVS010000022.1, on the reverse strand, counting down.
TTCTGTGCTCGGCTCCATTTTGCTATTAGGATGATCAAGGGGGAGCTGTGACGAGCTCTCCACTACTGGCCAGCAAGGCCTTGTCACCATCCATTCTAGCTGCCATTTTTAGTCACAGCAACTCCTGTTTGGCTTCTCCAGATGAAAGCCTTGGGTTTCCTGCTTACTACACACACTACCTCCGTTTAGCTGCCCTGTCATTTACTTATTCATTTGCGGTTGCATTTGACCTCTTTACCAGTTTCAGCTCTTTTTGGGCCTTATTTGTTAGTGTCAGTTCTGAGTAATCAGAAATCATGTCCTTCAACAGAGACCAGCAGCTGCAGCCAAATTTAGTTTCTTTTTTCCCCTTTTTGGGATGCTTCTCGGCTGTTGTGGAGTAATCAGAGGTAAAAAGTCCTGCTTTAGAAAGCAAACGCCAGTTATTGCTGCTTTTTATTCATTTAACCAGATGAACTCGTATTTTAGTGAATGTGCTGGAATTATTATTAAAAGACTAATTGTCAGGTTTTCCCATCTAGTGAGAGGAATCAGCACCATAAGCAATGAACCAATAAACAGAAAGCTCACACCAGGACATAAACATGCGATACTTTGTTGTTTCAGTGATACAATAGAACAAGAGCAGGACTTCATTTGGAATGTCTAAATTTCATTAGAGATCATTTGTACTCCAAAAGCCTCCTCCACAAGCCTTTTTCACCTTCAGATTGATGCAGAAGTATTTTAAATTCATTCTTCTCCTTTGGGTGTTGATTTTTAACATATCTCGGGTGAAGCAGTCAGATGCCTTCTGGCAGAGAAAGGGTCTCATTTATAAACTCGTACTAAAAGGAAATGTGCATACGTGCCATTGCAAATGTAGTTTGATTGAATATTTGAAGAATTTGAAATACTTATGGCTAAATCATGATAAAGTAGGTGTATATTCAGTTCAATTCAGTTTTATTTATATAGCGCTCTCAACAACAGTCATTGTCACAAAGCGCTTCACATATTTCCGGCCCAAACCCCCAACAAGCAAGCCTGAGGCGACAGTGGCAGGGAAAAACTACCTCTAGCAGGAAGAAAACTTGGGTGGAACCAAGACTCGGAAGGGACTCCCATTCTCCTCTGGGCCACCGGGTACATGAACATTTAATACACAAGTAAACGTTGGTTCAAGTTTAATTGTTAGTCATTTTTAAAGAATTGAAGATATGAAAATAGTCCATAAGACGTTTTCGAATCCTGAGTCGTTGCTAAGATCCACTCAGCAACATTAAACTAAAATTAGATCAATTTCAAATTTGGATTTGGCTCAGGTCCATGTGATCCGAAAGAGGTCCAGCTGGTTCCAGATGATGGTGTCTCTGATTTAAAACTCATAGATGTATATGTATAGTATATGTCACAAGTGTTATGAAGTAAAATGAAATGTGATGACTCACTAGAGACATTGCCAATCACATTTTTTTACAGTCTGACTTCATTGCTTGGTGAATTTTCTCCCAAATGCTTGTACTCATGGGTCAGAGTTTGCATACAGCAACACAAATTCTACTGTCAAGTTTGTATGGATAACAGCGGTTGCGTGGGAAATGCCATATGCCTCTTTCAGGTCCCATTTTGTGTGTACGCGGCAGTTATAAATGAGACCCCTGCTCTCCTTATGCAGCGTTAGCCCTCAGCAGCAGGAGCCTCCCGGCCCTTCGGGAATCGAGCAGCTCCGCTGTCATGATCCCTGAGTTTTAGAGCCAGAGCCTCAGCTCAGCAAAGCCAGCAGAAAAATCGTGGCTGTGACGGATTGGGTAGAAATCCTTCATGCCATGGCACGACTGTAAAGTTGAGGGAAAAGGCAGAAACCACTTGCCCTTTCAGCATGTGAGTGTAGATCTGAGAGAGAAGGAGAGAAAGCCCATAAAAGTTAGACATCATACTTTTTCAGCAGAATGACTGTTCTGTGATTTTGTCCAAAGAAGCTCCTTACTGCAAGTACGTTGTCAGTATTTGACAGTAAGCTCACTCCTGCATTTCTCTGTCTTTGCCTACTTCACAGCGCTTGTGCACGTTTCGTTTTCCACACTAAAAAAATGCCAAGTAACTAACAGCCAGCAGCACAGTTACCTTCTGCAGTGCATTAGCTTAAAGCAGCAACCACAGCTTAGTGCGCTAGCCACGTCGATGTCAACTTTTTTGGTTACTACATCAGTTCCAGCGGCTTCTTGTTGTCACACTGCGAACCAGCGTTTCTAGTAAGTTACTAGAAACGCTGGTTCGCAGCGTGACAACAAGAAGCCGCTGGAACCGATGTACACACTCAGATGCAAGCATAGCAACTGTTGGAGAAATTTGCTGCTATGAACTCTCAAGGGCTTGTCACAACCTCTTTGACAGAACCCTTCCTTGCAACTTGCCTCTGTCGGACCTTCCCGGACCGGTTTAGCATCGGCACGTTTGTGTTGAGTGAGCTGTGTGACGACAAGGTAGTGTAAATGCATAGTTCGTCCATTTCAATATGATCCGTCCCTTTTTTTATTTTTAATCAGTATTATTGATGGGCCGCCATTAGGGCTGGACAAGTAATCGAAACTGGCATTCAGAACGTCTGATTTACGTAAACTTTCCCAGAACAGTTACTTTGTTTCTTTCTTTCTTTTTAATTTAAAATGTATTACAGTCTCCTTAAAAACATACTAGCGTGTGTGTTGTAACCTGACTCTGCCCTGTCCAGTTTGAGACTGCATCTGTGTTTCCTTCATTTATTTTGAAATCACAGTGATATGCACTCCTTCGTTAAATACACTGCAGCTGTAATAGTTGAGCATATGTTTAGTAGAAAACAAAACGTTCATTAATCATAATGGAGGAAATTTTTGGGGGGTTTAATTTATTGTGATACTGATTTAAGGTCCTATCACCCAGTCCTAGACCCCGTGTTCGCCTCGCATGGCTTTTGTCTTTCTTGAGTCTCATTTTATGTGCACAAATTGCATTTGGGTAAATATTAAGACCTTTATTCAACACTCTGCCAGATATTGCGGAGTAGATGCTTCTCATTCTGTAAACAGCAACCAGTCTAGTTTCACCTCAGCACATCTGTCCCCAGGGATGTGGTTTAGATGAGTGGATGCATCTATGCAGAATCAACTGAGAAATAATCCAAACTGACTTTCTGTTTGACCTAAAAGTAAGCCAAACTGACTATAAGCTCAGCAGAGTAGACGGTGCAAGTTTGAGTACGTTTTTGAGAATACAAATCTACATTTTGAGATGTCAGCATACATTTGTATGTACAAAAATGAATGGTTTTGAACCAGTCTGGTGGTCCTCGTGACCAGTGAGAACAATTTGATTCAACTAGATTTCTACAGAACTATGTGACAGAATTACAGAACGAATGTTGAGGAAAAGGTCCCCATTGCACTACATTTTTAAGTTGTTACACTCTTTCACGATTGTGTGTTTTGTGGTTTGCTGTGGATTTGTGCCCCCCTGTATGGTTGTGTTTTTGTCTGGTTTGTCTTTTTTTGAGCTAGTTTCTCCCATCACTCGCTGCAGGAACGTCATCTGTCCAGATGATGCAATGCACAACACACCCGTCTCTGACCCCGAAAGTATTATTTGGGCGTTGTAGTGTTATAGATTCTGACTGCTTCATTGCTGGGTCAGTTGAAGGTTTTACGTAAGATGGAGAAAAGTTATTTCGCTGACTTATGAATCGCAAGCTTGAGTTTTTTTCCTTCTGCTTTATTTTTTGATGGAGACAATTGAGTGCCTTCCCTGCCAGAGGCTGGGCTTCCTCCTGACCCCTTTGTCTTATGCAAGCCATTTTTACAAGCCTACATCAACCAGTCTCTTTGTAATACTTGTAGCCAATGCTTAGTGTACATAGTATTTGGTTTTGTTTATTCAAAGAATATTTTTCAAGCGTTTTTGGTACCTTTGATCAGAAGCCTCGGAAAATGTGGTGTTTTAATGTATGTAAAATGTAAAGATTTATATATGACAAATATGACATCTATTTGATGTATATATACCAGGATTTTAAAAAAAATAAGCTTTCTTTTAGCTACTTGTATGGACTGTCTATGAGAAGTGTCTATTTTTCTATTCTTCTCTGTTGGGGGTGTAACAGTGATCTTAAATCTGCAATTAGATGACTAATGTCTTGGAAATAAACAGCTTTGATAGTAACCATGCAAGACTCAAGTTCATCTTTCACCTTTACTCAGTCTGTGGCTGTGACCTAGAAACACGGTGGTTACACTGAAGTGCTTTGCCACTTGAAAATACCTTCTTTTTGTAAATAAATAGACTTGAAGAAAACAGTTTAATGCTACAAACTGATAATACTAGTGCATTTTAATTTAGATATTCAAATAATTTGAGATACGGTATTTCTAGTTTTGACAAGCTAATGGTCATAATCAACAGCATTACTAAAAAAGCTTAATCTTTCACTTCATGTGTAATGAATATGCCATATATGGTTTAACTTTTTGAATAAAATAAAAACATCATTTTCACAATATTTAAATTATTTCGGGTGCAATAATATGCTGGCCACTTAAACATCTACTATTGAGTTTGGCTTCTAAAAGTACACTGCCGCAATATTTTGAGGTTCATGAAGCTGTAAAAATGCACATCGTCATTTAACACAGGAACAGCTGCCTTGAAAGTGCTTTGTCACATCACTTGTATAGCAAACATTAGATCATGCATTACAGCCCCGGTTTATGTTGCGAGATCATCACATAAAGCTCGTCAATGCTGACTGTTAACTTGAGTTTATACGCAGCACAGTGAAATGTTTAAAGGTCGTGGCGTAAATGTCTGTGTCTTTGCAGGTGAATTCAGCCACATATACAGTCCCTTGAAAAAGTATTCATACCACTTGACCCTTTACACATTTTGACACCTTACAACCACAAACGTAAATGTTTTTTATTGAGATTTTCTGTGATAGACCAACACAAAGTAGCACATAATTGTGAAGTGGTACGAAAATGATACATGGTTTTCAAAATTTTAAGCAAATAAAAATCTGAAAAGTGTGGCAAGCATTTGTATTCAGCCCCCTGCATCAATACTTTGTAGAGCCACCGTTCGCTGCAATTACAGCTGCAAGTCTTTTGGGGTATGTCTACCAGCTTTGCACATCTAGAGACTGAAATCTTTGTCCATTCTTCGTAGCTAAATAGCTCAAGCTCAGCCAGATTGGATGGAGAGCATCTGTGAACAGCAATTTTCAAGTCTTGCCACAGATGCTCAGTGGGATTTAGGTCTGGAATTTGACTGGACCATTCTAACACATGAATATTCTTTGATCTAAACATTCCATTGTAGCTCTTGCTGTATGTTTAGGGTCATTGTCTTGCTGGAAGGTGAATCTCCTTCCCAGTCTCAAGTCCTCTGCAGCCTCCAACAGGTTTTCTTCCAGGATTGCCTTGTATTTAGCTCCATCCATCTTCCCCTCAACTCTGACCAGCTTCCCTGTCCCTGCTGAAGAAAAGCATCCCCACAGCATGATGCTGCCACCACCAGGTTTCACAGTGGGGATGGTGTATTCAGGGTGGTGAGCAGTGTTACTTTTCCACCACACGTAGCACTTTGCATTTAGGCCCAAAAGTTCAACTTTGTCTCGTCTGACCAGAGCACCTTCTTCCACGTTTGCTGTGTCCCCTACATGGTTCCATATAGGCCAGATTTGTGTAGTACACGACTTACAGTTGTCCTATGGACAGATTCTCCCACCTGAGCTGTGGATTTCTGCAGCTCCTCCAGAGTGACCATGGGCCTCTTGGAAGCTTCTGACCAGTTCTCTCCTTGCTCGGTCTGTCAGTTTAGGTGGACGGCCATGTCTTGGTAGGTTTGCAGTTGTAGCATACTTTTTCCATTTTTAGATGATGGATTGAACAGTGCTCCTTGAGATGTTCAAAGCTTGGGATATTTTTTTATAACCTAACCCTGCTTTAAACTTATCTACAACTTTATTCTTGACCTGTCTGGTGAGTTCCTTGGTCTTCATGATGCTGTTGGTTCACTAATGTTCTCTAACAAACCACTGAGGCCTTCACAGAACAGGTGTGTTTATAATGAGACTAAATTACACACAGGAGAACTCTATTATCTAATTAGGTGACTTCTGAAGGCAGTTGATTGCACTGGTATCAGAGTATAGGGGGCTGAATACAAATGTACGCCACAATTTTCAGATTTTTATTTGCTTAAAATTTTGAAAACCATGCATCATTTTTGTACCACTTCACAATTATGGGCTACTTTGTGTTGGTATATCACAAAAAATCTCAATGAAAAACATTTAAGTTTGTGGTTGTAAGGTGTCAAAATGTGTAAAAGTTCAAGGGGTATGAATACTTTTTCAAGGCACTGTAATTGTTTGTGTCTTTATATAAAACTTAAGTTTTATCTGAGCACACACAAACGGTTAGTATAAAGAACATTTTACTTTTTCATTGTTGCAATTCCAAATGATAGGTTACAATAAAAAACAATCTTTTCGGCCTAGGGATAAGCAGATTTTTGTTTTCAGGTTTTGGTCGAGCATGTAAACCTGAATGAACTACAGCTGTGAATGGTAAGTTGAACGCATTGTTGCACCGTTACTACTAACTAGCTGCTAAATTAGCTACACCTACAGTACAGAAGTACATTATTGTAGATCCAACTGCTGCAATGTATAATTTGTCTGAGTTCCTCTACTCCATTCATTATTAATTAAGTTCTGACCACAAGGACTACTGTTGGCTGTTTGGGTGTCAGACCGCTGGCAGCAAGTGTTTGTGGTGATCTAGAGGTAGAATAATTGCTGTTTAGACTAAGAGGTTTGTAGGTACAAATATGGCTCCATCCTACTTGCACAATTACCATCACTGAGCCCCTGAGCAAGACACTTAACCCCTGTGCTGCTGTTCAACCGCAGCAGTGTCTAGCACTTACATTTAGCATTTAGCAGACACTCTTATCCAGGGACAGTTTCCCTGAGAGCAATTTAGGGTTAAGGGTCTCACCCAGAGATCCGATGATGGTAGTGCCAGAGAGCGAATTCGAAGCTTCAACCTCTTGGTCCAGAGGCAAGTAGCCTAACCACTAGACCACCCTTCCCCAAATATTTCCTATTAGCTAGACACTGCTGCTATTGGAACATTTTCAAATGAGTGAATCCAGTTCAATCCAGTTTCCCAATAGCAGCAGTATTATCATTCTTGGATCAGTGGTAATAAATGGCTAGATGACTGTTAATGCAAGTTTTACAGGAAGATGTGTAAGACAGCGTCACATCTCAAATTTGGGTTGCTAACGTGAATTTTCCATTTTGGCATTTTGCCACTTTTATGGATCGTCCCTGTGGAACATTGTAATTAGCAGTGTAATCCTCTCCCCAAAAATATCTTGCTATGAAACATACACCAAAGATGTAATGAATCATTTAAAAATCCCAACGCAAAGAGCATTAACTAACTTCCTATGGCGTGTCTGCTTTCAGCTCCATCCTAATCCCTAGAGCACCAGCTGCCAAAGCTGGGCTCAAACAGTGCATGACCTTGACAGGTCCGGTCATTGATCTACCACATTAGAGTCTGATTACAGTAGCTTAGAAGTCTTCCCTTAAAGCTTTTTACAGCTGAGAGACTCACTCATCGAAGCAGGGTCAAAGCTTATTTCATCATTTCTTTCTTGGTGTTTTGGGCTGGAATAATAAATCATTGGATCAAAGCATTAATGTTTATTTCTCAAAGGTACATTTACAAAGGAACAGAATATCTACAAAGTAAATGGATAAAACAAAGTTATAATAAAAGTGACTACTTGGTCACAACCGTCGTCATATGGCCTTGCGTACGTAAAGCCACAATCAGGATGTGTTTTAAGAGAGAAATTACGGGAACACTAAAGTCCATATGTTCAGTCAAAAAATCAAACCAATGATCATGCTGAAAACTTCAGACTCAATTGAATATGGAAAGTGAATGTAACATCCAACACCATTAATGTATGGAACATGCAAAAACATCCTAATTAGGGCTTTGGCCTTTAGCTTTAGCCCATGCAAATGGCATAAGTGGTCAAGGTGGTGGATATGCATGAATAACAGGCTGTGCAATTAGATTTTCCATTCACCAATAAGCTAAAGGCTTTTACTGACAGGCTCGTTCATGAATCTTCACAAGTCGCCAGCTCTTAAGGATTTCCTGATTAAGTATGTAATATTCTGTTTCTCTAAATATGTTTTTAATTCTGTCTTCGTAGAAAATGGCTGTACTGATAATTGCAATGTGATAGAAATCCTGAGGAATAAACGAAGGACTACGGGGCAGAAATTCACAAGGCATCTCAGAGAACCACTGTTTACACCATAGCATTAAATTTTAAAATTAGGAGTATTATACCTGATGGTGTATCCTTGTCAGAAACAAGCCCTGAAATGCAAAATCTACTAAAACCAGGGGTGGATTGGTCAGCTCCACCTCATACCCTGCTGAAACTTTAAAAAAAAAAAAAAAGGACAGGAGAAAAGTCCTGAATCTTTGGGTATAACCAACCAGACACATGATCAACTCTTCCCAGATTCATTTAATTAGCTAAAACGGTTGTGATGACCTCTAGATCCATGGGTACTGAGACCATGGTTACCTTTTTAAATGTAAGATGTTTGGGGGAAGGTGCCATTTAGCAGGGCCAAATGGAAGGGAAGGTGGGGCAGCTAGGGTCAACATGAAACTGGCAGGTTATGGTATGCTTTGAATGAAGAACGGTTCAACTACAGTAGTACTGGCCAGCATTGGCCCGCCGTCTTTTACGAGACTGCTGCTGTTCAAAAAAGTGGCGGATGTCTTCCGGAGTCACCACCTAACAACAATGAATGAGAAGGCATTGGAGATATTACACCAAACAGAAAGCTGGATGACTGTCCAAAAGTGGAGAATGACCAATCACAATGGGTCTCATTCACTAATATAATTTGTTTTCTTAAGAAAGCTGACATTTAGCATATATAAAAAAATATATACAAAAAAAGCCCAACAATAAACATGCAAGCAATACAATTTGGCATTCAGTAGCTGTAGCTTCCATTCTTACCTAGGAAGTAATCTTAATTAAGAAAACACTAAATATCTTTTTTAAAACATGATTAAGAACAAATCTCTTATTAAAAACTGTTGGGGAATGAGGCCCGATGTCATTTACCTCTTCTTACTGGACAGCCTTGACCTTTGACTTAAGTTATAAAACTAATGATGAATGAATAAAACCTACCTTCCCCTCTGCTGCAAATGTCTGTAGGTAATCTTTCAACTCTGTTTTCATGTCATTATACTCTGGAAGATATAAAACATCATACTGAGTAAGCACAGTCTCACAGACCGAGCTGCAATTTAGTCTAATGAACAGTCCAACTGTACAGAATAACATAAATAACATTTCACCACCCTGACTGCTTACCATGGATAATCTCCAGCTGCTGAACACGATTCAAGTTGTCCAGGGCAGACATCAGAGGGTCACGGCCCTCTGCGCTGTTTGCCTGCTCTGTGGTTTTGCCCTTGTTCTCATAAGCAAGGACAGTGTCCGTCTCATCCAAAAGAAAGGAAACTCCTGCATCTGCAAAGAGATCCTGCCATGGGAGAGCAGCTGTTAGGAGGAGTCAAGTCCTTTTATAAGGCTGGATTTAAAACACAACTATCATATAGAGTCTGAACAGATTGGGGAGTGGATATTTCCTACAACTATAACTCTACCAAAACTCCTTTCCTTGTCCCTCCACATTGTTCCAAAATCTGCACAATAGAGTTGAGTAAGAGGCTATTTGTCATTGTAAACACAGCACAGCACAACACTTCACAATGAAATATGACCTCTGCGTTTGACACATCCGTGAAAGTAGTGAGCAGCTGACATAGACAGCACCCAGGGAGTAGGGCTTGGCGATGAAACCTCAGTGGTAGCTTTACTAGGATTTTAACAAGCAACTCTCAGATCACAGGATACTGCCCTTTAAAGTCAGGCTAAAAGTTGCATAGTGTAAACCAGCCATAAAAGGCACATGAATCTCGTGTGTTTAAGAGTCCAGTGTTGGTGCAGTGTACCTTGCAATCACTGCAAGAGCAGAGTTTGGCACGCCAGGCGGATGGCCAGAACACCGCACCATGCTGAATTCTGTCCTTCCCAGATGCCTTCATCACTGCCAGCTTGCAGCCTGAGCAAGATCCTTCGGCCACAGCCTCCTCTGTCTCCTGGTGCTTCCGTTTGCTGCCCGCCACCCCGTTCACCTGCTGTATATGAGACAGCACAACGTCAAAATCTAACTTTCTATGGGCACGTGTTCCAATGCAAATGAGAGGCTGGAATCCAAGGGAATATGGCATGTACGCACTAGCGAAATCAGAATCAAATAAACTCAGTCAGATTAAAAATACAGTGTATTAACATGTTCGGGGAAACATAAAAGCCACACTGTTGCCCAAAGTTCTCCTGAACAAGAAGCATTATTTCATTATAATAAAATATTTACAGTATAACGCAATATAATGTGAATTTGAAGAAAACTACTGCCACCTTGTGGTGTGCCATGATACTGCACTTTTATCATCAAGTGTCATTCACTTGTTCACTTCTAACAAAACATTCATGCTGTTTTAACAAAGACAATCAACTGTTCATTTGTGCAGTGCCAACATATATATTTGGGGGCAGTTGTGACCTAGTGCTAGGATACTCACATAGGTTCAAATCCAGCTCTATTCCATAACTACTATTTGGCCCCTCAACTAGACACTTAAACCCAGGTTTCTCCAGAACGACTGTCCCTGAAATCAGGAAACGGACGAGCAACTGCTGAATGCTGTAAAAGTAATAATGACACTACTGTCATGTTACCTTCTCATCCACTGTGCTGTTGGAAGCCTCCTTTTCAGCTTTATTCTCCTCTTCTTCGTTCACCACCTCAACTTTAATCTCCTCCTCTGATTTACTTACTTTGAGTATAGGAGGCACTATAAAAAGGAACCATAAATTTCTTTAAATTCTATGTATCCACAATACATATATTAAGTATTACTATTTGACATGAATGTGGTGTGTTAATAAAAGTGTGCACACTTACTGGTCACTTTATAGTGATTACCCAGTTTGTTTAGTGTCTATTCAGAAACAACTGCACATCAGTTGCAGTTTCCCACAACTATACTGCTTTCCGGATATTAATAGATTTTCTTGCCCTGACACTTATTTAAATAAAAAAAACAACAAAGCCAGTAACAGCACAGACACTGTTGTGTTGATAAACACTACCACCTAAATAAGTGAGAAATGGGTAAAGGGAGTCTGGCAATGCATGGCAATAAAATAGATTGCAAACTGAGAGCGCAAATGAGGCAAGTAAAAGAAGGTACATGGTTGGTGTAAAGAAATATTACCTGCAATGTGGGCAGCATATGTCCAGAGGAATGGTGACTTATTCATGCAAGACTCGCAGATCATTTCCTGAAGCTCCACACATTCTGGTACCACACAGCCCAAGTGCTGAGAAAGTGAGAATTAGAGAAAGGTTAGAGAAATATTCCATGGAGATGCTGATTTTACACTAGATACAAGACATCCCAAATGGCATCACTCAAGACAATACTGAATGTATTGAATTCAATGACTTTAAAACACATTAGTTTCACAAAGTCCTGACGTCTATATCCCAGCACGCCAAACTCACCCGACCATGAAGCCAGTCCTCACAGATGATGCACTGGATCATCTCATCTGGCACCTGAACAGAAGAAAAAAAGCTATTAATCTGTTGATAGTGAAGTTCAAGTTCAAATGAAACCTCAACAGCAGCTACTAAACAGAACTGTTAAAATTCTACCTCATCCTCTGGATCTGGGTAGGGTCGGTCACAGGTGCAGTACAACCCAAAGAAATTATGGCTGTATTTGTTTCCAGAATTCACTTTCTCCTTTTCCTGTAAAAACAGTAAAACACAATAGCTGGTGTTTTGAAGAAGATGCATAAATACTGGCAGGTTAAAAAGAAGAAGACAAGCACTTACAGGAAATAACTTGCACTCCATTTCCCCAAACCTGTCATTTCCACAGTCACATCGGAAATTCCTGTAGACCAAAAAAACCTCATGAGCTTGTGACTTTAGTACCCTCATTCAACAGAGGACAACAGCATTAGCATACTGAAAGCAAATGTGCTTTTGCAGTGATGCACTCTTAAGTCTCAAAGAGCAGTAAAGTGTTTCCTACCTCTTGGTGTAGAGCTCAAACAGTTCATGGCCCTCATGGCACTTATAGGAACAGGCCAGACAGATTCCTGCAGGTTCCCCTCCCTTTGGTGTGCAGGTGTTACATGCATACAGAGCCTGGCGCTTTACATATCCCTAAAGGAATGGAGGAAAAATTTGTATGAGAGAGCACATTAACCTGAAGGAAATAATACGTCCAGTCAATTGGGTGTTAAACCTCGGGTGGTTGGTGGTGGTCTAGTTTGAGGACACTTGATCGTGAATCAGGAGATCATGGACTGAAATCAGGCTCTATCCTACCTCCAGGACTACCACAACTGTGCCCCTGAACAGACTCTGAACCCTGAGTTGCTTTAGGGAGTCTTTATAATTAGAAAATGCAAGTCATTCTGGATCAGAGCTTCTAATAAATACCATAAATGTAAAAGCTTTTACATAGGAATCAGGCATCATAAAGTGGCAGCTTGAATATGGTTTGAGACCTTAAGTCTGGCACAATGTCAGATTCTGCATTCTATATAGCTCATGCCATTCAGTATAAGGTTTTGAGGAGGGACATGTAATAAAAAAAATGCAAAGTTAGGTATTGATGTCGACTAACAGTATTTCTTTAAACACAAGACGTTCACACAGACGGCAATTACCAGATGATCTGAATCTTACGGTTCACAGTTTGATCTACTGACACAGACAGTCTCCCTGGAGAGACTCGGTGACAAGGATCTCTCTCTGGGATCAGTGGTGGTAATGCCTAGGTAGAACTGAGCCACACTTGAACACACAACCTCTCGGTTCATAACCAAGTATCCTACCACTAGGCCGCCGCCACCACCACCTCAAACCATTTCTAGCCGTGACCATGACAACCTTATAATAGCATTCAAAGGCAATATGGAAGGTTAACGTATATCCTCATCGTTTTAGATGCCCTGTTTAAAAGGAATGGAGAAACAGTGAGTGCCCTTCTCTGTTCCAGCTATAACTTAACCCTCCTCTCCCACGGAAACAGTAGCTATGCCCTTTATCACCTCCGGGTAGGAGCACTTCTCCGAGTCGCTGCCTCCCAGCACGGCCGAGGCTTCGTTCTCCAACTCCTCGTCCTCCTCCAGAACGTCCACCAGAGACACGGTCGCCTCCTCTACCTCTTTTGCCGCCATCCTCGAAGAGAAAAAAGATGGTTTCCAGTTCCTGTTTCCACTACGTTGTCGCGAGAGAAACAGTCGCTTAAACGAGGGTTGCGATGGAAATTTCAGACGCGAACATTATTTATCGGAAATCTCCCAGTTTTGCACAAGATTAATTGTCGGTATCGGTGGAATTTACGCCATGCCTGCGAGCTTTCAACGGCGAACTACAGTAACAACAACACCGGCCACGTTCCAAACAACATACTAGCATACTAAGAAGGGTGACAGATTCTCAGTCTACCAAAAGAATACCTTTTGGACGCGTTCCATTACACATACCTGCACACTACATAGTTTGTGAACAACTGAACGCCATTTTTGCTTCCGGGTTATATTACTACGCGCTGTTTTGGCGGGAAATTGCGAACTAATAAAACTTGCATTTGTGTATTTATTTTTCAGTGTAGGTCGGCTCTTAGTGAGTGTTATTCCTTAACTAAGAATTATGTAAAGACATTGTAAATATTATACATATTTAAAGAAAGTATGGTTTAACAAAGAAAGAGTGCTAACCAAATAGCTCTCGACTCCCTACATAGTGCAGGACGTTTGGGGCAGAAACAAACGTTCACATTTGTTTAAGAAACTACATGTCAGGAAAGGGAGCAGTTTCATGTTGAGGTTCTTCAGTCACACGTAGAGGTCTGCATTAGATGCCAAGATGGAAGAGACGAAAATGAAGCGGAAAGCAGTTTTACCAGACTCTACTTGGTGCACTACATAGGGGATATTGAGTAATTCTTTCCTAGAGACTTCCTGCATCAGTGTGGTAAAGGTGCAAGTTTAAAGGTCGCGGTTCCTGTTCAACAACATGGCAACCTGTGAATTGAAGGGGGAGCTGACACGCCGAAATGGGCAGACGAACACGTTCGTCGTAAAGTCAGAAGCCAATCTAAAGGCACTTATTGCAGGCGTTAAAAAATTTAATTCGGAAATATCTGAGGTCTTAACTGGTCTCGTTGAAGAAGAAAAGAGTTTAGCAGGAGTCGGAGGAGGGAATTGTCATGTGGACGGTATGCGGCTCAAATAGATTGTGCAAATATCTACCTGCCAGTCTGTGGTTGTAATAGTACTAGTTGGTTAATACTATTGATACAAGTGGTGCCATTGATTTCGAATATTGATATTTGTTTTACCCACCTACCTTTAGAATTTTTAATAAGTTGAGTAAGCAATGTTAACATTATATATGTGTATCAACATATTTCTAACCTGAGATATGTGCGTACTTATACATACAGGCATAGTTACATACAATTAAAGCAGTAGAGAATTTTTAGTTGAAGTCAGTACTGAGCTAATCCTGGCATATTATGAGGTCACCATTGTTACATTGTTTAGTGATCGCATCATATTTTACATCTTAATCATAAACCCAGTCATAAAGGGGCTGAGATAGTGTAACGTGTAGGAAGTTGCTCATGCGGCGGAGGGTCGCTTGTTTAAATCCCAGCTCAGTTAAGGTACCATCCCGAAAACGGGTGTAACACAGGTCTTATTACGTGTGCTGTCTTGTCATAGTGATATGTCCGTAACAATAAATGGTCTCCTGTTTTTTCCATCTCCGTGTATTAGATGAGGAAGAGGATGACAGTGATGAACAGGAAGATGAACCTGAAAGAGCTGCAGTCAAACCGAATTCAGAACCTCCAGCAAAGCGCTTGAAACCCCTAAAGCCTTGAATTTTTCTTTATCAGATGAAAATGACAGAAAAATGTAACATGATCATGAACAGACTCCCCAGTCAGCACACAGCTGTGAGAATCTTTGCCACTGCATTTTTGATGAGTTTGTGGAAACCTGTATATACTTGAATATAAGTTAATAAAAATGTACCATCAAATTTATTACATTTGAGCAGGGTTGATCGTCCATGAAGCACACTATTATAGCATTTTCAAGTAAATATACAAAGTTTTTCTTCCAAAACATTTATTACTTTTTCCTACTTGTTTTAAATCACAGTGCATTAAAGGTTAAAAAGGCAAGTAAATCACTAGTACCCCAACATACACACTCATTCATTATAAAAACCACGAACAAGCCCTTTTAGACAAAAAAAGCACATGTTCCACTGCCTTATGTTTTGTGATTTACAAATAAAAAATATCCATAACATTTATTGGAACACTGAGAGGCAGTGTCTACAAATAAGCAGTGCATTTCAACTTTAAACCTGGGATCTTTGGCACACGCCTAACAAAGAATAAATGAACTGGACAGTACTACAATACAGGGCTGATTTTTTTTCACTTAAAAAGTAATTTACAAAACTGGAGCTATTTCCTTTATTCATTTCAGTTGTCAAATACTCTTTTGCAGGTGAATCAAATTATGTTGAACATTACCAGAAGATTACCAGAGGAGATTCCTGTAGTTTCTGTACCCAAAATTAGTAATAATATTTTTAATTAATATAAAAATACAGTACACATCTTTGTGAATAGATAAAAATGCAGGCCCTAATCTTTTTGTCATCACATCAAAGGAGTAACCAGCAAACTCAGTATGTGAAAGTGTGCATGGGGACAAGAAGACAAACCAAATGGGACCTTGTAGAGCAGAAACAATGTCAAGACAATTTAGTTACACTGTATATGCTGACAAGACTACAAGAAAATGCAGCTTGCTCTCCATTTCATTTTCAGACTCCTTATTCTAGAGTAGTAAAGGAGTACCTTTCCCTTTGCAACGTCTTAAGACATTTTGTTGTCACAGGAAGCTTAAGTTATTTGACTGCACAACACTGGATGTTTTATAAAAACTATAACAAAGCTTTTCTTTGTAAAAAAAAAAAAAAAAAAAAATCCCTTGAACCAACAACATTTATAAGTTATCCATTACATTCAAAATAAGACTCAGGGGAGTGAAACTTCAACCAATATTTGTTTGCTAAGAAATATGCCACTTTAATCTAGAGCTCATAATAAATGTACTTAGTAGCAGCACTAAGTGGTTGCCAGTTGATAAACCAACCCGCCAGTAAAAATGTTAATTTGCACCAATTACTTTAATTATGAAGGTTTCAGCCCTTTACCATATACCTTTTTTAAGTCTCACAATTTCTCTTAAATTTAAAGTAAATTGGATGTGCCCTGAATCATGAAAACCTACTGTTTAATTTATGCTCTGTCTAGATTGTTTAACAAGTTGTTCCTTTCAGTTTATTTAAAATAGTCAAAATGGTACTTAAAAATTGTGTGCAGATTAATGAAATCATTTGCACATACTTTAAAAACCTGGACTGCAGAGAAATTTCACATAATGCTTGGTTTAGTCATACAACACCTTTTTGTCTTTTGTCAAGAAATTGGGTTCCTTTCACATGATTTACCATTTCCACAAGACGCTCTAGCGTTTTCGGAGAAAAAACATTTTGAAAGGCGTAGCAGCTAAATTAAGATATTCCTAAATCTGTTGCTTAAGTGAGTCAGCGACTGACAATTGTCATTTCATCATTATTTTTGAATCAGGGTTTCCAATGTACCCCCCCGTTTTAGGTTTCATAATGCTACAAACATTTATGTAGTTGTTGGAAATTGTTTGCAATTGGAAATAACAGTAAACCACAGTCACCCATTCCATCACAATGGTTTCTTGGAATATTTAGACACTCCACAAAGCACATATACATTTGTAGTCTTCACACACAGGTATTTATGGTGAAGGGGTCATGATCACACTATGGACATTAACCAGCCACATTACGTGTCAATAAGCTGCAGTCTGCTGATCTGATTGGACGCCTTGGCAAAGGTCTGGTGCCGGTTGCAGAGAACAGCCAGGCAGATGGGGAGGATGCAGTAGCCCACCGTCTTGGGGTCCGCCCTGGTACATGAGTAGAGAAAAAGGAACACTTGGAGATAGGGTATAAGAAAAATGATTGCCCACACCCAGAAGGGCAGGAGGAGGAGTCTAGTCTTTAGACTTTGTGTCCAGGAGTATGAGGAGGAGGATGAAGCAGCGTCTTCACTTCGCGGAGTCCCAGTCCCAGTCCCGGGCCCGGGCCCTTTCTCTGCAAGCGCTAGTGTGAGTCGATTGTATGTCTGGTTTATCTCAAATATATAATATACTGCAGCTATACTTGCAAGCAAGTACAGTCCTACACCGATCCATCCCATCCTCTGGCGGAAATTCATCATTCTCCATGCTCTTCTCTGGAAAGTTAAAGAGGCAACATTTAACTTGTTACATATATATGATTAACAAGTATTGAAAAAATAATTCTGAACACTTTTAAGAAACTTTCAGGTATTTTGTGTATGTTGTTATGTCATGCACAGTTTGTTGTCTGTTAAGAAAGATACCAAGTTGGGGTGCTTTGGAAATTAAAGTCATTTCTAAACCAATTTCTCCGACTTTCAGGCCTTACATTAAAGTATGTTTTGAATGAAACCTCGATTAACTGATATATGTAAACGTATTGGGTATATCCGGGTTACTGCAGGAGTCATGCAGTCTGTCTTCATTAAGCGAGGTGACAAACTCCAAAAGTCACCGGCGATCTAACACTTCCCTGTTTTACTCAAAAACCACAACCCACCATTTAAAAGGTGCAAATAATCCATATGCAATGTAATACTCACTATGATCGCACTATCAATTCATTTTGAGATTCTCAAACGGCGACTCGCTTTAACATCTGGTTATGGTCAGTTTGTTGTCATATGACTGACTTCCTGTTATCAGAGCATCCGGGAACTCCGGGAATTTCTCGTTGGTGAAGTTATTAAATAAAAGCGGCGCGTATCCGCCCTCTAGCGGATCAGTCCAAAAGTTAGATTATCTACCAATAGGTAAAAGTTTAAATGTAAAAAATCGACTTCAGTAAAAAGTCCAACGTTCTTGTGCGTACTGTAATTTATAAAGTCGTATTGTATGTAGTTATTAACTTTTTATATTAAAATTATAACTTTATATATGGCCCAAGAAGGCTTTAGTCAATATTTAAGATTTCAACTTATGTACATCGTTATACAAATATGCATTCAAAATTCTTATTTGCCACCTACACAGTTATATGAACAATATTGAGTGAAATATAAACACATATTTATATTTACATGTAAATGTGACATATTTGTTATTATCTATAGCTATGCAAGTACATCATGTATTGAAATGTAAACTCAAATCATTGAAAATCAAAATTCAAGATTCTTTCTTTGTCACATAGAATGTAGAACTAATATTGCATGTAGTGTACCCTTATCGTTCATAAGACTGTGCAATGAAATATAGAAATGTAACAACAGATTAAGTTAAATAACCATTACAGAAACTAAAACAAAAGAGTAACAATAAAATATAAAGGGAAAAATAGAAAAAAATAATTTCTTGATAAGAGATCAAGCATTGAGTGCTCCGGACGCCTGTGATTGACAGCTCCCCGGCGTAAGTCCCGCCCCCTGTGGGAGGAGCCTGTGTCCAGGCGAACCTTTTGACAAACTCCTGCGCGACCAACCAAAGCTGGCGTCCGCGCAACTCATCTTGACAGCTGCCAGAAGCTGGATGTAGCGCTGACCTGTGATGTGGTGACTCCGGGGACGCGAGCGCGACTTTCATGGATGTACACTAGTGCGTTATTACTAGAGGTTCCGACACTTACTTTACGATGAGCGAGATTCACTTTACACGTCTACTTAACAGAGGACATCAGAAATAATGCGATACTCCTCTAAAAACTTCAACATCGAGACTTCAATTCAACAGTAGACATTACAAGCTAATAAAATAGACGAAGCTCTATTGTGTCCGCATGCCTAATGCAATTCTCGATAGGTTTGTGACCAGATTTTCCAGAAATACAGGAGACATACCAGTGACTGTTCAGCGCTTTCTGTGAATAGCAAACTAATTAACGAACAGTTCGGCGCTGGAATCCTGACACTGCTTTTGTAAAGGTAAGCATGTACGTCGCACTCCATTGTTTTCCTAGAAAACTGAATGCAATACTGGAAAGTTAAACTGAATTACTAACTGATACTCAGCGCGGTTATTATTTTTAGAGATCTCACGATTTTCTTTGAAAAGTTGCAACATGCATACTTAAACCCTTTTTTAAAATATTTGCATGTGTGACATTAGGCAGGTACTACATCTAGAGAGACCTTACTTTTATTAATTATAAGGACATTATAATCGCCTAGAAGCAGATTGGCTACAATTTGAAAATTGTTATGCCAAACTTATCAACTCAAATGTATTTACCTCATACATTTGCATTTGTCAGACTTTTGTCTGGAGAATTGACAATTTTTATAGAAAATTAGTAAATTCTTGTGCCAAACTTAAGGCTTCATACTATATTAATGTAAAGCAATATTACTAATAATGCTGATGTAAAGACATGTACATTTATGGAATTTATCAGGCGTTCTTAGACAGAGGGAGTTCTAGTGAGAGTCTCGATGTAATAACTTGGGTTAAGGTTCTTGCTCAAGGTTTCAACATATATATATAACTTTAAACTAGAGACGGCAAGAAAAACTAAGAATATTTTGATCAATTTCTTTATTTTATTGATTTCTCTGTATTTGCTCTGTCAAGAGATGCAGACATTTGTGAAAGGGAAACGAGTGGGATATTGGCTCAGTGAGAAGAAGATCAAGAAGTTGAATTTCCAGGTGTTCGTGGACATGTGCAGGTGAGTCCAAAAAATGTGGCTTCACCCAGCTGACCACCTCAAACACGCCCGAACATATCAGAGAACAATTAAATATTTACTCCTGCATTGAGGCAGTATTTAATGTACCATTTCAGACGGTCTGACAAACATTTTAAGGGGGTCTAAACCATCTTGGTTTACTTTGTGTACACACCTTGACACAACTGAGACAGGTCAGATAAACAGTGTTGAGAGACTAACTGGAAGTGTAAAGTTGCTTTGGGAAGGCAGGGTGATTCATCTTCCACTTTGTGCTTTTGCTTTTTTCTGACAATAGCCTAAGGGTCTTCTTCTCCAGTGCAATTTTTAAAGCATAACATGAGTTGTTTAAATAATAAACCAGGCAAATTGTAAATTATGACATTTAAGAGTTTTAGATCCTCTTCTGGCGCTTCAATCAGTTTTCTGAGTGAAACATTTGGGGAGGAAAATGTCAGTGTGTCAGATCACAACCGCATGTTTCCTTATTGGCCATCATCATGAGGCTTAGCTTACTGGAATAAATAAAAACTCTCATTTATATATATATATAATATATATATATATATATATATATATATATATATATATATATATATATATATAATATAATATATATCTAGTCTTTTGTTCTTACATGCTAGGCGACAGCACAGTGTTATTTTAACCAGCAAGTTATTGTTGGTACTTTCTGCCATAGATCATTATCTAGGGAATTCTTATCAGAGAGGGAGTCCCTTTACAGATGTTGTCTTCTTCAATATCAGATATGGAATCAGGAAGCAGAGCTATAGTCTTGTCTCAATTACATGACTGCTCTCGAGAACTGTAAATGGGACTGTAACATAGGCGTCAGTGGTGTTATGGCCATAAAAAGGCAGAGTGTGGACAAAGTGCAGTGCTTTTTACCTGGGTGACAACCAAGAGGGCAGCCCTGTTTTTGAGAGGTTTAAGAGTAGCATTGCTCAAATATCTCTGGAGTCTCTTCACATTCTTACGTGTTGGAAGCAAGACGGCTCATTTGACGGGCCACTGTATTGAGACAAAGAGAATCACGTCTAGACGACCTAGTTTTGTATTACTACATAAGAAATATCCTATGAACACACTAGTGTTCTGTTAGACATGTTGTATGAATAGGGTTTATTTGTTTGTGTGTAAATGACACTTTTGTATTCAGGAAGATAAAGCCATGTTGCTTAATATACTTACCTACCTTATCAGCATACGTCCACTGATAACTAGCTTGTAATGAGAATATATGTGAACTTTAAGGGCTAGTAATCATTTGCTCAGAAAGTTTTTTGAAGTGTACAGTATTTGTGGTGTAACTGACTTTTTATTTGCTGTGTGGGTTTCAAAACTGAAGCACCGACGTGCCTGTTTTGACATCCTGCATTTGTGTCGTTTGACTTGCATTTACTGAATCAACCGTTGACCTCTTGTTCTTATCTGATCAAGAATGCATGTTGCAAGGTTATCTTTACAGGCTTTTAACATGGCACTCTATGGCAGACTAAAACACATAGGTGCAGTTACAGACCTGCAGAAGTAGATGAATTTCATATTGAAATTTTACACCCTGTTTCGGGAAATTTTCCAAAAGTGCTTGGGAGGACATCGGTCAGCATTTTTGACCAAGTGATGGTTGGTGTACAAATATGTTTGCATGAATGTGGGAATGTGCATGTACGGTAGGTGTATGGGCATGGGTGTGAGTGTGTGAGTCTGGGTTAAACATTGTGAGAGAGAATGCAGAGAATTCCCCCTATTTGTGTGAGAGACAGTGGTCCTCTTCCACTAAGGGGTCCTCCGTCACAAAGCCCCCTTTGGGTTGCCAAGTAACAGGATCTCCCTACATTTCTTTCCATTTTGGATTGAAGAGAAGTCCAGTTGAATGCCAGACTTACTATTTAAATAGACAAATTCTTTCCACTGATTAACATAAGCATATTCTTGAAAAAAGCATTGTAACACAAAAAAACACATTTGAATGAAAACACAACTATTTTCCTGTATGGCTGTGTTTCTTAAATGTAACCTTATGTTCTTTTTTGCAGGAAGAGGGGCATTGAGATGGTCCAGGTAAGCATACATTTATATTCTGTTTATAGGAGAAACTTAAGCATTCATTTGTTGGTGTCCATTTATTCTCTTTTTATACCTAATTATTCTACTTATTTGTTGTTAATGAGATCTGTGTTATAGAATAATAGTAATTTGAGAAATTCAACCATATTTTAAATTGTATTATGATTTGATACATATGAGGGGATATTAAGGAGGAAAAAATAAATTGTCACTTTTCCACATTGACCACATAGAGGGGTGAATGCTGTAAGAACATGGGCTCATATTTATCAAGCGTATCAGAGCAGCAACACTGATTTTAGGTCTCATCAATCCATATAATTCTGCTAAATGGTGTGACCTCAGTTCTGCTACTCTGACATTAGGGATAAATGTATTAACCAGCATGACAAAACTGGTAAAAGTATAAAGATAAGATTTTTTAGCAGTTTCAAACTTAATTGTATTGTTTATAAATCATAAAAAAACAAATTTAGAATTTGAAGACTGCAACACACAACAGGTTGGGACAGAGGCATTTTATCATTGTTTTATATCACTTTTGCTGTTCTAGCTCAAGCAGAATGTGGTCTGGCATTGTCCTGCTAAAATAATTATGTACTCCCCAGGAGGAGGTGTTGCTTTGATGGCAACTCTTCAAAATATACAATATACAGCAGAGTCATATATTTACACCTTTCACCGGTAATCTGCATGGTTGTTTTCGTCACTGGCATAGAGAACTCAGCACACGCTTTTTCCAAAAACAAGATGAAATATGGATTCACCTAACCACAGCTCTCGATTCTGGTCTTTTGTTGCATGTGAGATGAGCTCGGGCCCAGATCCGGCAACAGACTGAGGTGACAGTGGTGATGCTGTTAGGTGACATTGTTTTTCTGAAGTCCATGGATATTTTTGTCACAGTAGCAGGACTATTTTTTAGACAGGGCCATCTGGCTGCTCGAAGATTATTCACTTCACCCTTTACGCACTGTCTCTGAATTCTCTGAATCTTTTCTCAATTTTATGGACTGTAGATATTGAAAGTCCTACGTTTTCTGCAATCCTGAGAAATTATTTTGAACTGACTAACACACCTCTCAAAAAGTTTGGCACAAAGCAGTAAACCATAGTGTTACTTGAATATTTTGTACATTTTTAGTCTTGTGTTAACACTGTCCCAACTTTTGTTGAGTTTGCCTTCAGATTGTAAATTTGATTTTTTTTTTTCCTTTTTTTTTTCAGTAGAACTATTGAAAATTATTTCTTTATTCTTAATTATTTCTATAGGATTATGATAAGAAAAACCATGGATTTTTTAGATATTGAAAAATATCCCAACTCTCAAATATCAAATATTCCAACTCTGGAAATGGGCTTTGTATCAAGAGCCTCTCTTGTTGTTAATCTTAAAAAACAGTAACAACGGCAGATGTTAGTAGCAGGTGGATTCTAATAGTTAATCTGTCTCATTAAATCACATGAAATAGAATGAAATGTCTAAATCCATTGAAGTTTCAGTTGAATCAAAACTGCTTGAGAAAACTTTAATAATTTGGTTAACAGATTACATTAACCAGATAAATATTTCATTTGACTTCCCTCTGCTGTTGAAACTTCTATGCAACCTAACGATAGAGACAAGATGTTTTGTATTTTGGAGTTGTAGAATGCACCAAAAGCAGGGCAGATTTTGGAATAGTTGACACAAGTGAGTTACACCTGTTACTGAGAACAATAACAACATGCATTTTTTTATACATTCAAGACAAAAGGGTGATCGTAACATTGGCAAACTTTACAGGATATGATGTAGATCAGTTTATTTGGTACATTTCCAGTTAACTCCACATACCGTTTAAAGCTGTTAAATTCGACCTTTACGATGGTTTTACACTACATAGCTTTTACCCTAATTTTGCTTGCTAGTAAAAACCACATCAACTTTAGCCTTATATCAAGTGAGTTTTGGGAAAATCGTTAATCAAATATTAATATACAGTATATGAATTTCACGACTGGAATTGGAGCACAGTCTGCTACTGTAAACTATCTAGTTGTGTAGTGTAAACTCCCAGGATGCCAAATTAATACCAAAACCTGCAGAATCAACTTGGAAATGTCCGTTCACTTTCAATGAGGATGTAGGCAATTTTACCAGAATTGGCCACCATCATGACGAGATCATTTAGGCAAAGAAATCATTTTTGTCAAAAATGACTTGGGCCATTATTTTAAGAAGGCAATAATACATAAATGTTCACTTAAATGCATTGAAGGTCCATAGTGGTGATTCTGATCTATTTATTTTCTAGTTTGTTCAGATTGTAACTCATTTTCATGCAAACAGATGTTTCTTTCAGGGTCTGCATGGGAATGTAGCTACTTTTACAATTCTAATAATTTGAATTTTTTCTTAAATTCAGCAGAGTTTCATAATTTGTTTAAAGGATTATCTGTTGCTTAATGTGGGATTCTCTAATGAAGTCCCCAGCATTCGTGCGTCAGAGTGGTATTGTAAACATAGCACTAAAATCCTGGTCCATCACCATAGCTCTGGACATTCCTTTCTGTGTTTGGCTTCAGTGAAGTGGATGGATTAGGATGGTGTAGGTTAAATCAATCCTTCTTCCACAGTGAAAACACTGTGAATGAAATGATGGCCTCACAGATTTTGACATGTGTATTTGTGGTAAAGCAGAGGAAACCCCAATGAAGGGCAATGAAACACGTTTTACTGAGATTAATTTCTTTAATAGATTTATATCACAGTTTATCTCATTACATCTGGTCCTTTTACATTATTACAACTGACCCTTTTGTATTATTTATTTTGAGTGCAGATCAAAGCTGTTTTCTTAGCCATGTCTTTGTTCATCAAATATTTCCAGCTGCTTTAATAACTCTTAAGATTTCCCTCTGAAATATTATTCTCTAATGATAACAGATTTATTGCGATCATCATTGGATTGCACCTCGGGACATCAGTCATTAAATCTTCCCAAACCTCTATAATAAATCTGTAGAATTTTTTTTTCTTCCTCAGGGAGGCCCAAGGAATTAGATGGTCTGAGCCTGGCTAATTCTGAAGTTCATTACTCAGCCATCTAGACACAGGTTACTGTAGGTGCTGGATGAGAGATTAATCTTTTGTCCTCAGGAGAAAGTTTTAAGAATGCATTAGTTAAGTCAACATGACTCCCACTCCTTTCCAATCAAATTTAAGCCCTCTTTTATCAAACTCCCTTACAGCATTATGCAACATTTTCCAGAAATACCCTGAACTCTCTGCTCTCACTTCATCATCTCCCATAGGACAAAGCGCTGTGTGACTTAGAACTATAGACCACTTTAGTCATGGAAACCATGGTGGTCATACTGGGTGGTACATACTTGTACAGAACATGCTGTGGTAAATGATGACAATGAAACAGAGGCAAACCCGTAGAAGGCTAGTTCAGGAAAGAACTACAGAAATGCAAATGAGAGGGAGGAGACTAAAACGCAAAATCTAAGGAGGAATACTAGGCTAAATCAATACAGAGATCATAAATCAACCTCAAACGACAGGAGTTACAGCTCAAAAGATGCTTTAAAATGTTACTGTTGCCCTAAATCACAATCATTCATGCAAAAGTCTGTTTTTTAATACAGTACCATTGAAGCTGATAAAAAAAATTGATTTGTGCACCAGTTTTAATGGAACAGTGACACTGACATGATAATGCCATTTGTAGTGGGTGTTGTGCTTGTCCAAGTATCAGCTACAGCATGTTTTGTTTTTATATGCATTATTGTTTAGAATAACAAGATTTGACTGCCATCCAAATATATGAGAGTAACCCCTGTTGTCAAAACTCAATCTCCCATGTCAGGTTGGATGAAAGCTATTAATTGCAAGCATATTTGTGTACCAGACACATCCATATACCAATAAGGTGCTTTTAATAAGTTCTAAAATTGTGAATATATCAATTTTTCTCCACTGCCTGTAGGTAATTAGCGCCGTATATCATGCTTAATACAGGAACAGTTTGTGGAAGGTCAGCAAACAGACTTGTTTACAGGGAGATTTGGTACACTATGGTAAATGTGGTTACTTTTGATTAACATCTGTCATGAGTGTGTTTGTTCTAGTTTTGTTTAGTTATGTTTCTTGACATTTGATACAGGTAGGACAGACAATATATCCACATTAGAGCAGGATGCGTTTGTCTTGTTTACGTCTGTGCGAATTAAATAAGAGCTTGGCAACTTGTACAGAGCCAAATACCATGAAGCCATGTCAAAGAATGTGCTTTGGGTGGCCTTGCATGCATTCAAACAAAGAACTCCAGTGTATCTTGATGAGAGCCGTTATCGTAAGTGAAAATAAACCGTAGGGATATTTCTGATGGCCGTTGCCGGCTCTTTATTTGAGGGACTCTGGGAACAGTCCCAAAGTCAGCCATTCTTTGTTTTGGGGAAGTGAGTGTGAAGGTTGGTTAGGTGGTTGGTGTGTTTCTTCAACGCTACAGTTTAGAGACGAACAGAGTAGGTCAAGGTCCTGTGGCCTTCAGCCTGGCTCTTTACTATCTGACAGACAGCTCAAGATAAGAGACTGACTCAGCTTAGAAACACACACACTCTCCCTCTCTCTCTCTCACACACACACAAACTCAAGCAGAGGGCTTTACTTCATTCTCTTGTGAGTGATACGGAATTGACAAGCCTGTAATGAATAGGCTGTGGAGGGTGTGGAAAGCAAAGAAATAATGGATGGACTTTGACTTGACTTTGCATCATACATTACAGGGCTCTGTTACACCCAGTCATAGGTTGGGCTATTATAATAAATCTCTCGTAAATAATCAATGGGCCAATCGACTGAGATATGCCCTGTTCCTTTTGCGAAATGTTGAAGGCGGTAGATACCAGCAACACCTAACACCTTTACGCCAAGCATGATGAGATATATGAGTCTTGAATTATTTTTATTTTCATTAATTTAGATTGAATTGTTGGCTAAAAACTCAGATATTAGAGCTCCTACTACCAGCATGTAGAGATGTTGCAGAAATGGTTGTGGTTCAGCACACACAAGAAGGACAAGACAAGGGTGCAGTATAGAATATATAATAGCAAATAGTGCCTAAATATGTTCAGCCTAGTCAGTCCTTGTCAGATGCTGTTTATTTTTATTTCAAACATGTTATTATAACAACCAATTACATTGTAAACACGGGAAAATGTAAAAAATGAATAGAAACATGACAGTCTATATGTCCCAATAGTTACATGTCTGAAAAGAAGAGGGAAGAAGTTTACATTTATTAAATCCTACCCATTGAGTAATGAAATCATTACAAATAAATGTTGTTTTGTTGGGATTTCTTTGTAACATTATCTTCCATCCAACTCCTAAATGCCTCTATACTAGAGCCCGGTGTTCTATATTTACAACTTATTGTAACATTTTTCTGTTTTTCCATAAGAATTTCAGTTGTGACACATTCCAGAAGATTTTCCACCACTGACATTTCCTCCACTACCTAGCTACATCACCCCAGTCTTATTTTCTCTATTCTTGCATATCATTTTATAGCCTTCAATACTCTCTGCCTTCAAGTCCCTGCTCCTTTCAGTATTTATTCAGGCTTCAGATATTGCTATTATATTGAAAGACTGTGTAAATTGACTTATTGTATTGTTTGATGCTGTGAAAGTAAGCAGACATGCTTCTACTGCCAAAATGAATTACTGATCATTTGTTTCCTGTTCTTATAGTGCTATTAAACTGGTCATCCGTGTAGTAATTGCAGCTGTTTTTAACATTAAAGAAAAAGTTGTCATCAGGGTCAATTTCATTTTGAAATTCCTTCCGATGATGTCCCATGTTTTGAAAAGAAATCAGTTCCAGATTATCCTCCATGTGTGTAAAATATAGAGATACCATGAATCATTTGTCATTCCTGTGGACGCTCATAAGTACCTAAGTTGATTTAGACATACTATTGCGGGGATGGTGGGAATGAATAATCAGTTTATCATACCTCAGATTGGCAATATCCACCCTCGCGCTTGTCACTTTCATTTCTCACATCAACTCATTACTTTTCCTTCTTAACGCAAGTCCTCATTTATATATATATTTTATTCCCTTTGAGTGACTTTGTAAAATGGGCGCTTTGTCCTTGTACCATAGTAGTTTCACCACAGTGGGCCTTGGTCTTTTGCCGCCAAGCTTCCCTGTGCGGTGGGCCCTCTTCATCTTAATCTCCTGTTGCAACTGTAGCTTTTCTGATAGGACCGCTCTCACTTTTTCCTCTGTTCCGGTTCATGTGTCTCCCAGTGACTCTGCGATTAATTTTAATGCATGTGGCAGGAAAAATGGTTGAATTGGTTGAAGTTCTTATCTCAACTTCTGCACTGTTCTTAATATTATTGATAGAAATAAATAAATCCAAAACAATACACAGTTTTCTTAAAGACCGCTTACACTTCCTTTAGATATGCCCAGCACTGATCAGTTTACATCATATATTAACCACAAA
The DNA here is from genome assembly GCA_032718565.1 of Distichodus sexfasciatus. NCBI lineage: Eukaryota > Metazoa > Chordata > Actinopteri > Characiformes > Distichodontidae > Distichodus > Distichodus sexfasciatus. Next base: position 3,493,481 of record JAVGVS010000022.1, on the reverse strand, counting down.
TACAGTCAGAAGCCATCAATATTATTCGAGCCAGAGTACATATCTGTTCCTCAAGGGACTTTTCCAAGAATACCACAGAACTGTTTGCTATAAACCTTTCTGTTTACACTTGGATGTAAAGATAACTTGTTCCTGATCCGCCTGCGTGATGGTCACATGTTGGTTCTGATTTTCAGGAAGAACTGGCTTTTTAGGTGGGAGGGGGGCGTTTTCAAACTGTTACAACCAATACGACACCGACACAACCAGGAAGTGGTGAATCTTGGAGCTTCTGCCAATAAGTACAATACTAAGGAGCTGTACTTCTGTATCCCACTTCACGATTCCTAAGAACAAGTTGCTTAAAGTCAGCTCACATGTCTATCAGCTGAATCACAGAGCCTTAGCTGCTCCCAGCAAAGAATGACTCCCATCATGTTTGGAGGTGTCTTACTCTCCTCTTTGCCAGAGGCTTGTGTTTCTTTCATAAACAAACAAATGTCATCCAGCCATGCTCTCAATGCCTTCTCCCCCATCCATGCCCCCACTGTGCTCGAAATAAGAATATTCCCAGGCGTCACTCCCTCTCAGATCATGGGCTTCTGGGAATCAGGCGCTCAAGAACCCCCCCCTCCTGCATCATGGTGGGTCTCTTGCTCCCAGACTCAACCTCTTTTTGGTACATTTCTTCAAAGTATGTTGCCTGAATGGGTCAATCTGTCTTACATCGCTGTGGCACACAGGCATACACCCCACCCCATTCAGCCCCCTGGGCCATGTGCATAAGGTTCTGCCTTCTGCCAAAATCTCTGGTGCTCTTTCCCAAAGAAAACATTTGCAGGTCCCATAGGGTTGATCTAAGCAATACTAGAACCCCAATTTCCACTGAGAAACATCTATTACGTTTTAGATGATGTAATGTATTATCAAGAGTATTCCTCTCTAAAAACACTTTGAGAGGATCCACATTTTTGGGTCAAGCACTTTAAGAGAGATTGATGGAAGCATCACAGTGTATTAATATCATTTGTCCACAGTGAATGAAGACTAAATATTTCCTGCATTGTTCTTTTGTCTATGAAGGTTTTACAATGTAATGAGAAATAGAGGTGTTGTTTGTGATGATACATGACACATATTCATTATCTAGTTTGATGTCCATATTTGATTTGTATCTGCTTTTCTGGCTCTGTGCTTCTTCATTGCTATAAAAAGTGAGCAGTCTCTTTCCACAACCAGAGGATGCGGTTTTAATGGAAAATCTATTTTCACAAATTGTTAATTATGGCGTGTCATGGGAGGTTTTTAAAAAATTTACCGCTGACCTGTTGACCCCTTTGTTCCTGCAAAGCTGGATCTCAGCCAACCACTGGAGGAACAGGGCCCCCTGGATGCCATCATACACAAGCTGACCGACCACATCCTTGAGGCAGACCAGAACGTAACAGAGGCCCTTCTACTTATGCAGAGTGTGCAGGTCACTTTAGCTTTAAACCATTGCATGTTTCACAGGTTATGATGAATTTCACAATTTATTTTTCACTGTTAAATCAATGTTTATGTTACATACAGTCTTAAACATGGTTTCATATGTTACAATTGCAATTGATAGCCACTTCACAAAATTGATTTGGTAAAACAGCAAATATGTAGAAAGTGAATGAATCAAATGGGAAAACAAAAAAGGAAACAGCTAATGGGTCAGACTGGCAAAATAATGGGCACTAACATAGAAATGCATAAGATGATGGGGAAGCACAATGGGCCTTCTTAAAACGCTCCTAAACATTTTTCACTCTTAAGCAAGTTTTATTGCCTTCATGTTTGTGCCAAACATTAGCGTATTGGATTTTCTCTAATTCTACAGTTGTGTAATATTATACTACTTAAATGTCAACTTTCTTAAGAACACATTTAAGAAAAAAGAAAAGTGGTGAATGAGGCCTAAGCATAGATTAGAAATACATTATTTGACTATATACTTAGAGAAGTTTGAATAAATGTGCTCCGAAATTAGGCTGTAATTAGGTTATCTAATGGTGATTTTTTAAGGTGTAATTGTCCTTTTGGCTGCCCTACAGGACTATACTGATGCCCACCCTGACACTGTGATTCTAGATCCGCTTCCTGCCATTCGGACTCTGCTTGACCGCTTCAAGTCCTACCAGTTAATCCACAAATTGGAGGAAAGCATGAGAGGTCTGTATATACTTACCCACACCGTGGCTTCTTTCGCTACCTGCATTTCTTAGTAAATAGTGTTTATTACGGATCTGCCTTTAGGTGCTCATGTTGGTAGGGTAAATATTACATCAGTAGAAAAGTTAGCGGAAAGAATTAAACAAGCAATTCAACCATTACAGCCATGAAGATGTAGAACATGGCACATAATAAAGGTTTAAATGTAGATCCTAAAATTATGTGGGCTTCTTTTTTAGCCTTTGTGTCCATGGCCTGGTATGAGTGGGTTTGCTTTGAGTGTATCCGCTGGGCCTGGATAAGGCTTATGAGCGTTTACAACACAGCTGCTGAGTCTGTCATTCTTTGCGGCGTATGGACGACAGAGAGGTTGGGAGGCCTTACGGTAGTCACATTTCTGTACGTCACTGGTTGTAAAAGTTGTGTAAGTGCTGAAACAAAATCCACCCTGTTACTTCGCCATGTGCATGTCATTGTTACACTACAGTAAAAAAAAGCTTCAACGTGATATAGTTTGGAACATTGAATTTCAAAATCAGACCATTCATTTGACCATTTTCACTTTATTGACATTTCTTAGTAAATCTAGATGTGGTCAATATGACTCTCAATTTATTGTGATTTTTTTTATTATTAAAAAGCAATTATGATAAAATCTTAGGAATGTTCACAGAAATATGGTTGCACACATAACTAATTCTACAGTAAACAAAGTTGATCAGATGGAGCAGTGCGCTGGCTATACAAATTCATGTCAGGAGCTCCTGATCCCTGTCAGAGACACCTGTAAGTACCACATGTCAGAGCAGGTGGGGTTGTATGACTTTAGCAGCCTTGGCTGAAGCCTCTGTCTCTAACAGAAGAGTGTACTCTGTTTAGAATTCCAAGGTACTGACTATTTCTTGGGCTCGCTCACCAGGCAACCTCTTCCATGACTGTAAGCTCACAAATAACACAGCAAGGGATTCTGGGAAAAGGAAGATAACATGACTAATGTACTATAAATGCATTGTTCCGTCTTTACATTACATTTACACTTGTCCGCTCCAACTGTGTGCTTTTTTTGTGATTCTGCCATTATCTGGGCAGGCAAGTACTTTCTGTTTTAGGATGTAGAACATAGACAGCCTTTTTCCATCTTTTGATGTGAAAAGTGCCCACGTGGTTGTAGGTCAGAATTAATAGAAAAGCACTGTGTTTAGATGTCATGTAAACATTGGTGTTGGTTTATGATAATACTGTTTGATTTGATGGGACTGTTGTAGACTGAGATGGATTACTCTGGGTGTACACTTATCACGTGAAAATGAAAAGCGCATTTCAGAAACACAGCTCGCATCCATCACATATTTAGTGTCTGAGGCCTCACAGTCACTAATGAAGAAAGTATGTTTAGATCAGGGGTTTTATACTAACGCAGAGCGTGTCTGACTTTATATAATGTTGAAGTGTTAGTATGAAGTGCTGGAGATGACCAAAGATTAAAACCTACATATAATAGAGAGTCTACCTTGAAATATTACCATGCATCCAGCAATAATATTGTGCTTTAGGAACTAGTCTAAAGTGCCAAATATTAGAGTATAATACATAATACTGAATTAAGATGTCTGTCTTGTCGTTAGAACATTACTCATGGTCAGCAAGGAATTAAATTTTTTGGCAGAGCATTTTCAGGTGCTGAACTTATGTGTTCTTCAGTGCATGATTGTGTGTGTGTGATGGAGGTTAAATTGGACGAAATAGATAACACTTGGCCGTGGCCTTGCCTGTCTGTATGGGATCCATGTCGTTTCCTGGTATGTTTGTCTTAGTGAGTCTCCACGGTCACAGTATCTTAAGTAAAAGCCATCACACGCTCACTTTAGGTTTTGCTGATAAAACGAGATGTGTTTTATCAAACACAGTGAGGACACACTGGAGTGTGGGTCATAAAAATATTGACCCTACATGAATTAGACAAGATTCTTTAAAACTGGACATTTAAAGTAACGTACAATTGACATCAAATCACACAAAAGTGGCATGTAATTAGTGACAGTATCCAGTGATAGTGCAATGGCTCTATCATTATACAAATTATCATTTGTATAAGCCTTTTACCAATGGAAAAACTCTTAAATTGTCTATTAGCTTTTTTATTAGTGATTCATGTGTTTGACAGGATTAGGTTGATGATTAGGGTTGGGGTTCAGGTAAGAGTTTTTATTTGGATTAGGAGTATGAGCTCTTACAAAACAAATGTTTGCATCAGGTTTGTGGTAAACTTGTCGTTAATTTGTGGTCAACAGTTGAGTTTGCCAAAATATGTTGCCACAAGTTTGTCATTGTCATTCACTAGTGGCAAACTTCAGACAATGTTCTGGCAACAATGGCAAATTGCCTCTAGTGGAAAATGTATTTGCCAGTGTTTTTCCAAAACAATTTGCCAGCAACGGAAAACTTGTAGTGAACTTTTAGCAATAAATTTGCCAGGTGCACAAGGTTTGCTAGAAGTCCACCATACGTTTGCCACAAGCCTAATTGTGTGAAAATAAGACCTTGCTGCAAATTTTCAGCAACATTGCCAAAGGTTATTTGTTTGCCAGAAGCCTAAAATCTTTGTAGGGGACATGTTGTTACATGCTCTTTAAGTGTTGATAGGTTTTTGAGAAGAAACAGAATCATTTTGTTAATATGTAATAGACTGTTTCCGAAAGATTCACAGAAGCATGCACATTTGTGATCACAATTCTAAATTCTCAGGGACTCTGAGTATAATTGTGTTTAGGTTGTCCTTTCTCTCTGTCTCTATGTGGTTTGTAGACGAAAGGATCTGTTCTCCTTCCTTCATGGGGCTGAGCAGTGAGTGTGGTCCGGACACATTGGAACAGCTCCGTAAGAACAGCATCACATTCCCTTTCAGTAAGTGACTTTTCTCTTTTATCATATCCACTGTGTTCAACTGTCTTTATGAACAATGCTGTGTAGAAATACTGTGTACCCTTTTAGAAATATAACGCTTTGTTAACATTGATGATCATATATATTGTTGCTGAAAGTAAAGGTATATTTATTTGTAGAATTATTGCCTAGATAATATATGTTGTAAAAATGTGTAGAAATTTCTACCTATACTATTATACTATATATGCTATGTTGCAATTTTTGAAAAATGGTCACAGCCTGCCCAGGGTTGGTCCCTGCCTTGCACCTGTAGTTCTCAGGATAGGCTCCGGTCCCCTGCGACCCTGGTTGGGATTAAGTGGTTTGGATAATGAATGAATGAATGAATGTCACAATCTACAATTACAATGGTACAGTGGGATCCATGCCTCTGTAATTAAAGAGACAAATGGGTCAGTAGAATCAAGAGATATTATTATATATCATAAAACCTATATTGTCTCTGCACCTGGTGGATGCTAATTGTAAATCTAAAATCATTTGCCTAAAAAATATTTTGCTTCTTGTATCAGCAGTGGGTGTTGACTACGGTGTTTCTTTCTTTATTTTTACCCATCTGTTGCATTCTGTGATCTTCTGTTTGATTGCAGTCTGCAAAACTCAGGTAGCACATGGCACCAACTCCCATGAGGTAAGAGATTGTTTGTGAAACAGTACACTCCTATGTGACTTACCTCCCTTTCTGGGTTAATCATCAAGCTTGCATTATGTAATTGAGAATATGCCTTTTGTCTTATGACTTAAATTTCCTTCCATCATTGTTAAGAGGCAGTGTGGGCTCCCTCCTCCTTCAGAACACAGTGACTCAGGTCTGACTGTGATCCCTGACAATGAACTAAGAACTTCCAGACCTAAAGCATCTTTCATCGTTGTGGTTTCTTATATTTTGATCCCACTCCTGGCGGCCCACTTCTCTACATGTTGTTATACATTATACTTCGAAATCTGATTGGTTGTACTCAGTAACTAATAAACTGGATTATGTGTATGTTGAGGCAAGAATGACATGAATCAGAGCATTCATTTCAATGTGAATCAATGCATTCGGTTGTCTCTCATAAACGCTCCTCCCAGTGTTGACTGTATGAGATGTCCCGGATTAATATGTTACTTTTGACTGATGGAATGACTGTGTAGGTGAGCTGACGGTCATGAGCTTTTATGACTTTGTACACAGAGCTATCAAAAGCTCATAAACTGCAACTGAAGTCTAACTGGTCTCTGTAGAACATCTTAACTTGAGGAGCTATAGAGAGTGTTTATCTCAGCGATGTGGAAATAGACAGAACCACACCCTGAAAAAACATACAGTTAACTTAATGTTTCTAGGAGAGGACACTACGCTGTTTACTCATGGACAAACCCCTCCTCAATGTAGAATGCTTGATCACTGCTATAATCTGTCAGTTGATGTGTAATCTGCGGATGTGTCATGGAACATGTCTCATGAATATGTCATTTTGGCTCTTATGTTCTATAGATGGCCATCATATTTAGCAAGGAGGACCTGAAAGACATCAGGCCACCCTGCGTCCTCCAGAGTTTTATCAACCACAATGCTGTACTTTATAAGGTGTTTGTTGTGGGAGAGGCCTACAGCGTAGTAGAAAGACCCTCCATAAGGAACTTCCCTTCTGGATCCACAGGTTGGTTGTGAAGTAGGGGTGCAACGATTATTTTTATTGTCGACAAAAGTCGACAATAAAAATAGTCGCCGATGAATTTGATTGTCGATAATTGTCGCCAGACGTATTTTTAAACGGAGTGAAACGTTTTCCTTCCTTTCTACCTGTGCAATGCTACCGCTTTCCAATAGAGTGCACCAATACACCACACCCTGGTGAGATTCGCTCTTGCGCAATAGCGTTCAGTGACAGCTAGAAGAATGGCCCTATGACGTCACATCAACGCCAAAACTAGAGCGCGCAAAATGGCTTTGCTGCAAAAATTTTGCGGGCGTAAATTTCAAAGTCGCGAGCGCAAATGTGAAACTCGAGAGCACAAAATTAAGAATCGAGTGCGCGGTTGTGATCATATTGCGCGCAAACTGTATTTTTCTCTCGAATGTCTTTTTCCTCTCGATGTGTTAAATGTCCTCGCGCACAAAGTAGATTACCGACGAGCGGCTTTTTTGCTCGAGTGAGATTTCCACGCGCGTGGTTTGAAAGGGGCGGGGTTTGGGCAGTTTGGGGGCGGGGTTTGGACAGTTTGGGGGCGGGGTTTTGGCGGTTTCCGGCTGCGAATCCTATTGGCCGATGGCTCCTGGTTTTGTGATTGGCTTAAGAAAGTTCCTACAGAAAAACCAAAGATGTCGGAGGAAGAGGAACCGCGACAGGTCGGTTATAGTTTATCGACCTTATAATTATAATTTAATAGTTAGGTCTTATACGTTTAATAAGCACGCAAAACGGTAAAGTAACCAACGCCTTTGTCACTCGCTCATAAATGTTATAATGGTATGTTACCATTTTCTCAATACCATCACAAAACCAGGAGCCATCATAAGGCTAGATAAGGCAAAGAAGAAACTTATTTATTAAAATATGCTCAACATACTAAATGTAAAAGCTGGTAGCTAAATCGGAGCCATTTTATAATTATGCAATTTATAATCCGATTAGTCGACTATCAAAATAGTCGTTAGTTGCAGCCCTGTTGTGAAGGCATGCTTTATTATGAATGTCATTGTCAGTTGTAAATAAAAGCACAGGTAAACTCACATCTGCATCATTTATTTTATTTATATACCATTTAATAATTTTAATAGCTTTTGGTGTGAGGGGTACAGAGTCCCCAGAGGGATAAGTGAGAGAAAAGTAATGTGAGTTTCACATGTTCTTTCTGCATTTACGTGGGTTTTCTTCGGGTGTTCTGGTTTTCTCTCTTTCTGCCCTGGGGTGTGTTGGCGCCCACCCAGGGTTGGTACCTGCCTTGCACCCGTAGTTCCCGGGATAGACTCCAGTCCTGCGACCCCAATAGGGATTAAGTGGTTTGGATAATGAATGAATGAATGTGAATACTGGAAATAATTTCTAACATTGGCATAACATCTCGTGAGCATGTGCAATACCTTCTCATGATCATGTGAAACTTGCGTTTATTTTTTTCTCACTTGTTCTTTTAAGACATTTGTGTTGGACGAGCAGTGTGAGCGAGTGCAGGTGTGTGTGTGTGTGTTTGTGTGTGTTCGTTATTTATTTTTTGATTATTTATGAGGACCTGATTGTCCCTGAGAAGGTAAGGCAACCTGGGATTTGTCAGATTTTGGTGACCTTGTTGGGACTTTTTGCATGTTGGAATCAGTCCTCATAAAGAAAAACATTTGTATAGAAAATGTTTGTTTTATTAAATTGATTTTTATTCAATTTGCTTTGTCACCCAGTTTAAGGTTAGAAATGGGTGTAGTATTTCGATACGTGTAAGTACCTCAAAAAGATAGAAGGACGTGACCGTGTGTGTGTGGATGTATGTTTTAGAGTGATGTCGCTTTTAAGTGGCGTGCATTTCAAAGCTTCCCTTGGCACTAACAACCCCAATAAAAGCGCTTCATAGGATGGCATGCATTTAAACAAGATTTAAAAGGCCCTAGTCTCCTTTGGCTAGTTTTAGTCGTCTAGGAACACGTACATCTCCTTATAAAGATGCTTTATATGAGGTTGTTTACGAAGATTTCTCTTGTTTAAAAGAACACGAAATCGTGGGCAAAGTGTGATTGGCACTAATGGCTCTCTTGAGTTGCTCCACTTGATGTTAATAGTCTCATACTATCTGTTGACTGCTAATTTCTCCACCACTGGCAGCTTATGTTGATGTTAATATTTAGACTTAGTCTCTTGGCTCTCGGCGAGGAGAGTGGTTTGTTTTGTGATGAACACACCAGGTAGTAAGCAACCTTTCTGTTTTGATGCATGGACATAGTCAGGTTTTAGCATCTACTGATCTCTTCAATACATGCTTTTCTTTTTCAAGGTTCCTCTTTATTGAATCCAAAGAATAGGCAGAATGATTTACATTTTTATATTCATTAATTCATGTCATTGTTTTGGAAATGACTAGGTGTGAGGTGTGAACCTTCACGTGTCTCACGCTTCAATTCGATTACAATTATTGGTCAATGATTCGATGTGATATCTCGATGCAACACGATGCACGCCATCAATTTTTCTACATTACTTCACATTGCACGCAGCTTGGGGGAAAAACCTAATCAACATCTTATTGCACCGATTCATGTCTGTATTGAAATTGATAAGCAGTTTGGTGTTATTTGCTCTTTTCAGATAGAAGAGCCATTTTTTTCAACAGCCATCATGTGTCCAAGCCTGAGTCCTCATCAGACCTCACCTCTGTGAGTCAAAACTATCTTATTGTTTTCTGTAATACTTTACAGTAATTTCTAATCAAAACTTTTGCATTTTCATAAAGATACATGCTGAACAAAAAAGACAGTGATGCCTAGGGTTGATTGTAATCTTTTGCTTGGACATTTATATACTCAGTAGTGCTAAATAGTTTCAATAATTGTATTGTAAATGTTTATTATCTAATTTCCAGTTAACATTGTGTGTTTGTTAGAGGGAGAACTTGGAAGGCCAGTGCAAGACACCCAGTGACGACGTCATTCAGAAGATTTCAAGGTGCTTGCGCCAGACTCTTGGTGTATCTCTGTTTGGGATTGATGTCATCATCAACAACCAAACAGGGCAGCATGCTGTAATCGACATCAATGCCTTCCCAGGTAGGCTCTTTACTTTACTTTACAGTTTTACACTCCCAGTGCAACTGTCACTCCTGACCACACGGTGTCAGTATGGCATCATTTAGAGGAGTTGTGTATGATTTACAAACCTTTGTGAGTCTTTCTTTTACAAAATTCACCCCTTCTTTGATGTTGATGTGTCATTTGTTATTTTTCGTCTGCAAACTGGCTTCCTTTCTGTGTTAAAAAACCAGACATTGTCATATCAGCGAAAGTCATCACTGCTGTACTGAGGCAGTTCTGTCCTTTCAGATAGAAAAATTAATCAAACCTATTAAGCGCATAAAACCCTTGGTTTGTGATCGTGTCAGACATGTAAGCATCCCGACTGCCTTGTCTCTAGTTGCTATGGTGGAGATGTATATGGGTGAGGCCTGACTGTGCCTGTTCTCTCTGAGGAAAACACAGAATGTCCCACGTTGGCACAAGAGTCAGGCAACACGTTGTTCCTGTTCTCTCTTTCCCTCTGTCATGCCAAATTAAAGATCCTTATCAGGAATACTAAGTCCCGATGCTACCTTTATCTCAGTTAAATCCATCAGTCACAGTCATCTCACCAGAAATTGCAGTTCAGGGACCTGCTGATAATCTGATGATACGATCTCAAGTTGAGTCTTCTAGAATTTTTGCATATTGTTTAGGTAACAAAGAATTATTGAAATCTCATGTTATGATGACATTTGGTAAGTTTTTTTCCAAGTGTGTTGAGAACAAGACAAGATAGAATAGATTCACAAATTCAGATACCTGTATTATATGCATAACAGTTGTACGTATTTGATAACACTAACTGCCTGAGGATCAAGAATAGTGTATGTGATTTAACTCCTCATAATCTTAATGGTACTATCATTATTATAAATTTTTTATGCATTAAGAAATATGGTTAAGTAGATTTTTCTAGAATACTTTTTCTCATGTTTTCTAGGTTACGAAGGAGTCCCTGAGTTCTTCGACAACCTACTGACTCACCTCATCAGCGTCCTGCAGGGCCAAGTTCCTGCCGACGCGCCGTGTGCCCCCTTGAGGGTGAACGGAGTGGGCCAGAGCCTCCCCTGCAGCACGCTGGGAAATGAAGGTGGTTGCTGGGTGATGGACAGCGACGATGTAAAGAAGAAGAAGGGATCTCATCAGTCTCTCAACTGCTGCCATGCCGACTTAGCTTCCGGCTACAAACAGTGCTGCAGGTCCGCGCTACCGGCCGAGGCCTCCTCACAGTGACCTCCTGCTTTGCTCTGGTTAAAAATGTTTAATTTTACCGGTTAATTTAAAAATCATTGAAGCTGAGTGGAACGAAGAATATTTTACATTGATAGTGTTTAGCAGACAGTTTTATCCAGAGCTACTTCCATTTCCTGATTACAGGGCCAGTCTCCTTGAGAGCAACTTGAGGCTAAGGGTCTTGCTCAGGGACTCAGTGCTGGAAGTGGAATGTTTAGCGTTTAGGTAACGACCAAAGAGGTATTGATTAATTGGGGATGTGATTCATTGTTCAGCTTTAGAGGAATGGGGGAATGTGGAAAATTTCTTCAATGCAGGTGATGGCAAAAAAGGGAATCTGCGACATACAGCAAGACTGAAACCCAAATAACACATCCCAACTAGCAGAAGTTGCACTAGCAGGCAGCTGTTGTAGTGTCGTCTGGGAATTCAGTCATTTGAAATGAGAATCATGATACGGACCGTGTGGGAGACAAAGTGTGTTTCATATGTTGAACACGCAGAAAACGCAGTTTTACAAATTGTGAAATGCGCAGCTGTTGGTAGGTTTTGTAAGAGGTAAAACTCACTTGACTGACTTGAGTCTTCCGTTCACGAGACTAAGTCGAGTAATTAGTCTTTGTGTAGCACTGTGAACAAGGATCAACAGGTAATAAGACAATTTAGTATTTTAAGGCTTTTAATGTGTAAATACAACTACAATGCTGTGCTGTCACTGACATGTTTTGTATGTTGGACTCCTCTGTGCCTTTCCAGTACAACGTGGCCATGCTTGTACATACTGTACAAACTGTATGTATTTGTGATCTTTTTAAAGGACGGACAAAGACATACTGCTAGCATTTTTGATGCCCTTGTAAATGATGAAACCAGGGATCCAGAGAATAAACATAAATCATTTTGACATTTTGATGATGAGTACATGAATTTATGATTAATTAATGTGGTCGGACACCTCTAGCTTGGAGATAAGTGTGTGCTTGATTCCACGCTGTTGACACTTCATTTATTAGTTTTCTTAAACAAATCCCACATAGCATTGAATTACAATCAAATTTCCATATTCAATAAAAACATTATTGCATGAGGATCCATCAGACACAGTATTTTCAAAAGAACATGTACCCTTTATGTAAATCAGACCCTCATCTGATTGTATCGTAATGGTATCTATTATTATAGCATCATTTTTTTTTTCTTCTTGGCATTTGATATGCATGGTGCCCAGGTTTCCTCACCCCAAAGATGCTGCTAACAATGAATGAAAGATAAGGGATTGTTTAAGCATAAAGCTGAAGCAGAAGTAGACAGCAAACGTGTACACGCTCATGTCATTGCATTTAAACGTCAGCGGTTGCAATGCTGGGCATAAGGGATATGGGGTAATGGTCAAAGTGGAAAGTGCATCACGGTGACGTAGCTAGCTTGTTTTCGCCTGAGTGTGGCGCTCTCTCCACGAGGAGAGATGAAGGAAGGGAGAGGAGGAGAAGGAGGAGGAGGAGGGGGGAGGCGAGGATATGGTTCAGCCGCGTCGCAGGTCGTGCAGCTTGCGGGCCACATTCTCCAGCTCAGACTCGATCACCGCCAGGCTCTCCATCTCAGGATCCTAAAGGAGAGAGAGAGAAGAAAGAAAGAAAGGAAAGAGGTAGAGAACAATGATTCTCATCCACGAATACCAAAACTCAAATAAGAATACATTGGTGAATGTCAGAATCTTTGTGAAAAGTGTGTAAGTGGATTTCAAGAACAAATTTCTTCTTATGAATGGCTGATGAGTGAGGCCAAAACATAATACTGACATTATTTAGTATGTAAGCACTCAGGCACACTGCTGCTGAACTAACAGAAATGATTAAAACTGATATCTGAGATTGCTGACGTCAGGGTTTGTTCAGGGCACACGTTAGAAACCCCAACCTTTGATAAGAAGCTGTTTTAAAATAATACCTCTGTTTTCTTGCTGGCGCTCCCCTCTTCCTCTCTCCTGTCCTCGGGGTCCCGGCGCACCATCATCTGGAGTTCCTGCTCCTCAGGGCTTTTCCACACCTCCTCCTCCTGGGACGGGACTTCCTTCGAGTGGTGTGGCACCTCCTGCTGCTCGTGAGACCCCGTGCTCATCTCAGCTCTTCGGTACGCCAGTCGGCTTGGTGGACTCCAACGTTTTGGGGCAAACTTGACCATCTCATCCTCCAGCTGTCCTGAACCTGCCCTCTTTTTCTCCACAGACTCCCGCTTCTTTTGGTTCTCGTTTTCCGCAAAGTTCTTTGCTTCGGAATGCTGGTTGGGAGCCTCTGCGTCTGCTCTCTCATCTGTTGAGCAGACAAAGACAGTGATGTTGATTTATGTCTCATATATTTGTTTGCTCTCTCTTTCTTTCGCTTTCTCATTCTCTGCCTGACTTTTTATATGGATCCCTCCATCAAAAGGGCAGGAAATTATTACACAGCATCAGCAATGACTGCACTCCTTCTAATGAAATCGGATCGTGCCAGTTGGCAGGCAACACTCGACACTGACAGTCTCAACACTGCCCGCCCGGAAACGAAACTACAAAGACCAGAAAGGCTCTAACAATATCACTGTCACACAGCTGCACAATCATCATTTACTTGACCTTGTCCAGGTTGTTGGATCAGACTCGACTGTGCAATAAATAACTGCTTCAATAAACAATCTAAAAAGCTCCAGGTAAACACTATCTTTCAGTTAAAAGAGACTCTGAGCACCTTATTGCTACTGTTCACTAAACAATGTCAATTTTAAAGACATTTTGTGCTTGTACGTCTGGCACTTCACAAAGATAAACCTGATAAAATTTGAAAAAAAAAAAAAAATAGCTGGAAACTCATTTTAAGCACATGCTGCTTTGCTGTCCATCCAAACCTTAAATATACTGTCCACCCTCTCTCTCCGTCTCTCTCTCTCACTCTCTGTAATGTACTTGCTGTCCATCATACCTACTCCTGCCCTCATCTTACTGTCCATTATATATACTCTCCTCTCTGGCTTCTCTTCTTCATACACACACATGCACACATACGGGCAATGTCCATCATTTAATACTCTGTCCCCTCTCACTCTCCTCTCTCTCTCACACACCCCCCCCCCCCCCCCCTCTTACTCTTCTAAAACACACCCATCAGACGTACACATTTGCATTCCCGTAGGGAGTAGGGATTATGTTGTTATTGATTCTACATTCATCTAATGAATTGGTAGGAATAAATCATTAGAAACTATAGTAGCCTATTCAGTCCGCTGCTCTGTTCTCACAAATGTTGCTCTTCAATCAGAGTCCTAATGCTAGAGGTTCCCAGAGACGTCCCCTAATACCATTGTGCTTTCACTCTTTACATATTCACTGACATCACCTTCTTCTTCTTCTTCTTCCAGACTTGAGTGCTTCTCTTCGTCCTCCATCATGTCCCGTTTTTCCTCTTTCTCCCCCTCCTGCTCCTCGTTCAGTGGGTCCAGAATGTGATTATCTGGCTTCTCCTCTACCTTGTTGCTCTTCTCGTGGCTGGTGATGTCGTTATGCTCATGGGACCCCTCCTTTCTCTCCTCTCTCACAGTGTCTCCCTCCTCCGCCTCCTCCTCCTCTTCCTCCTCCTCCTTCTCTGCATCTCTTCGCTCGGCAGCCTCTCCTGGTCTCTCCATGGCAACAAGCATTGACCGATCTGCTGGGAGAAGGCAGAGGTGAGGAAAGGGTCAGAAAGAAGAAAGGAATAAGCAAAAGAATGAATGAATGTATGACTGTATGAATGAATATATTAATGAAACAACACAGCATCATGCAAGGTGAGGAAAGGATACAAATGAATGAATGAATGAATGAATGAGTGCATTTCATTGTTTGCAAGTGCTGCAACTTAAGAGAAACTGGTTAAAACATGGTATGTTTGCAACAAAATGATCAAAATGAGAATATGAAAGTAGGAGTCCCTAAAGTAGAATAAGTCCTTTGTGTTGAATTATTTTGGGTTCCTTAAGACCATCTGAAAACCCACAGAAATGCAGAACTCATGAAAAGCAGCTCTCATTTATTTTTAGCTCATGAGGAGACTGCAAAGTCAAACGCCACCCTTTCCCCTCAAAAATGCTTTATGGTAAATATACAAATAGCCCAGTTTGTCTCACAATGCCTTGAGGAAAAGAGATGTCTGCTGGGAAATGCATGACAGCATGCAGACCATGTCATAGCCTGGGTGGTTAGACTCAGAATAATGCTCATGTCTGTGTTACAGAAAATAAAGAGCTGTGAGGACACAAAGGGATTACAAAGAACTTGGGAAAAATAATATTCATATGTGACCCGATCTGCTGTAATGAGTTGGAAGTCGGCGTTCTATTTATTTAGATACGGGCCGATTATGTTGAGAAACATCACAAAAATAGCAATTTTTCTTTTTTGGAGACCAGATTAATTTTGAAGACCTTTTCTTTCATATAAGACCAAAAAAGAAAAATCGATATTTTTGATGTTTGTCAACATAATCGGCCCATATCTCAATAAATGGAACGCTGACTTCCGACTCATTACGGCAGATCGGGTCACATATAGGGAATGCAGAGGTAGTGTTAAGAAGAACACCACTTTTATGTGGGCTTCTAATATATCTTATATAATCTTAAATATTATAATAATGTACAACATAAATAATACATATATTTAATTTATTCCTGAAATGTGAAGTGAAAACACCCAACAATAAAGCAAATTCCCCACCTGCAGTGTTCTCCAGGTCACTGGGGTGGTTGATTGCATGGTCAGGTTCCTCCACTGGTCGCTTCTCACTTCTCTCATTGGCTCCTGAGATGAAGGAAGGTGCAAATAAATTAATGTAAAAAACTAAATGACAAAGGACATATCACACAGACAAAATAATTAAGGTCAAAAGCCTGGTTGTCACCCTCAAGAGCAATGTCTTGCAGCTCCTGGAGAAAGTTGTGGTGACGCAATATGGTCACGAGTCTGTCATCTGTAAAAGACATGCACACAGAAACACACACACACCTTATTTCAGTGGGCTCAGGGGTTCTATTTTTCATGCAGAAGTTTCAAACATGTTCTCATTGTTCCTACCAGCCTTATCACTGCAGCTTTCAGCAATGATTCCTTAAAGTTAATTGCCCTGAAATTTACAACAGTAGCCGTGCAATTAATCATCAGAGTCACTGGACATGGGGAGGGAGAGAGAGAGAGAGAGAGAGAGAGAGATTTGTTGAATTAAAAGCAGAGTTCAGCTTTTCCATTTTTGCTGATCTACTAAGAGTGCCGACTTGGCACACTCCGAACAACCTTGTTCTCTCTCGCTCTTTCTCGTTCTCTCAGGATCTGCTCTATCACATCCCTTTCACTCGGTCCTGTCCTTGTCCGTCTATGTTCTATGCGTGTGAGTTAAGAGGTGTTTTATTTCCCCACAGCAAGCATCCCATCCCTGTAACAACAGACATTCTGCTAATGCAGTGATTGATTTGCTGAGCGTCAAGGTTGGTCAGTCTTGCTTCTGTAATTGAATAATACAGGGCTGGTCATCTCTTCCAAATGCACTGCACCTGCTTCTGCAGAAAGGCCATTCAATTCTTTAAGTCATTAACTTTATGGTCTGAAGAGCACGCAGTCATGAATGAAATAAAAGAAATTATTGATTATGTCAAGGTCACTTTATAAGCAGAGCTATTTACTCTTACCAACCAAGCAATATGTAAATGAGGAACTACATTAATTCTGCTAATGTCATCCATTATTCAGGTGTGATGCACACTTAATTATTTTTTAATAAAGTTGTAGCTCACCAGTCCGAAGTGTGTCCAGGCACTGCTGAGACACTGGGATGGAGTGAGGTTTGGACAGCACATCTGCAAGTACTTCTACTATGCATTTGATCACCTATAACATGACAAAATATGACAGGTTTGACAATTCAATTTGATGTTTTCCTAGAATTTGTCAGTTTCTCTTATTGCGTAAACACAATACTCTTATTCTTCCCATTACTTATTTCTGCAAATATACAAAAACTATGCAAATCCTAAATACATTTTCAAATGTTTAATATACGGATGCTGGGTTAGTTTCTAATGTAATAAAATACAACTTACTTTTGGAATTTCAGCATCATGTTGTATCTCTTACATTTTCTCTTACATTTTTATAAATGCCTTAATGGCTTCAGCTCATGGTTCTCATCAACATAAGGATATCTTTCTTCAGCCAGCCACTCACACAATTGGCACAGACATACCCCTAAAGCTGAACGATCAATTCACTAAAGATCTGTCCAAGCTCTCCAGTTAATACAAGTGTGGAGTAAATGTGCTCATTTCATATTATGGATTGGCTAAAACCCAAATGTCACTAAGAGCTTTTTCTTGAAGTGTATTTATGTATTCTCTCTCTCTCTCTCTCTCTCTCTCTCTCTCTCACACACACACACAGCTGTTGTTTTTCTATCTTTGCATTCCCTTAACGACTAGATGTCACCAAAACCCTAACTAGCTTAGTTTTGTCTTTAGTTTTTCAAATAAATTTCCAGAAGAATTTTTTTAACTCGTCAAATAAAATGTCCCCACGAAACCACAAAATCTGAGGTTTTTCTAACTGTGAGAGGCAGTCAGAGAAAGGGTATTTTCTGAGCAGATAACTGGAGGTCAAGATTTTTTTTTATAACCCCCTTAAGAAAATATCAGCTTCTACAGAAACCAACTGTTAATGTACTGAAGTCATCTCGTTGAGTCACAGCTTCAACAAATGCATTTGCCCACACAGTTCCGGGCGCAGGCATGGCGTTTCTGTGGCTCAGTGCACCAAATTGGCTCGTCAAACGTTGAGATTCTACCAGAACTAAACCATTTCCAAATGGCCACTTTAAATTAATATGTGCTACTTGGCAATAGTAGATGATCATACCTTAACATCCTCATCATCCAGGTTACTGGTCGACACAGGTACGGAGAGAACTGCAGGAGTTGAAAGAAATGATCATCACATATAACACAGGTCAATATGGGTGATATCCTGCACATGGTCTACAGTTCCTCTTTTCCTAATGTAATCTATTTGTATGAATTATAGCACAATTAAATGAAAATTGAAAGTACAGTAATAAGAGTTTGAGTGCAGATTAATGAGCTCAAAAGTCGTTGTCATGGGAAAGACGGCAAGGAAATGAAAGTACCGAATGTGCATGTGTAAAATAACAGTATGAAAGACGCTGCCGCTGTCCTTGGTCCTGACTTTAAAGGCAAGATCTTTCGAGTTAGAGGAATGAGATGTGGAGTAACTTCACGTCGGAGAGTCATTTACTCACCGCACTTCAGCAGCACCGCGATAATAACGCAGCTCCGCACTACAGCCATCACTGCGATGTGAGAAAGAGCCGTGGATCTGCTTTAAAGCGACAAACCTCCGTGACACGGAATGATGGAGTCCGATTCTACCGCCTCTCTTTTAGACGAGTTAATGGATTATGGCCGCATTCTCACAATTTGTCCTCGCAAAGCGTCCAGTCAGACACACACGACATCACCTGGAGCCTTGTGGATGCTACAACTAACTAACTGCAACGGGGCCAGCTTTATATAGACAATGCAGAGGAAATGACATCACTGTTCGGATAAAATACTCCGTTTACCTTTTCCAATATGCCTTTTCAATGTTGGCAAAATGAATAAATAAGTAAAAATAGGCAGAAAGATGCTTTTCAAAAGCCTGCAAAGAATGCTGGAAAAATTAGACGCATTTTTTTTTTTAAGTTGTAAGAATACATTGATGGACCTCATTTTTGGATATATTTTGATTTCAGAATACACAGACCAAACTAGAATAAACCTCATTCATTCAACTGACTACAGTTTAAGTTACAGTTTTAACTTACAGTTCTGCAAGCAGCGTGCAATTCAATTAACCCCCCACTCCATTAAATCCATTAAGATTAATTATGCTCCTGAGAGCTATATCTCACAACACCACTGCAGAAAATGTATTGAGTGCGGTAAGTCGTATTTGAATAAGAACAACAATGGTGATCAGAAAGTGAATTCAAACAAGAAACATGAGCTGCAGACGTGGGGAAGGATCTATGGAAGGAAGCTTCCTATGCGAACATCTGAACATGCAATAAAATGTATTTATTGCGATTTTATTAGAGCCTATATTCAGTCCTAAAATTATTCTCACCTCTCTAGCAAGATTGTAAAATGAATGCTGATTAATTCTGGTTGCCTGGAAATGAATGCCATTTAATAAAGCTAATGAAGTGCAAATTAAGTGTAGAAGGTGAGCTGCTTCGTTTATTGTTCCTATTCACACAATGGACTAATGTTCTATTTTTCAAAGTGCGTCATCAAATCATTTTGTACATTTTGATACCTAAGGATGTGAATGTCATATTGTACAAAACTGAAATATCACGTCTACCGTATACGCCTACAGAGAATGTGCACAATGCACATCAACATTGGAATTTACTGATTTTAAATTAATTGGACAAGAAGTAAATTACTGTTAGTTGGTAAGGTTTTGTACAAACAAAGTGGGTGGATAAGAATTTAGAATATCTACATTATTTCTTATAGCTACATTGTTGCCACATGTGACGAAAGCTTGCAATAATTTGTACAAACTTATTTGCAGTATTCAGAAGATATATGACCAGAGGAGATGAATGAGATCTTCAATTTCCTGCAGTGAAGTGAGAGAATGTGATTATTATGTAAAGTTTAACAATTTCCCTGAAAATGATTTACTACAAGTTAATGTATGACTATATGGTTTATTTTCTGGGTTGGAGAAATGTAGTGGTAAATTTTATTGTCAAATTAACATTGCTTAGATAATAACAAGGTGATTGAAATACTTGTCCAACACACAACATTGAACTGTTAAACAATCAGACAAAATTCACAGACTACACAGGTCTTATTTTTCTTACATATAGATATATAACAACGGATTATTGAATTGGCACAACTGATCATCTTTATTAGCACTCCAACAAAAAAAGCAAAAAATACAACTAAATGTATAAAATAAATAAACCATGGAGTAAATGGATTTTATTCAACGTGTTTTTGAGCGCCCTCTAGAGTTAATTCCTTCTATGTGCTGTTTTCCCATGACAGCTTGTTAGGATGTTGTTATGCAATAATGCCGGATTTTCTCATCACACTCTTAAATGACACGTTAGACAGAGGTCAAGTCGAATATAATTACCCCAAAATGGTACATTAACAAAGCTCAAATAGTAAGCAAACTCAGTGCTGCCTGACAAGCATCTGCATGGCTCAGGTCACTTGACAAAAGTGGTATAAACCATTCATGTATTTTTATAATGAAAAATATCGTGTGGCATGTGCAGTTCTGTAGCACTGCCCTAACTGGATAATCAAATACAATAAAACACATTCATAGAACTGTCACCTTAATTAACATATCCAAATTACTCTTTGAAGTCTTTCAGTCTGTACGGCCTTTTGTGCATACATATAAAACAGACTTGCACAAATGATTTTTTTAACAGTTTTAATAAAATGCTGATCAGGCAGTGGTTCATATTTTTTCCAGTCTCAAATTTCCTGTTTCCATAACCTGCTGAGATTGTAATCAAGGAGACAATGACGTGGGCTGGCGTCACCTGTGGATTTTTGTTTGTTCTGTATAAAATGACTGAGCGAGTGTTTGCTTTAACAAAGGTGGCTACTGAAATGAATGAACAAATCGTTTACTGTCGAACAGAACTGTATGGTTATATTTGGGATGGAAAGCAATCATCTCTGATATAAAAGGCTTCTTCGGCATACATCAATCTGTGCACCTGCAAAATTACCATGATAATAGCAGACAATGTCAGTCCTGATTTCATCCATCTTTATAATAAATCTAGGACAAAACTGACAACACTTAATAGTCTGTATCTCTAACCCAGGCCAAAATACTTTAGCTCTTAATGACAGCGTAAACACAGATGCACATACACATCTTCCAAAAGCTTTATTCGAAGAGACTAAAAGCACATCTCAGGTTGCGGCATTCAAATGCAATTATCTCATTACTATGGGCATTAGGTAGTTCTCAAAGAGTCTGCCTTTAACCACACTTTCAAAAGCCACACTACTCTCCTGCCCAAATCGGCAGCTTCTTTGTTCCCTGACCATAATAGTGTTTGCATTCTGACCTCTGGCCATTTTTTGTTCAGATGAGCCTGAGTTAGCTCCTACAATTACCTTTCCTTGCTAAAGCAATTAGAGCAGCACTAGCGCAGGCTAAATGCGTCCTGCACCTGCTCTTCTGCCTGGGATGTGAAATGACGGAAATCCGGTTAGATGAATGATAGATAGATTAGGAAAATATCAGGTCTGTGTGCAATGATCCCATACTGGAAATCCGAAAAGTCTTCTTTTTCGTTGTAATTTATTAGGTTTTGCAAAGAGCAAGCAAAGCATTTTTTGGAGTTCTTACTGAGTTTTCCAGGTGGAGTGTCTCATCTCCTGCCATTTTGGTTCTCAAATTCCACAATGAAACATTTTTGTTCTGTCTTTCTTTGCTGAACTGTTCAGTGGTGGGGGAAAAATACAGTCACAGTCAAAAATAAAGTCACTGTGTTTCTGGTTTGTCACCAGTAGTAATAATTTGTAAGGTTTTATCTGCAGGTTTTATATGGAGGCCATGTTGATGGTCCACCAAACCAGAACAAAAGCCAAGACAGGAATGGAAGGGAAGAGCGGAGCCATGCGAGGTCCTGCTGATGCTGGGGGTCCGGGCTGTGGAGACTGACCAATCCTGACAGCATTTGGTTTTGTGTATATGTAGGGGTGGTCCTAATGAGTATGGAAGACACAGAGATGCTAAAATTATTAAAGTGATTGAAAATCAACTCAGTTATGTGTAATGGTGAAACCAAACAAATGTGTGAAAGTCAGTAGAGGTCATACCACAGGAGGGCACATGATCTGAATGGGAGATGAAAAACTCTCAACCATAAATTTCTCCCCTTCTGGTTGGAACTGCTCACAAGAAGAAAGAAATACAAAAAATGTGCAGCAGATACCTACAGCTGTTATAATAAAACTAAATTTTGTACTTGGAAAAACTGTCAAAATTTTTCATAAAATGATAATTTTGAAAAGACTGGAAGTAGATTTATCAACCATCTCACCATGTTGTTCCAAAGACCTTTGGCCAGCTCCTCGTGTCCTTTCATGGTGAAGTGGAAACAGTCTGGAGTGAAGAAGCTCATGTCAATCTTCCCATTCTAACATGGAGAAAGGTATGTAAGATATTAAACAACACACAAACACTTCAAAATTCAGTCACATATTGCTACCATTTGTGGCGTTATGAAATGTAAAATAATACTGTACTACAGCCACACTTAACCCAAACCTAATATGTACTAAATATTTTGATTCTTTTGGTCTTTCAAGTAAAAACAACAGAAAAAACTAAAATGTGAAAAAAAAAACCCAGGAATATAGCAGTTATACTTGTAATTTGAAGGTAGTATCAGGTCCTCAAATCTACCTACCTATCTGCCCACACACAATTAGTGTCGTATGTGTACTGTTCAGAATTTCATTCTTTTGGGAGAATGTGAAAACTATTCAGCATAACACATTTTAACACTTTCACTAGTTTCCAGCTATAATCCACTGCAGGATTTCTCTTACAGGAAGTCGAGGAGGGTCTGCATATTTCAAAAATGGCTGAAGAATGACAGCAAAGTCGTTCTTAAAGAACCGGTCACTGTACAGGAGCTGCTCCAGGGCATTCTGGGAAAAGAGAACTCCCTTTAATACACACTAACATATTCTAAAGGCAGCTTGTCAGTATATTCAACAGTTTCTTCAAGAAGAATAAGACATTTTATTCAACCTCATCATCTGATCAGATTTTCTTTGGTGTAAGAGTATACCCTTCTGTGTGTACATACAACACACACCTGGAACTGGAGATTGACCTCAATTAGTTCCTTCAGATCTGAAGAGCCTGATGCAGGTTTAACCAGACAGGAGCAGAACGACCTGGGACAACATGGATGTGAGCAAGGGATTTTAGAAAAGTTGAATTAACTCTTATTTTTTCTCTGTACTACTAAATTGTGGAAGATTGAATGAAGAATGAACAAAATATCAGCTGGTGATTACCTCTGGAGCAAACAGCCTGGGGTGGGTTTCTGCACCTCCCGCAGGGTCTCCATGGGTAATATCTGGACAACGTTCACTATCATGCGAGGGACCTGCACAGAGACAAAGGTAAGTTCTGCTAACGTACACTTGCAAAGAAAGTGCAAATGTCTCCTTTCTTTGTCGTTTATGCTTATACGGACTACACAAAGAATGGCCGGTTACATAAACTTGATGGCTCAAAGGATCACACATTCTGTTCTAAGGTTATCTTGCAAAGCCTTCGAAATAATACAAAAAATGTATTTGAATCTCACACAACTTAATAATCTTATCAACACAGTATGAGTGTGGATATACAGTTCTATAGTTATGGTGATGTCTCAGGAGTCCCTTCAAATTCCTGATTACCTCATTCATCAGCATCTCCAAGGACACAGTCATGTAGTGTATGAAGTTCTCCACTGAATAGAGAGACTGTGTATATAAATAGAAGAAAACAGATTAAGTTTGCCATTATGACTCTCCTGTGAGACTCTGGGTCATTTCACCATGCAGGCTTTCCTTTACACAGTGCACATGAAGATACACAGCATGATATGGGGACTGATGCTGTTTGTCTAAGTGATAAAACATAAATAAGAAATACAATAAATTTGATCTACAACCTTGAAACTAGTTTGAAACAACCTTCACCAAAGAATATTAGAGATCAGTATTTATACCCCGGGGAATTTTAATAAAAAGAGAAAACTCTTTTCACTTTTAACACACAAAAACACATTCCACAGTCATATAGCTGTTTCAATGTTCTGTAAAATACGTGACCTTGGGGTTTCAGCACTTTTTATCTGCACCAGGATATAGACACTACCTTGTCTTTGCAGTAATCACAGATATCATTCATGCCAATGAGAATGGTCAGCAGTTTCCAGTCCTCGTCAAAGTTGACACCCTGCAGTTACAGATAGTTAAAAAAGACCTTCTTATCTTCTGTATTCTAGCAAAGATGTAAAAAGGACAAGATCAGATAAGTGACTCTATTAGACCCTTCTACAACATTGTATTTACATAGAAACTGAAGCAATAGAGATGATGACAGAATTATCAGTAAAGTTCATGGTCACTCACAAAGCTTTTATGTAAGCACTGAGCAAACTAACGTCAGTAACAATGAAACTTGGTTTTTACCTCATATGTTTTCAGAGTATCAATTAAATGTCTTGCTTGCTCAGGAAGATTACTTGCAGAGAGAAACAAAATCACAATAACTAGCAAATCATGTGAGATGAAGACAAATTAATTAGATGAAGTCACTTAATTGAAGGCAAAGCAAAACAAGTAAGCAACTTATCACATGTTGAACATCAAAAATAATTTGTTTCAGCATTATATCATGCAATTGTACTCAGTAGTGTAACTGAGTGATAAAATGCAACCAAATATTTATAAATTAATTTGAAAATGTGTCTCAAGATGTACAGATCCCAGATCTATGCTCCCTCTGAATTGTCCCACTTAACTGGAGTGTTCATTTCTATAGTGAGACGTACAAGGTGTTGTGTCCTGTAACGGCGAGGTTAAAGCCTGTCTCACTCAGCGGAGCCGGAGTTCCATGGACAGTCTTAGTGGGAGCAGGGCCCACAACATTGGGATTGAAGAGTCTGAGGATGTCTGCAAAATAAAATGGATTAGATGTCAAAAAAACAAAGTATTCCACCATAGTTTGATTCTATACTATAATGTATGTGCCCTTTTCAGTGTTTTAGAGGAGGTCATATTTTAATCTCATATTAATCTTCAGTAAAGACTAGAGGTGCATACTTGCAAGAGTTATAACATCCTGGAAGGTCCCATGGCCACCAATGCTGAAAGAAAAAACTCCACAGATGTGCAATCAACATGTACAAATGTTTACAATATATGGGTTCTAACTCTCATCACATCCCACACTCTCCACTCAAAAGAAATGAATAAAACAATAACCTCCATGACACATGGCGGAACTCGATAGGGATGCCAAGGACCGTGGTTGCATTCGCACCAATAGCGGTCTACAATGGAGAAATACATAATTTATTTAAAGAATTAGCAATTAATGCATATGTCCCTAACCCTAATTTAATCTTAACCCTACACATAATGTAAAATAATTAATATTTAATCATTTTAAACCTCTTTTAAATTATACTTAAGTAACTGTCATTGATCAAAAATTTAATCTAAGCGTAAACATGCAATTTACGAAAGAGCCAAACTCACTGTGAGTGAATCTCCCAGAGCAGCAATGACTTTAATGTCTGCGGCCTTAACCATTTCAACTACAACACAAATAATACAAACATAAGACTATGCTCCATAAGTCTTTTATCCCAATAAAATATTTATAATTTTCAGTAATAGTGGTAGCGGATTATGGAATTAATACTAATTCCAGGGGAGCATACTTGAGGTGGGTATGGAGACGGATGGGTTCATGTCGGGACAGCGAAAAGGCGGGTGTTTAAAACTCGCCGGCCTGGTTTTCTCAGGATACTCCTGCCAAGAATCAAAGAAATATGTTACAGCCCCAATATTACAAGCAGTCTTGTTTACTAAAGAAGCTGCTGAAAAAGAGTAGCATATCCCACGAAATATTGTAGCATTGGCTATAATTTCATTCTTACAAAATGTAGCATTCAAGGCAAATTTTAATGAAAATCATATTAATGAATTCATAGTCAGTTTCAAAGTTGACACACACTATTCACACAGACCTTTTTTAGAGCTTCCTCACTGTAATGGCTAAGCCCTTCTTCATATTCCCATCTCCAATCATCCCCTTGAGTAAAAAAAACAAAAAACATGAAAAACATGTTTTTAAGATTCCCTCAGCACCACAGAAAAACCTCACAACCAAACTGTTACAATGGCCGGACGGGCAAAACCTGGACAGAACTAAATCCCCAACATAAACAGCAGATGTTTACATCATCAGCATGAACAGAGATGGACCACATAACACTCCTGCCCCCATTTTTAACCAACCTCCCTTCCTTCTGCCCTGGTTCAGACCCTGATTAGTTTCGAGCGGTTATTCACGCACCCGCCCGGCTCCAGCAGCTTCCAGCACTTACCTTTGACGGGGCAGGAGGCGAGTAGAAGGGTTGCCACAGCAATCAAAAGCCACTCCATGGTGGAGCGTTTCCAAACGGGCTCATACAATGGCTGTGCGCGCAGGGCAGAGTGGGACCATTATATCAGGGCCCCTTTATCTCACCCACCCAAAACAGCTGAGTGACAAAGTTCAGCCCCACTAACATAAAGAACGCAGCAGCCACACACGCGGTCGCCGCTGCACTAGCGGCCATTCACAACTTGGGACGGCTTTAACGTGCGGCGGGCGACACGGGCGCAACATGAGCTCGGAGGGCGTCACGTGGCCCGGAATTCCATGTAAAAATTTTAAAGGGAACCTCAATGCTAGAGTTGTGTTCACATTTTGAGGCTGATTTAACTCACAGACAAACAGACCTGATACTGATGGTAAAGTCATGAGAGGCTGGAAGCTGGTGCCATATTCTTTTATTAGTTTGTGGTGAACCATAGTAGGCATGATTAAAAAGAAAATGAAAAAGTGAATTCAGCCATACTATGTGAACGTATCCACGTATGGTGTGTGAACTTTCTTCATAATCTGCGGTTTGATATGAAACAATTGGATTAACGACAGGCGGCACGGTGTCACGTTCCCAGACGAGTACCAATATTCTCAAGTCATTACTTTCCTATACAAATCATCTCTTTACAGTTTTATACACCAAACATTCTTGTATTGCTAAATGCTCAGAAACCCCCAAAAGAAAACAAAATGTACACATGCTCAAGTCAAAATTAAACTTAACTTACAGCCACTCTCTCAAACCGATTTTAAAAAGGATATGCTGCAAGAGGACTGAAAGAAAAACTTACATTTAGGTTGGGAACTGCTTCAAAACATTGAACTGAAAAATACAGCACTTGCCCACACTCAGGACAAGAAAAGAAAATGGTTGTGTAAAGTGACAATTTTTAATATTTGTAAAAATGAACGTTATGTTCATTCATATTTCTAACTGCAGTTACAGAATGAATCAAATTTCTCAAATATTAATTGTCCAAAGGGGCCCGTTTTAAGTACTGTGAACAATTCTACTACTGTTCTGGCTTTGTAATAACTTAACCATCATAAATTAATTCGCAGAGCGTTTCAAAAAGACAATAATATACCGAGCGTGGCCCAAGCATGTCAGCCAACTCCACGCTGGCCAGCAAAACACTTAACAGGAGGCATGCTAATTTGTTTCTCTTTTTCTGGACAGTGTGAGTTCCAGTGTAATTCACTTATTATTCCACAAAGGCTTGGGACATTGAAACGTCCTAATGAGGCAAACAGCTCATTACAACACCAGCTAAACTGGCGCAAGGTCACATGGCAGCAGAATTGCGTCCTTGGCTTGTAGCACAGTGGCTTATAAAAGCTAAATAGATGTACTTTGCTTAGAACCCTTAGAAGCACTAATTAACAGAAATCAACCCACTTTCAGCTGGTGATACCCTGAGCCACACACTTCCAACATGTTAGTCCTTTTCAGTCCTCTGGTGTACTTTTATTTTCC
This sequence comes from Distichodus sexfasciatus, assembly GCA_032718565.1. NCBI lineage: Eukaryota > Metazoa > Chordata > Actinopteri > Characiformes > Distichodontidae > Distichodus > Distichodus sexfasciatus. The sequence goes on along the minus strand of JAVGVS010000022.1, from coordinate 3,465,617 downwards.
AGCCTCTCCCCGGTTTGGTAACTCAGACCAGTCAGAGAGCATCATGGGAGTCCAGACAGTTCTTTTTTGGAATTGTTGGGAAGAAGGATCAGTCCTGTAGCTGGGTGGAGGTAACAGCTGTAGTGAATCAGGAGAGAACTCCTGCATCATTCCTCCCCACCACAAGGGTCCCAAATGTCCGCTGGCTCACCCCCACCCAAATGCACTGCCTCTCTCACTCTCGCTCAAGCTGGGGGGCGGCCTGCTCCGGCTGGGCCGGGGGTCTCGGGGGTCCCGGGGGAACCCTTGGCACAGCTTGGTGTTGTCTCTGCCGGTAAGCAATTACTGTGCCCAGGAGTAGAGCTATAACGGTCATGAGGTAGAGATCCCACTCCGGACCGAGTAGCTGGTCCAAATCCACTTGAGAAACAAGCTCCTTCAGCTGAGTGAACCAGAGAAAGAGAGAGGAATGAAGTGAGGTGATAAACCAGTCCATATCAAATAAGGTGATGTCAGGATGTTTGTGGCTATTAAACTTTTTAAATGAAGCTCGCTACCTTAATCACACTCCCAATGATGTAAGCTAAGAGGTCAAATTATCCTGTTTATTACCACAGTCTAAAACAGCTGCACCATCAGCTTTTATAGACTTCATTTGCATACATCCTTTAGCAGTAATCGGGCTCATCACAAAATCCAATTATTCTGAAGGAATATCTAGAAACATCAAGATCTATATGTTTTTGCTCATTTTTATTTGATTGTCATTGCTCATGACAATTATTTAGATTTTTTTTAAATCTGTTAAAACTTTTTAAAGAAACATTCCTATCACACTCTTTCATTTAAAAAAATATTCCAGCTTTATTGTTTAGCATATTAACAGTGCAAATCAAAATAATTGTTTATTATTTGTGATTAGGTGTTTAATTAGTCATGATACTAATATCGATATCACCCAGGCCTAACTATGATATAATGTATGCCTGATTAAAAATCAGCTAAATTCACAAGCATACAGGCTGTATGGTCTATTTGTACATTAACACTTTAATAATTATGATAATATTAAAGATCACTAATCACAATAAAGTCTAGCACATCATACAGCCCCAATCTGTAAACATCTAATATCTCTCTCACACCCAGACTTAGGAAAACGTAACTGAAATGATCTCCAGGAAGCACAAAAAAATCTGTAGTGAAGCCGATGTTAACCTCATCTCAACATCCACATAATGTAACTACCTTCTAAAAACACATATTCAAACCTCAGAGAAAGTCATTTAAAATTATTATGAAAAATGATTCCTCAAGGCAGGATAAAAAGAACACTGTTGCAAAAGAGAACAATAAAATATAGAACTGAACAAGCTTCTTACATTTAGATCATGAAGGTACTGCAGAGTGTAGATGAGTCCTAGCTTGCATAGGGCCAGGAACACAGGCACCTGTGCATCAGGACTTGCCTCTGCTGCCATGTCATAGAAACGCTTAGCCAGATGGATGTCCTGCCAGAGAAACAGTCAGAAGTAAACACATGGACAGCTCAACAGAATCTCACATGCAAATGATAAATTTGCAGATTTCCAATTGTAAGCCACATACTGTCAGACACAGAGTTATAAAACAGGACCCATGTCCCAAACTGTGCAGTAATTACAACTTACAACAACTTACAAACTTACCAAATTAAAACAACACAACACAAATCACCACAACAACACTGCAAAGCATCCTCCTTTGGGGATCCGCAAGTACCTGTTTAATGCCGAGGCCCTTCTCATGCATGTAGCCCAAGTTGAACATGGCCTGGGCGCTGTGTTGCTGCTCTGAGGCCAGTCTGTAGTGGATGACGGCAGTCTCATAGTCCACATCCGTACCATAGCCATAGAAATGATAATCACCCAGTTTAATCCTCGCCACGGTGTAACCTGTGCACAGACGGGGTGCAACAGCAATACTTAACTATATTGTCAAACAGTGACTGGAGATCCATATTACATTTGGAAATCCTTCAAAAATAAAGATTTTAAAAAGCCAGAGATTTGATCCATTCCATATAAGGTGTTCAATTCAGAAAAATCCTACTGAGGAAAAGGCTACTGCAGTAATAAATTAAGGACAAAACTCAAATAGCTATGTGTGTGGGAGTGTTGGGAAGAAATCTCTAACCTTGGGCAGCTGCTCTTGTCCAGTGAAGGAGAGCTCGAGGGTAGGTTTCATTCTCACTGAAGATCCGAGATTGCTCTGTAACCCACAAACAAGCAAAGACAAATATAAGCATCAGGCCTGGTGTGACATCTCTCATACTTCCCGCTTCTCATGCACCACTTTCTGAGCACTTAAGTTGATGCAGTTCTTGCTGCAACAAATATTTTTACAGTTTGAAAGAAAGACAAGAAGTCTGTCATGTTCCAGTGCCTTCAAGCCAATTTCTGCCCCCACTGACACCCAAATCAACACCTTTATCATGTTGAGCATTTGGTGCCCCCTTGTGGAGCTGCAGTAACTCACTCTGGTCAAGAATGAAGGCCACGTTGCTCTGTGCCACCTCATAGCCCTGTTCGGCCAACAGCAGATACTGTACTAGAGCAGAGTCCATGTCTCCCTCCTTGTAGCTGGCATAGGCACCCATCAACCTCTCTGACCAGCGGCCGCGCTCACACACATTTTTAAAGAGCTAAAACACAAACATAAAACACCTTATTTTAAATCATTTTCATTTTATTTTTGCAAAGCACATTTAAAACACATCTGTGAATGATAATGCATTTTATATGAACATTTGGCCAGTTTTGCATTTAAATATAAAAAAAGAAAATCACATGCTTTTAGTTTTAAGTCCATAAAGAAGTGCAGTTATCATAGTTTTTTCTTTACCTGAGTCACCTACAAAATGCACGTAATAACTCTGTAATGGCTAATTACAGCTAAATTATAGTTAAATTAAATTATAATACATTCATACAGTTATTATAATAGCTAATTAATACATTTGATTAAACAGATTATAGTTTACTAACTTTGTCTCTGTTACATGAAATCATAAGAATCAGAAACCCATACAGAATTTTTTTTTTTTGCCAAGTGCATTGCAACATACAAAGAATTTGCTTTGGTGGTCAGTGCTAAAAAAGATAAAATATAAAAAAATGATAGATTAAGTGGTTCAGATATTGAATAAGTGAATGAAAAACAGAGAGGTAGGGATCTAACAACGTAAAATAAAAAAGGACACTCACCTCCACGGCAGTGTGGCAGGAGCGCATCACTCCAGTGCCAGTGGCATGCATTTGGGCCAGGTTGTAGAAGGCCAGGATGTGACCTGCTTGGGAGGCCAGGTTAAAGTACTTCAGAGCCTGCTTGTAGTCACGCTTGACACCAATGCCATCTGAGAGACAGGCAAGACACAAAGAATGAGAATGAATCACAGAGATCTATTTCTCATACCAACACCTACTGTTAAAATGACTCAGCAGAATGGCTCAGCTGTCACCAAGTTTGTTTTGGATATGCCAGAATGCAGATGCTTGTTTCCCTTGGTAACAATCACCCAGGCAACATGACAAAAATGAAGAAAAAAAAGAAAGAGGGGGAAAACAGAAGAAATTACACTGTAAAAGAAAGCCTTAAAGTCTGAGAAATGCAAGAGGCTGGGAACTTCTGTGCAAGGAACAGACAGAGAATGGAAAATGAAAAGCAAACACTGCACAGTGAAATCCAAAACCCATAAACACACACACTTACTATAATACATAGTTCCCAGCTGTAGCTGTCCATCTACCCAGCCTTGTTCTGCAGCTTTCTGGAAGTACTTGAGTGCCATATCGTAGTTCTGTAAAAATACAGGAAGTACCAAAATGAACACACGCTTGAACTATACAAGGCCAATACCCACAACGTATTAGTATTACAGGGTTTATGCAGGAATCCTAGTCGAATTTACTACCTTTTTTACTACCTCCACAATATTTTTTACTACCAACACGACATCGAGCAGCGGCCTTTTTTTTAGTGTCCTTCCCTTAACCCTAGCTCTTGGGTTATCCTAACCGTAACCCTTAGTCCCACCCTAATAAGGTCAACTTGACACTTCTTAAAACAAATGCCATACAGGCCAGCACCGCTGCAGAATCAGAATTCTGCTCAAATCCCTCCTACACACAGGCAGCAGAGGCTACATGCTGAGGCCTTTCACTCTGATCTGAGACCAGCTGCGGGCCTCCTTTTACACTAAGCTGTCTTATTCTTGCCACACGCAAAACATTTAGCAATCTCAGAGTCAGTGAACATGTTTTCGAATAGTTCTCCAATACCCTCATTCGAACTGTATGAGTGATGGTTGGCTGCGGTGTTCAGGCACCAGAGAACTTCAGCTCTGAGAGCTGACGTTGGTAACAGTAAGCTCTGCTGTCTGTCTGCTGCAGCCGTCGTGGTGCTAGTGGCACTAGTTTTCTGCTGAGGTGGTGTGATGGCAGTGTTTGTGCTCGTAGCTGACCTCAAGTTTACATTTCCCCTGGTCCGTGTAGCATCACAGAACAACGAAATAGGGAACTGCTCCCCCCGCACGCGAATACGCTGCTGGTGACTGGTGGATTCTCTGTGCGATTTGATCGCGGTAACGCCATTCCAGGTTTAATTTATTGTCTTCTTGCACACAGTGCAGAATGCTTCCCGGTCATTCCCCATGACCGTCTTAAGCCAGTGTTTAAATGACGGGTCATCAAGCCAAGTTTTATTAAACTTACATTTCCCCATTTCCCGTTTGTGAAAAACTAGAAGCGGCAAGTGGCTACTAGCTAATATTAGAATGTCTGCCGCGCACAAAATGGCTTGCCGCAAAAAATTCGTGGGCGTAAATTTCAAAGTCGCGCACGCAAATGTGAAACTCGAGAGCACAAAATTAAGAATAGAGTGCGCGGTTGTGATCATATTGCGCGCGAACTGTATTTTTCCTCTCACGAATGTCTTTTTTCCTCTTGATGTGTTAAATGTCCTCGCGCGCAAAGTAGATTACTGGCGAGCGGCTTTTTTGCTCAAGTGAGATTTCTGCGCGCGCGGTTTGAAACGGGGTAAGTTTTGGCAGTTTGGGGCGGGGTTTTGGCAGCCTCTGCCTGCGAAATCTATTGGCCGATGGCTCCTGGTCTTGTGATTGACTTGTGCATCTGTGTTTATGTTGAATTGGGGACAGACGCCCGCGATTTTGCACACTCTAGTTTTGGCATTGATGTGACGCCATAAACCTTTAGCAAATAGAATTTCACTCAAAATAGGAAACCTCATAGTCTGAAAAAATAATACCTATTTAAAAAAAAAATAATACCTCTAAAACCAAATTTAACACTTTTAATGGCCTTAAATTTGGCAGTTAACAATTAATTAAATTTTGATTTATCACCTTTTAATACTTTTTAAAACCCCGCAGACACCCTGTATTAGGATCCACATTATATGTATGTACAGTATAATAATATAAGAAAAAAAGACTATGTCAAAGCTTGAAGTCTGTCAGCAATAAACAAACAAGATAAAAACAGATGAGAAAACATGATATGGGACACTCACCACAGCAACCCCCCTACCATACAGGTAGGCCATGCCAAGTCCACTCTGACCAACCGGATTGCCCTGAAAATAATACCGTCAGTCAATACTGTGTCATTTAAATGCCAAATATGCATATTAGCCACACAACTACATACTCTCTCGGTACCCACTTGTTCTGAGGCCTTCTTGAAATAATGCAAAGCTGTCTCGTTGTTCTGGGGAACATACTCACTGCCCTCTGAGTACATCTAAAAAAAAATCAGAGTAATGGTTTATCTGCAGTTTTATACAACAACGTCGTCATGCATGAGTGTCTGCCGTCATACAAAAAAAGGGTGGGTACCTTTCCAAGGAAAGCCATAGCGTGTGTGTTTCCTGCATTGGCAGCTTGGTTGAAGTACTCATAGGCTCTCTGAAAACAGATTAGTTTGGTGAATTATAAGAATACGACATTACATAACAAGGGGGAAAAAGGATGTTTTAAGTCTAGATACCTGATGGTTCTGCTCTACCCCTCTGCCTCCATGTAAATGCAACTGGCCCAAGCCAACCTGAGAAACAGAAAGTAAAAATCAGTACATTACCACTAAGCACTATAAGACAGAACACAATGTGAACCATTTGAAGAGTATGTATAATGACAGGTTTTAGAGAGAATACCACTACAGTGATGGGGGAAGGAGAATGAGGTTACACAGCAAGGCAAGATAAGTTTATTTATGAAGGACAATATCATGAGCCCATTAAATGTGCTAATGTTAAATGTATAGGTTATGTGCAAATATCAGTTATGTTTTGGTAATAATTCTAGTTGCAGCATTTTTCAATAAACTGCAAAAAACCTGTCACAACATAAAGTGAGTGATTATTTGCCATTGTAAACACAGTACAGCACAGCACACAGCGCTTCACAATCAAATGTGACCTTTGCAATTGACCCCTCCATGTAGATCTGTGGGTAGCTCACATGGGCAGCATCTGTGGAGCTGCGCTTGGGGCAAGTACCTAGTATCTCAGTGGTACCTTTACCGGCCTGCGATTCGAACTGGCGACCTTCTGATTACTGGGCAAACTCCCTAACCGTTACGCCACCAACTACTCCGTAAGAAAGGTATGTTATGAAAGCTATGTTAACTGATGGACAGAGAAAGTATGTAACCAAGAGACAGCAATTACCTGGGCCTGTACGTCTCCTTTCTCAGCCAAAAACTGGTAATACTGGATCAGGTCCTCCTCCAGCATGCCACTAGGGGATCCTGGGTTCTCCAGCTCATCCAACAGACGAATCCTCTGCACTGCAGTTCCACCCGTCAGGGACACATCACTGGCCACTGCCATGCAAAAACCATTTAAGTGGCTACATATCACACAAATATATTGTGAAAAGCTTAAGCAGCAAAATCAAACAGATCTTAAAGTAACAATCAAAGACACTAACAAGCATAATGAACTGTAGCAACAGGATTTTTTTGCACACACATTATTAGTCTGGGAGAAAGATTCTTACCATGATTAGCCACCAGTCTGTAGTGAGTCAGGGCAGATTCACAACTCTGTGGGACACCAACACCTCCCCAGTATCTGTAGCCCTGTACACAGACATGACAGCATGTGTATTACGGTAACAATCTGCTCAAATATTTCACATATTGTGTGAACAGCTCACTTGTGATAATATTTCAAAGTAGACAATTTAAAAGGGAGTCATCCATATTTTATCACTGTGATTTTTGGTGCTTAAATCTAAGATTACAGAATAACCCTGAACTGCAATATAAATTCAGACCCTAGGCTAAGTGAATCACCACCTACACAATGACAAAACACATCTGATTAATTATTTAAGTATTGATCCAGTATACAAAGTAAAAGTAGCTGGTCTGTGCTAAAAGCAGTCTCAGAAAAACAAGAGTATCTGACCTGCCCCAAGGCAAACACTGACCTTGAGGCTGTAACTAAATTACGTAGACATCTGCACATAAAACACCCACAATGTTCTCTAACAGACTTCGCCTAAAGGAGGATCAGAACACAACCACATACGTCGCCAAGAAAAAGGCATCACTTTCTCACCAGAATCATGTGTGCAACCAGGTTTCCCCCAAGAGCTCCAAATGTGTAATACACCAGTGCCTATATTAAAAGACAATCTGTTAGCGAAGAAAAACCTGGTACTGTAGGAAACATTGTCAAAAAAGATGCACTGAATACATTAAAAAAAAAATCAAAAACCACTGAATACCTTTGCTTGACTGGAGTTCACACCTAACCCAGCTGCATATAGGAAACCAAGAGCCTAAACATGGACAGTATTGAAAGAGAAAGGTTAACATTAGGAAACTGCAATAACGATTTTGATTCAATATCTTTTATTACAGTAAACATCAATCAACAAAATATCCATGTTCAGTCATTTTAGAGACGACACATACTGTCTGGGCTTTGGGAGAACCCTCGAGAGCCAGTTTCTCAAAAAGCTCCTTGGCTTGTTCAATGTTCTGAGGTAAGTAGTCTCCAAACAGCATGGCATATGCCACCTTTTCCATAGCCTTGGTGTGACCCATGTTTGCCACATTCATCAGTCTTTCATATAATCTAGGAGGCAAATACAGGGGTAAGTTAAGTATTTCAAAATGCTCTCAAGCAAAACAGGTGTTTGTGATACAAAACTGGCACAATGTTAAAGACAGGCTTTTTTGCTCCTTAACATATAAATCATTTCTATTCTCCATAAAAACAAAACAGATATGGTGATCAAAATACACAAAACATCACTTTAGCATTGACCACACTGCTTTATGTTTTATGCAGCATGAAAGTCTATATCTCCATGTAGTAAACCATGATCACTCTTAACAAACACATTAATTTCTAGGAATAAAGAGTTGGAAACATCATTCTATATATTTCTCCACTTAAGCACTTCTCAAATCTACAATTTGTTTTAGATCTAGCGACAGAAAATGCAATAAGAGCTTTTTAGATACATCTTGTGGTTTATAAAAGCACTTTCAATTCTGTAAACCAGTCTACCAGAACATTTATTTCAGACTAAGCAAAGCAGTTATCAGACTAAACAGTACCCATGCCCATATCATTATAGACCCATCATTAAGGGAACCAGATGCCAAATACAGTGAGGTTTGAGGGCATAATTTGGAGTTTTCTGCAAATGCCAACACATTCAGGTGTAAACAGAGGATACATATTACTTTTCTAGTGCTCTGCATAAACAGTTTAATTTTGCTGTTTGATATGTTGTATCATTCTTGTCAGTCAAATACCCAATCTTTTGTCCAATTTTCACAAGCATTTAGTTTTATCACCAAACCACCTAATATTATTGAATCAATATTTTATTATTTCATTATTCATTCGCATAGCGAGCTGGCAGAACGAGAACTCACTCTTTTTTCTGGCTCTTCCTGCTGGTACTGTTAATGAGCTTGAGGGTGGACTGGTACTGGGCCTCTGCCTCCTCCGCTAGCTTTCTCTGTTCTGTCTGCTCTTCCGCTGCCAGGGAGAAATAGAACAGGACTTATTTACACATATTCCGTGAATCACTGAGTAAGCAATATAAGCTTTTCCAAAAAATATGGAAGACTGACATCTCTAGTCCAAGGTGCAGATTTTATTTAATGAATCAGACACACAGACCCCAACCACAGTCTAATATTTACAGCAGACAGTAATTGTTTATAGGAAACACTTGCAGGTTCGCACACCGGTGTTCATAACCAAACACAAGCTGCATGTCAATTTTCCCTCTCACAGTCATACTGAGTCACAGCAGGTGTTAGATCTAAATGTAACATGCAAACTCACTTTCGCAGAATCCCCATTTCTTGTCGCTCTCGTAGTCATAGGTGGTTGCGCACCACAGTCTCCCGTCCCCTCGGCCTTCGGTAGTGCAATCTGAATACTCTTTCCCCAGGAAGAGGAAAGGAAACAAGCAGGGTTCCCCAGAGGCTGTGCCACCTATTGCCACAGGAACTACACCAAAATGGAGAAGCCAATGGGTGACAGACACATTATTCACAACACATAGAGGAAACAAATTAGAAACACGGATGTGCATGAATGAGTTCCGTCTCTCAAAAGTAACAGGAAACATGAAAACAGAACTTAATGTATTATAAAAACACAAGACCCTACAAATATTACATGCATTGAGAACCTCAAATGGACAAAATCTTGCTCATGATGATTATTTCAATTTTTTAATTATAAAAAAACAGGACTCTGTCCTAACCAACATGGGACAACATCTGTGTTCCCTTAGAATTATTTGAAAATCACAAAGATATGCACGCTTTCATTAGAAAAAAAAACATCCCAGCTTTAATAAATGAGCATATTTACAATAAAAATTTGGTTAGTGAACTAGGAGGAAAAAACAAAAACTCCAAAACAAAGTCATTCATCGAGCACATTTTTGATCACTTGAGGACTTAAAGAGCAACAAAAATATAAATACAGAATTTCAGTAAAAATGTTGGTCTAGTTATTTAGTAATTATGTAGTGCTGCCCAAGATAACATCACATAAAGTGGTTTAACAACAAACGCAGTACATACTCATTTCAATGCATTATATATACAACTGCATTATATGTACAACTGATGCAGAGATATGCATTCATATTGGCTGGTAATAACAGCAGCCAAATTATCAATGAAGCCCAAGCATGGACTGTGACTATGAAACTGTGTATAAATACTTATGTAACATCTATAATTTGTGATCAAAAATAAGTTTTATCTAAAAACTCACAGGCCTTAAGACCAGCCTAAAGCAAATGAAGCACAATTCTAAATCCAAGCTAAACTGGCAATATGCCTTGAGTTCAGATACATTCTATTCATGTTTACTCACCTTCTTTAGGCTTTGCTTCTTTTGAAGCAGGTTGGCTGGGTAGATTCTCCTCTTCAATCCACTCAACCTCATTCTCTGTCCTCCTGCCTGTCAAATCCTCATCTGCAGTTGGTGGAGCTTCCACGGGTGAAACCGAATGTCCCGCTACTACTCGGGTGTTCACAGAAACCTCATCCTCTTCTGCGTTCTGGTCATGTAAATCCGAGCAAAGAATATGGAGGCTACTGTTCAGTACAGTTATAGCAAATGCCCTGAATTTCCAATTTTTGCATTTTACTGTCATTGTTTCTAAAGCTTAAGTGTATGTGAATCCACTGACCAACTGGTGAGCTGAATAAAAACAAATTATCTGATCAATCAAATCTAATGGCTCAATGGAAAATAGAATTACACCAAAAGTAAATAAAAATCTAGAATTAAGGCAACTTTTATCTTAACATAACATGCATTTACACAAACCTGTGATGACCCAGAGTCTGACACATCATCAGCTTCAAGATCCACATCTGTAATGACGATGTAATGTTTCATCACATGCATTCAGTTCATTATTTTCAACACTTTTCAGCATCATTACCTACATAGTCAACTCAAAAGGGAAGCATGTGCAGGAAATGTCACAAACTCAATCTCCCATTGCTTTCAATTAAAATGGACTATAACAACAATGATATATCTAACGATATTTAAATCTACAGCCATGTCCTCTCTTGACCCTGACAGGTGACAGACGCACAACCACAGCAATTAGGATTATTATGGACTTATTTCACCCCGGGAACTGTCTTTTTTTGCCAATTGAAAACAGGCAAACGACTAAGAAGCCTTATGGCCAACACAGAGAGACTCCAGAGACCAATCACTTAACAACTTTTTAAATTCTAATAATACTAATAAAACTGAGCTCATACGAACTCTATCAAGACACTGTCCAACGCTAAACACAGATGCACATGGATAAATTACGCTATTGTAATGCTTTTTGTAGTGGGTATAAAGTTTTCTCCTACGTTTATAATAAGTCACCGTTTTCTTAAACTTAATTAGTTCTGTCTGAAATAACTTGCGTGGTCCCCAAAGTGAACCAAGTTTACATTTCAAAATATGCATCTGTGACAAATAAAGAATCCTTGAATCTTGACTCACCAGCTGTCACTTTCAGGGTGAAGACCACCACCACGATCAGGAGAATCCAGGTCTTTTCAGAATAACGTATTTTACGTTTAAGGCCCATTACACCAGCAAATTAACACACAAGCCCGCTATTAATAAAGCTTTGTGAATACGATACGTTACGTCAACTTAAGTACCGAGCCATACGAACAGAAAAATGCAGCCTTTTAGTGTCGGTTTTCGCATAACCCAACCGAGCTAGTTGTCTACTTAATCCTCTTAATGCTAAACAGATAAAGTTCTGTCCCCTTATATCTATCACGACACCATTTCAATCCAGGACTAGGGACATAAGCAAGCGGATAGCCTGTTAGCTAAGCAACATTAGCCGGCTAACAAAACATTACGTTAAAGCTAACGCGTAACGTCATCCGGTATTAATGGTTTGGTTGACAGATATGCATTAAATCTATATTCTGTGAAAGGAAAATTCCGCCCTAAAATTCTACCAGCTTCCTCTCCAGAAAATATCTTTCAAAATACGGCTAGCTGGCTAACTTCTATAAACTCGGGCAAAGATACTAATCGCTCGTTTGCGTAGTGGCGTTCTGCTGCAAGATTGCTCCTTACTCCCTACGTAGTGTACTTGTTAGGGGTTAAAATGGTTTCTAAAGTATTGCGTAGTGCAGTCTGGGTTAAACAGAGTGCGAATGTGAAACGGCCTCCCTATCTATTATACGACTACAATCTTTTTAGACAATTTATGTAGTTAGGGCTAAAAGTTAACAGTACATACATTTTGGTTAACTTGGAATTGTAAATAGACAATATTTTTGAAATCGACTCCACAGTAATTTTACAGGTCTTCAAGATTTTAAGACTTAACATGAATTACGTGTTTCTGAATTGCTTGGCTGAAGACTAAAACTTGCAATGACTGAATTCTTTCATTGACAACAAGCCCTTGATGAGAATGAGAAGCAAGAAAACCACTCTCTGAATCGACACTTCACATTCTCCGTAAGTTTGATCTGAATTTTAGTCGAGACCAAGTTTTTTTCGAATCGAGCCGCACTATACGTAATGCACTACAAAGCGCTTAGCTCGCTGTTGGAGACGCGCCCACAGTAGCTGGCCGTTGACCCTCGACGTCACACACGTCGTGTCCCAGTCCTAAACTTTAACCAACCAGGAAGCGCAAAGGCTGGTAAGAACCAATAGATGACGGCCAGCAGGCGGCACCGGCCAATCAGATGCGCACACACCCGAGTTTACGCGCTTGGGACTGCGCGAGTGGAGCTGATACGTACACGACAGCTTCCATTAATAAAAATGGCCACGCCTTCATAACAGCTGACACTTTCTCAAACTCCTGATATGACGACTGTAAGCATGCACCTGGTCGTACTTGTTTGATATTTAAATCGAAATTTACAAAAAGATAAATGTTGTAAACATTATACAAACAAAACAACGACATATTCATGACATTTTACATTTAATTCTGTTGTTTGTAAATGGAAAAAAGTCATTTCTTAAACAGCAAAATGCACTAAGGTGTTTTTCTTTAGCTTTGGCACTGTGCAATATCAACATTTTGTAAACATGACAATAATATTCATCATTCATTCATTATCTGAACTGCTTAATCCCAACTGGGGTCGCGGGGGGGCCGGAGCCTATCCCAGGACCTTCTCACTGTGAGGTGGCAGCGCTAACCACTGCACCACCGTGCCGCCCACATGACAATAACAGCTACTTATTATTTTTGTTTGTAAAAAATGAAAGTGACAAGCGAACAACTCTCAAAAATATGTTACAATATGAGAGAGCCATGTTGAGTATTTTCTCATACTGAAAATAATCACTCTGGCCCAGAAACAAGGAATTTGAATCGTTTTTGTGTGGAGGCACCTGAGTTGGTCAGACCCTGTAATGTGTTTACTTCATAAACAAGTATTTCAAATGCATCAAAAACTGTACACTTCGATCTGTATTACTGTTGAGGTTATGGAGGATAGCAGGGAACAGTTTTGGTTCAAAAAATCCGGGCCCCATAACCAAATGTCTGTTTAATGGCATCAAAGTAGTATCTCTGCCAGCCCTCTTTCATCCTCTCCTCCTCATTTGTGGGAACACCAGTAGCTTCCATAGCCAATTCTGTCTCATCTCCCCGGTCAGTAAAGTTGAGAGTAACAGTTGAGTGATGTCCTGGTGTAGAACAACACACATTTAAAATGAAAACAGAAGTAAGAGAGAAAGAAGTCAGATGTAGAGAGAATTATATACATAATACTTTATCTTTAAGCAAGACCTTATTAGACATTCACTTATGCCTATTAAGGTCATTTTGTTAGCATGTTTATTAGTTATTTATTAAAGTATTAAATGAAGTTCTAATGTAATCCAGTTGTAAAATGAATATGCAAAAGTAACAATTTAACAAATACGCTGTAAACTGCAAGTAGTGATTCATTTTTTTTTTACTGTATATTAAAAGCAACCAGTGTTGGGAAAGTTACTTTGGAAATGTAATGCATTACAATTACAAGTTACCCTATCTAAAATGTAATAGTAGTGTAACTATTTCAATTACTTTAACAAAGTAATGTAACTAATTACTTTTGATTACTTTTGGATTACTTTTCTACATTTTGAATTATTTCTCTCAAGTGTCAACCATTTTCAGTTTTTGAAACCTGGTTAACCTTACAGCATTACTCAACCTGACTGCTGTCAAAATCCTTTTAAACTCCCTCAGCCACAGCCATGTCGGACTTCAACACCTCAACACCGCTTTACTGTGAGATCATGCTGATCTTTGAATACCTATGCCTGCTAAATCAAATATTTGACATTCAACATTTGGTGAACATCACTGAATAAGCAGTTGTCTATTCGTGTGGGATTGATTGTGCATATGGCGTCTGCTCACTACAGCTAATATTTATTTCCTGCAATGGGCTAGGCCTACACTGTAGTTCCTATCTGGCATTGCAGGCCTCCTCGCAACTGCAGCTCAGACTGCTTGTAGGCTGTAGATCCAGCAGCAAGTGGGTGTTGCAAATTCAAACATGATAAGAGAACCAATTAGACATATCAGAATAGTATCAGATGTTCAGCTGTAAATGGAGGATGTTGTGCACAAGAAAAAATGGCAAAACAATAATATTATTAAACATATAGCCAATGTTGCTGCAGAAGATATTGAGAGGTAACTGAAATTGTAATCCTGAATATTTCCTGAAACTAACTGTAATTTAATTGCACAATTTTAAAAGTAATGTAACTGATCACTATTACTTTTATTTTGTAATTACATTACATAATTTTGTTACATGTAACTCGTTACTCTCTAACACTGAAGACAACCTACCGGCAGGCCAACCGGAAAATCTCCACCTCATGACAATTTTCTGGTCTGGTATCTGAAATTTAGAACAGTGCAAAGTTGGTACCAATAAGTAGCACAGCATAATGATTTATATTCGGTAGTCACACATAAATTTTGCTCTTACCAGCTCAGCAAACTGTCCATGCACATTCCCCTCCAACAAGCGAAACTGACCTCCCCTGACCCCTTCTACGAAGGCGGCAAGGTGTGTGAAGGCCTGGACCATCTAAATCATCAACAGTACAACATTAATTCTGATATGCTCATTTGTAGACCATCAGTGGAAGAAGAAAAAAGCACAAATCAATGTTTTCATTAGATGACTATGAAAAAATTCTAAATAACTAAGGAAAAATAACATTACTATGAAAAAAATCTTAATTATAAATATGGCCAATTCTGATTGAAAACTGAATATCATTTTAACCTCCTGGTTGAGGAAAATGCGATAAAGCTCCTCTGGTGAAGTCAAAAAATTCTCTTTCAAGCTGAAGCTGACAGTGTGAATTTTTATTCCGGAGCTGGGAGTCGTACTTGTGCTAGAGGAGCCAGCCTGTTCATGGAAATCAAAAAACAACAAACACTGTTTTTTCATACACGTAAAATGTTAAGCAAGGATTGATTGTCCAACAGCATTCTGGCACAACTCTACCTGAGTTTTATCAAGTTTAACTTGAGTCTGCGGCTGCTGCTTCTGTGTACTGATGCAGTTTGCAGTTGGTAAGATCATTCCTTGGGAGAACTCTATCATTACAACAGAAATGTTATTTTTTATTTGGTTTATATGTGCGTAAGCAAAAGATGGATTATTTTAAGCATGCTCACCTTTTTTCAGATGGGAGACATAGCCGCCTAGGGCCAATTTAATTTCCTTCTCCCCCTCCTTCTTCATGAGAGCAGTCAAAGGTGTGGAGGGCTGGTCTTTACATGCCCTAATACATATCTGTGCAAACACCAAAAGCAAATACACAAGATCTGATGACGACTTCAGCCATCATACTCCTAAATATCCTATCAGATGACTTTGGATACTCACATCCAAATCATCCATGTCATTTTCATCTGAGAGGTTCAGGATCTCAACATTCCCCTTGTACTTAATACCAGCTTTTGAGGTTCCTAAAAGAAAACGATATGCAGGTCAGAGTGTAACATGAACAGTTTCATATGAAAAGACATGTGCAATCATCTCTGCTGGCAATGTGGACACTGGAAAATGACTACCAGTCCATGACGCATTAATGGTCCACTCGTAGAAGAAGATGAGCTTCCCTTTGCGGTTGTTAATGGAAGCCTCTCCCTCTATCTTGCTAACGTCAGTGATTTGACAGAAGCCATCTTCCCCCTCCACGCGAACCCTGAGCAGAAGCTCATTCAATATGTCCTGCGACCAGCTGGTGACATCACGCTCTGTCCTATAATAATATGCATGATAAATAAAGATTGGTAATGCCAGAGATGTGAAAATCTGGCTCTGGCAAAGTAAACTCCAGTCAGGTTTTCATTGCTTCTGTTCAATTAACCAGATAAAATCAATGATTATTCACAGCCTGCAAATTTCAAAAGGTTCAAGCAAAACTCTGACCAGTAGATTGACTCAGTGAACCTGGATTTTTACACCACTGTGTTAAATATACAGTACCTCTGTTGAAAAAGTTTAGAAACATGCAGCAATAAAAGTTTGGGCTGCACAAAACTGACACTGCCAAATTGACTGCCCAATTAATCATCCTCAGAATACTTCTAATAGAAAAAATAATCATTTGTGTTATTATGAAGGGAAGAGAATATGCACAGAAATTATGCATAATAAAAAATAGGTGACATTAGCCTTTTTAAGTGTGAACCAACCTTGAGTAAATTATGTTATATTAGACAGAATTCACTTGAGAACCATTATTATTCCTTTCGTAGCAAAAATGTAATCAAAACACTTGCCATTGCCATGTAGCAATTGGCCATATCCCATCACGATGGGAAAAAGGTTTTGCTGTCCTAACAAAAAGATTTAGACATTATAACTAAGCAATAACTGAAAGATTTCCAAGCAGAAGGACATACTGTGTGACATGTTCTGGAAAGAGTTTTCTCAGACGACTTGAAATCAATGGTCTAGAATAGGTGGAATAGGCAGAACTGGTTTCCTGGCTTAACTGAACAGAGAATAATGTAGAAAAAAACCCTGACAGGACCTGGTGATGGCAGATTTCCAAACATCTGTGCAATGGTAGTGGATTTACCAATGCACATTATGCAAAGGATATGCAACTCAAAATATAAGAAGCAGAATATTTTCTCTGGATTACTAGGCCACCACCACTTGTGTTGTAAAGTTTGCTCTCCTCACACACACACACACAGCAGTGGCCAGTCTAGCCATCTGCTACTCCTGTCTCCCCATGACAGTTTCTAAAAATAGACTCTTCCCCCTTTAGACTTTTCCAGAGATTTCTAACATGCATCTTCATTTATATTTCTATTAAAATAACAGCAATAGTAAAAGATGAAAACTAGACCAATCAAGCATGCATCTTGTCTGTGACAAGAAAGAAAAGTGTCACACATAAGTAAAGAGGTCTTCTCATGCGAGACATCCTCTCTCCCATTTGACATCTCCGTGTATACTGTGCAGCAGTCTGTGTGTGTGTGTGTGTGTGTGTGTGTGTGTGTGTGTGTGTGTGTGTGTGTGTGTGTGTGTGTGTGTGTGTGTGTGTGTTAAATGCTGTTTAATTCGCATAAACGTACCAATGCCAGTTGTTGACGTTGGTGGCGTCCGCTCTCTCCTCCACGATCCAGCGAGGATCCCCCTTTCCCCACTTCGCCATGACAGACGCGCTGAAGAGAACAGACGCGCTGAAAAGAGAGAGAGAGAGAGAGAGGGAGCGAGAGGGAGCGAGAGGGAGAGAGAGAGGGAGAGAGAGAGAGAGAGAGAGAGAGGGAGCGAGAGAGAGGGAAAGAGAGAGAGAGAAAGGGAGAGACAGGGAGAGAGAGAGAGAGAGAGAGAGAGAGAGAGAGAGGAGAGAGAGGAGCGAGAGAGAGAAAGGGAGCGAGGAGGGAGAGAGAGAGGGAGCGAGGAGGGAGGGAGAGAGAGAGAGAGGAGCGAGGAGAGAGGGAGAGAGAGAGAGGGCGAGGGGGAGAGAGGAGCCGAGAGGAGGGAGAGGAGGGGGCGAGAGAGAGGGGGAGCGAGAGGAGGGAGAGAGAGAGGGAGCGGAGAAATGTGGGGGAGGGGGAGGAAAAGAGGTAGGAGAGAGAGGGAGCGAGAGGGAGAGGGAGAGAGAGAGAGAGAGAGAGAGAGAGAGAAAGGGAGAGACAGCGCGTGTATGCGCGCGCGTGTTTGGAATGAGAGGGACTGATTGAAAGAGAGCTATCAAACTACCTTTACTCCTTGACGGGAGTAATTAACTCGAACAATCACACTAACACCTACAATTTAGATTGTAAATAGTGTGTTCGATTAATTAATTAAGATTATTAATACCAGTCACGTCGCTAATTCTAAAATGATAATAAAAACGTCATATGAATGAGTACGAATAACTACGAATAACGAATAACGAATAAATAAAGTATGAATAACCAATAACAATCCTAACAGAACATCAATGAAATGTTTAAGATTATGCATAAATGCATAATTTAAACCATAAAATACTAAATTGACTTGTTCTATTTCTAAGTGACGGCGTTATTAAAGGCGTTGGTATGTTTAAATGGGCTCGAGGTTGCCCTTTTAGGGTTTTTGAGGGATTCATTCGAGTTAAGTCGTTTTTCGACTTCACTCGCGTTTCTGGAACCAAATAGACGCCCTTTTCTCAATTTCTTAAAGGGTTACTACGCAATAGTCATTAAAACTCTTAGTTTAACTTCAGCCTCAGTAATACTTTATTTTATAAAAGTTCAATTTTCTTGGATCTACATTTGGGTTGTCTACAGAGTAATATAATCTGTACGCGTGAAGAGGGCACTATAGTGTTTTACTTCTTATTGTCAATTATCTTGTACGCGATAAAATAGGAATGCGCATTCACAGATTGTCCAATAGATGGAGCTGCAGGAAAACTCTTTCTGGTGTATAATTACAAAATATACTTGTTAATTTACATGTAATTGATCTCTTATAGCCTTTAATGATGCTGCTAAATGATAAACAGAGAAACTCAAACTTTTTAAAGCTATACAGCAGATGCCTTATTGTGATCTGGATATTAAAAGAGCAATTCATCTTTGATCAACTAACTTTTCAGTCTTGATGGCTTGGCAGATTGTAATGTTTCAAAGCATTTTATTTGATGTCTTCTTTTTTTTCTTTTGTCTTTGAGTCTCTAGCAGTGCAGCGCATTTTGTTGAATAGTATCACACTCAGTTATGAGGCCCATCAGACCTTAGTACCTTCCTGAGTGAAACTGCAGTTAGTCACGACTACCTTTCAACAAGCTTCAGTGTTATGAGTTGCATCATAACTGAACCTTCTTCCTTTAAAAATACTCCACATCCGGTGTCATTTTGTATCTGTGTCAGATATTTGTGTAATTTTTAACTTTTCTAAGAAAATTAATCTAAATTAAGATAATGAAGAATTTTAAATGATAAAAAAAAGATAATAAAGTGTTGTCCTCTAACATACTGTTAATTAATTAGCATAACTATTGTTGTATTGTATTGTATTGCTGTTATGATAACCTGTTATTATTGTGATTGATATAACCTACACCTTTGGGTCAACATTTGTTCATTCATTTGTTTAGCTGAATTAAGTTTCCTTCAACTATGTATGTGACAAATAAACAAATATTTAATCATATTAAAATAGCGCTCATAATTAATTGTATAGGATTAAAATGCCCAGTCATTAACAATGTTTGAAATCTATAAATATAAGGATTTCAGAAATCTCAGTTGTCATTTAAAGGTTTGAAATATTGTGCTACAAAGTAATACAACAACCATGATTATCACATTACATTTCTAGTCACTGATGATGTGATATTAGGACTGAGCTCTGTAGGGATAATGTACATGAGACATCTCTAAGACATTAGAGAGCCTGAGCTTGTACACCATTCAAACCAGCCCCACCTTTTCCCTTTCCACCAGTCATAAGAAACCTACAGAGGGCGTCAAATCAATTATTTAAGGCAGAATGACAAGCACCAAATGCACTCAGCCACTTCAGCTTCTAAGCAATGAAGCAACGGAGACAAAGGCTATAACCCAAATAATACTATGCTATTACTATAAAATAATACTATGTTAATTATACATGTTAATAGTGTGTCAGTACCGTATGTACTTACTTATCATACCCCAGTGTTGTGCTTGACAATGGAAAAAATAGTTGAGGTGAGATCAAGATCAATCCACCCATTTCCTCAGTCCAATTTATATGAAAATATGTATTGTGCATGTTGGGAAGATTTGTCTTGATACATTTGACTAAAATGACGTTATTTGACTCCAAGATGAGATATTTAGTTTATGTGTTTCTATTTAAAGAAACTCATGTTAAAAGAGTAGTACATTCACACCCTTTTTTGAATTAGCTCTAAGCAAAGCATCTGAAATTCTGGGCCTCAGAGTGCTGTTGCTAAGGTACAGTGAGGAAGACTTTTCTGCTGCACTGTTGTTATTCGGTGGAACAGGCTGGTTCCCCTACTATTCTGACTGACTTTGTTCTTTTTGGCATCTGCCATCAAGCAGAGCCAACCGCTGCGTATGGCCTGCAGGAGAACTGCAGGGTGCTGCTTCACTCCCTCTAGCATCCCAAAATCCTGTAAAGGGGGCAAAGGTAGAGACGTGTTCACAGAGAGAAACTGGCATTTGAAAAATTTCACAACTTCTAATTGGCCTCCTTTGAAGCTGGTGGGCTTGCATGCATGCATTAAGAAAGAAACAGACAGAGATGGAGAACTGTCTACATGGTTGACTGCAGCAGTCACCTCCATATTATCTGGTGCTGAATTATTAATAAGACAGGAAAAGAATGTTTATGGCAAGCATGTGGTAAGCAGTCTAACTAGACTGGGACTCTACTGCAGGCGGTCTTTATGAAGTGCATTTTGACTACTGTAGGGTACTATTGAACCATAGTCCATTTTTGGGATATTCTAATTGTACCAATTGCACCAATTTCAGGGTGGTGGTGGGCTAGTAGTAGGAGGTTGTGGGTTCAAATCTGACTCCAATCTACATCTAGAACTACATCTAGCTCCTGGCCCTGTAATTAGGAAATGCAAGTGGCACTGGATAAGTGTCTCAAAACATAATTATTCTAAACCTGTTGACACTGCCATTAATAATAAAATATAAGCATTGAAAGTCTCGATCTCATTACAAATTTTATAAATAAAGAGAGGTAAGGATGCACACTCACAATGAGGTGCTGGCTAGGAAAAACTTATAAGATTAATAGCCGCACACTAATTAATTACACATTAATTTCTTTGTACATTATTTCTGACGTTTCGGACCCATGGCCTTCATCAAGGCTTGTTATACAGTAGGGAAAATAAGTATTTGATACATTGCCAATTTTTCAAGTTTTCCCTCTTACAAAGAATCGAGAGAACTGTAATTTTCATCGTAGGTACACCTCAACTGTGAGAGACAGAAGCTTAAAAAAGAAAAATCCAGAAAATCACATTGTATGATTTTTAAATAATTATTTTGCTTTTTATTGCATGAAATAAGTATTTGATACAATAGGAAATAGAACTTAATATTTGGTACCAAAACCTTTGTTTACAAATTATAGAGGTCAGACGTTTCCTGTAGTTCTTGACTAGGCTTGCACACACTACAGCAGGGATTTTGACCCACTCCTCCATACAGATCTTCTTCAGAGCTTTCAGGTTTCGGGGCTGTCGCAGGGCAACACGGAGTTTCAGCTCCCTCCATAGATTTTCGTTTGGGTTCAGGTCTGGAGACTGGCTGGGCCACTCCAGGACCTTGAAATGCTTCTTACAGAGCCACTCCTTAGTTGCCCTGGCTGTGTGTTTCAGGTCATTGTCATGCTGGAAGACCCAGCCACGACCCATCTTCAATGCTCTTACTGGGGGAAGGAGGTTGTTGCCCAAAATCTCACAATACATGGCCCCATCCATCCTCTCCTTAATACGGTACAGTCGTCCTGTCCCCTTTGCAGAAAAGCACCCTCAAAGCATGATGTTTCCACCCCCATGCTTCACAGTTGGGATAGTGTTCTTGGGATTGTACTCATCCTTCTTCCTCCAAACACAGCAAGTGGAGTTTATACCAAAAAATTCTATTTTGGTCTCATCTGACCACATGACCTTCTCCCATGCCTCCTCTGGATCATCCAGATGGTCTTTGGCAAACTTCAGACAGGCCTGGACATGTGCTGGCTTGAGCAGGGGGACCTTGCGCACGCTGCAGGATTTTAATCTATGACGGCGTAGTGTGTTACTAATGGTAACCTTTGAGACTGTGGTCCCAGCTCTGTTCAGGTCATTGACCAGGTCCTCCTGTGTAGTTCTGGGCTGATCCCTCACCTTTCCCATGATCATTGATACTCCACAATGCGAGATCTTGCATGGAGCCCCAGTCCAAGGGAGACAGTCATCTTGAGTTTCTTCCATTTTCTAATAATTGCGGCAACAGTTATTGCGTTCTCACCAAGCTGTTTGCCTATTGTCCTGTAGCCCATCCCAGCCTTGTGCAGGTCTACAATTTTGTCCCTGGTGTCCTTAGACAGCTCTTTGGTCTTGCCCATAGTGGAGAGGTTGGAATCTGATTGATTGATTGTGTGGACAGGTGTCTTTTATACAGATAACAAGTTCAAATAGATGCAATTAATACAGGTAATGAGTGGAGGATAGGAGGGCTTCTTAAAGACGAACTAACAGGTCTGTGAGAGCCAGAATACTTGCTGGTTGGTAGGTGATCAAATACTTATTTCATGCAATAAAATGCTAATTAATTATTTAAAAATCATACAATGTGATTTTTCTGGATTTTTTTAGATTCTATCTCTCACATTTGAGTTGTACCTACAATGAAAATTACAGATCTCTCCATTCTTTGTAAGTGGGAAAACCTGAAAAATTGACAGTGCATCAAATACTTATTTTCCCCACTGTAAATTTTAACATTCAAAACGGATTAATTTGTAATTGTAGGTCTATTAGGTTACGAGCTACTACAATCGTGCAATACTATTATGTCCTAGTGTTCAGTGCTTTTGAAATAGGTCTGTGTTTACACATAGTTTTAGTTTTACTGTTTAGATGACTAGAACACAATCATCTGTGCTACTGGAATCCTATACTTGGCTAAAATATAGATCCAACCTTTTTGCTAAGATGTCCCTATTATATTTAGTTTATCTCATTAGCATCTTAATTTGGAGACTGCCTTTTAAGCACCTTCCATTAAGAGCAAGCTGCAACAAAATGCAAGCTCCTTAATGTCACTGGATAAGACAGCCTGCTAAATGCCATAAATGTAAATACTATTATTCTAGATAGATAGCATTTGTGCACAGAGTGAAACTTTTGTATAAAAACCACACACACAGTATAGGCTTATTCAAGTGAAATTTGAAAGCTGGCTTTGTAGAAGGCATTACTGGATATTTCCACCTTCACATAGTTTCTTGGTGCACCAATCCTTAATATTGACTTAAGAAGTTTGCAACACAAGACAGAAAACATTCTTCCTTTAATTTTTTTATTCAGACATACCGACCTGCTACAGTAGCGTTGCATAGAATATGACTGATGCAAAAAGACGCTTCATTATTTACAGAACAGAAAGCTACAAACCAAGCTACAGACCAGACTGAGCACAGAGTCTGAAAACAATGCTATTCAGGATGCAAAGTATTCAGTCCGTTATTTAAAAAACATTTTCATATAAAGTTAAATGTACTATCATTTGCAAATACGTTAGACAGCGCTTTATGTTCATATTGCACTTGGGACAAAAGTGACATTTGAGGTTTTCTCATCTTACAATTTCATTAGGATACTCGATTAGTTTGGTAAAAATGGCCCAACTGTAAATGTGACATTTAAAGCTCATCATTCAATGTCCAATGATTTGAAAATAATCTTAAGATTATTCCATGAACACATGTTCACTCTGATGGTGTTAATGGTTGGTTTTAAATGAACATCTTGTGCAATTGGTGCTTTACTATGAATCTTTAAAAGGCAGTTCAATAGTTAAGCTCTGAACATTAAAGAGGAAAGATGTGTGCTATGAATTCATAATGGCATTGACTGAGCGCCATACAAAAACAATCAGGTATTGGTTTGTAATTAATATCAAATTAAAAGAAAAAGAATATGGTCTGAAAACAGTGAGGGCACACCTCTGACTAAAACAGAATATTGACTGAAATAGGGAAATAACTGTCTGATTACATTTCATGGACATTACAACCATAAGGCTAAAAAACTTTTTTTACTTCAACGCAGTCAGTCATTTCAGTGATGGAACAATGTAAGGAGCTGCCAGATTTAACTGCCTGGTCCAAGAAAGATAATCTGAATAAGAAACACTCTAAAAGGAACCTCACTGTCAGATTTAGCACAGTTTCATTCTTTAACAAATACTTTCAATTATAAAAATCTTCATAATCTGAATTAACTATTTACAAACATTATGTAATTATTACTTAGAAGAGGCAAAGCAGAAATTCTGCTACAAACAAATACATTGCCCATGAGACCAAAACCTACATAAAATTCTTCACTCTTAAATATATGCAATAAATTCTCTGAATCTTTGGTCAACAGACCAAAACAAAACATCACCACACTTGCAAAAAATAAATATACAAATATACTCATACAACAAACACAACTAATAAGCTTACAAAGCTTAAAAAGCTATGCATTTTGATACACAGCTCTCAGCATCGAAAATAGACCACCTGGAAAATGCTGATGGGTGTTTAAGTCTCTGGTGTAACTTCTTTTTTGTTTTACACCATCTCAAAGCATGTTGCTTCAAAATCTGAGTGTAAACTTCATTAGGGGTCAGATTTCACTGTGGCTCTGCCTGTCTGGGTAGAGTGGGAGGAGAGCAGAGCTGGGGGTGGGGAGGATGTTTTTGAGCCAGAGTTAAAGGAAGAAGGGGGGCGAAAGCAGGTTGCTGTTTACGACAAAAGATCTCCCTAGAACCAAGCACAAAATAATCAGCCTGTTCTGTCATTTCTGCAAATATAACCGTCTAAACACAGATTAGTTGGAATGTCCAAATTAAACAAAACGATTTAAAAGACTGTCCCAATTAAGCCCTAAAAGTTAAACCTTGAGATATTCAGAGATCTCAGTGATATGTCTCAATTCCTGAGTCCTGAACGTGGAAGATGTTCTACTCAGTGGCTTTTTAACTCTTCCCCAAACTAACACTGATGGCTGGGAGGAGAATGGAGCCCTTGGGGCCCCTTTTGGGGGTGGGGCTTGGCACTAACAAACACACACCCACACTCACTCTCTCTCTCTCTCTCTCTCTCTCTCTCACACACACCAGCTGTTGTTGTGAAACTCTGAATGTAGCCTTTCCACAAGCAAGAGCCTCCGCGTGACAGGAGCTTCAGGCTTTAGCCCCCTCCTCCTAATCTCTGCTACTCTCCCCTGCCCTTTCCCTTCCCCCCTCATCACCAACACCAAGCTTATGCCATAGAACTCTTCAGTCACATAGCGCACGATTATCGGGGAGGGTCTGACCGCTTGACACACCTTCCAGCACGATTTGTTTGCAGTTCCAGATGGATTTTAAACCATACAGGTCCACGACAGAGCAGTGCAACAGATTCACTATAGACTGTTCCTTAACTCATACATCCAAAAAAAGCAGGAACATTTTAATTCAGCCCCATTGCACGGTTGGACTCTGGCAGTTTGATCACAAGACAGGGAGCCAACAGACATCCACAATCATTGTTGCGACATTGCTGATCATCTTTGTGAAGATTTTTTTTTAGGGACGGGCACAGACGTGTACAACATCTGAAGAAATGGCTTCGTTAGGAGAATATTACCGAAGTATGAAAAAGAAGAGCACAATCAGTATAGAAAAGATAGAAATAGTGGGGTTAGAGAAACAGGTTTAGGCAAGCCCATTAGCGGGTCCACAGTGTGCACTTCCACCGACGCCAGTCTTCGTCCTCCACTGCAGGCACTAAGTTCATTTGAGGGATTGAGCAGAGATCTGACAATCAAGTACATGGAAACAAAAATAAAAATAGTTCACAAAAGAAGGACAAAACATGAATGATCTCCAAGCATAAAATAAACCATTCCTTCCCATCTAGCATCCAAAAAGAAGAGCAAATGCTGGACAAATTCTGAATGGAAAGTAAGATTTTTCGTGACGTTGCTTTGGGCTAAACGCCTATGAGGTTTAAGTCTCTTACAGGCTGATACAGATTGTGTCCAGTTAATTTATTGAAGAAAAAAAACAAACAGTTGTAACGATGATGGCTGCTGTACAGGGAAAGAGCTTGCTCTTGGTTTGAGAGGTAGTGTGAATGTTGAGTGTGCATGTCATGATCCACCATAATTGCCTATAGTAAATATAATGCTTGAGAAATATTTATCGAATTAGTCCTCAAAAATAAAATTTGTTTCTTCAAAAAGCTAGACTGTGTCCAGACTATATATAGTCCTCCATATATTTGTTATCCACATTCTTTCTTTTTCCACATAGTCCATAGGAGTGACAAACCATTATAAATAAGTCTCACAATGGTAATACTTTGTGTTGATTTCTCAAGTCCCTGCATACCCATAACAGTTTGCTTAAATACGAAAGATGGTCACTAAACCATGACCACCAAAAGTCATAATAATGTGCATTCATCCTACAGTGAGTGTGTGTCGTGCCAGTCTTATAAATATATCAGTTCTTTGTATAAAAATAAATAAAAATAGTTTTCTTTAAAAAAAGAGGGAAACATTTCATTATCCATATCCCCTTGAAAACATTGGGATGGCTATCCGTGGTGGTTTAGGAGCGCACGAGGATCTCCATGATGTGGTCCAAATCGTTGAGGTCAGAGAGGCAGAGCTGCAGAGCGCTGTTAGAGGTACAGCTCGAAAAGTTCTTGAGGCTTTCGTCTCCCGTCCCAGAGGTCGCGCCAACTCCTCTCTGCACCGGGAAAGCCAGAACCGAGATTTCCGACGGGTCATACATGGACGTATCGATATCTTCAAAGATGTCATCCAGCGGTAGGTCGGTCAGGTAGCTGGTGGAATTTGTGATCTCGAAGGAGCCAAAAAGGGAATCTGACGGCCTGTTGTCAACCTCCACTGAGGCAGGGATATTAAGCGGCTTACTGTCATCACAGTCTAGCTGGCTCTTGTCTTCCTCGCTAGGTGTCAGGAAAGAGGAAGGAGACAGTGCTCCAAGGAGGAGCGGAGGGCAGTCTAAGGACACGGGTGGCAGCTCGGGGACATGCCGTGGGGTGGGGGCATGAAGGAGCGAGGGGGCGGGTGGGGCAGGAGGCAGGCAGGTTCTCCCCTCTAGTCTCATCTCCTGCTGGATCTGACGGAGGGTGTTGGCCAGCAGAACGGAACGATGGAGGCTGGGCTCGGCACAGCGCTGGCAGCTCTGCAGTTTGTCCAGGCACAGGTCCAGCACCAGCTGCCTCTGCTGGGGGTACGGCAGGTCCAGTACGGGGTCCTCGCAGTCGTTCTGCTTACGTTTCACCCCGCGGCCCAGCATGTACCTGCAACAGGAGTGAGGGAACGGCGTTAGTCTTGAATTAAAAAAAAAATAAAATCAAGTCTCTGACCCCCTTTAATACTGTGGAAATTAACATCAAGTTAACATCACAATTTTAAATTGTAAATGTTATACATGTTTAATATTTATAAAAATCTAAAAATCGTCTACTGTGTACACTGAGAACATGCTATTTTTGTTCCATACACCTAGTAACATTATATTTGTTCAGTCAAAAATAGAAAAAAACCTGTAATTTTGTGTTATACATTATTTCACTTCGTTCAGAAAAGGCTTGAATTTCAGTCCTAGTTAAAAACCTCTCAGCATTATGAAGGTAGGGCCCTGTGATTTCCAAGATGTGGAAAACACAGACGGAATCGCAGAATTCAAAATGGAATCTGTTGTAAAACGTGGAATGTCGTATAATTCGCTGATATTGGTGTGAGGGCAAAGCAAAGCAATGGTTTCTAATCAATTTTGGCTGCTGCAACCCCCTGTACGTGTTACCTGTTGAGGTGGGACTCAGCTTTCCACACACACAAACAGACACAGAGGGGAAAAGTCAACAGTCAGCTATGAAACACTCGCTGAAACACCGAAGTCCTCCAAAAAAAATTACGGAATTCGAGTGTTAGTGCCAAGTTTAGAGCAGAACAATACCCAAATGATTTTTATGAATCGAAACTCTTTTGTAAGTTTTGCCAGCGCACGATAGACTGCACCCGCAAGAACACGCTATGACCACATAAAGTTAAAAAACTCACATCAGAAACATTTTGTTCTGCACGAAAAAATTGTTTTTTGTTGTTTAGAGCTAAATGTTTTACAAAAGTAGAAAATGTTCTGCTGAACCTCAGCACTTTGTTGAAGTTGAATAACAGTGATTTAAGGTGATTTTTTTTCTGTTGCATTGTTCTTTTTTCCCATCCACTCCATAATTAGACACTTTTTAGGTGAATAAATATGATAACGTGAAACACAGATTTCAGAAGAATAAAAATGGAAAAAACGGAATTCAGGAAAAAATAAAAGGAATTTAGGAAAAAACTAAACGGATTTCATAGGGCCCTATGAAGGCTTGGTGGAGCAAAGTTGTCAATATTCACAAATATCCACCACAGATAACAGTCATATGCTCTTGCTCTAAAAAGGCGTGTCTGCAGCAGCCAGCACCTCCATTACCACTGGTAAAGAAATGCAGTTCAAAGGTCAACTGCTTATCAACAAATATGAAATCCACCCATAACGCACTGCATTTTTATTTGCTAGTTTACACAAGGCAGTCATGTTCACTGAATAGCACGTGCACTCACATCCTCCCAAAGGCAATGAAATATGCCAAGAATTAAAGATGTATCTGTTAATAGTGGAGCAATAATTACTGACAAAAACAATTTTACAATTTGGAATTAATGTCCGAATATGATTTTATTCTGTATAGTAGCCGTCCATAGCTAGTCTACGTCTACAGACATCATGCGTTCAGAGCAGTGTAAATGGAAGGGATGTCCATCCCTCTCGGCTCTGGCTATAGCGTGGGTGGCTCAGCCTCCTTCATCCATCCATCACGCTGTTGCGCGCAGGAAGACGTCCCCCGCAGCTCCGGCCGCAGAACCGTTCCCTTTTACTGCAGAGAGCATGGGAAGCTGCAGGGGCCCCAGGGAATCTTTCACTTCTGCTCAAAGCTGAGACGGATACTTTAAACTGCTTGTTTATTTCCTGATGGTGTTTAAAAATTCTGAATCTTGGCTCCTAGCTCAGGTACAAGTGACATGGTTTAAACAGTTAAGCATGATTGATTAAAGCAGTTTTGCTAGTCCATCAGATACAACAGAATACATTTTCACATAAATTTTCCGCTTGAACGGACATGTGATTTTTCAAAAAGGTATGCACAGTTAATAAAAACTCAGAGGGCATTTATAGAAATGAAATGTCTGGGCTGTAGTCTGTTGAGCAGCTCTCAAGTGTGTCATGCCGAGGCTAGTGGTTATATAACTATCCATGCTAGCGGCGCGCGTCTGGTATGTTCCTGTTCAGCTCTATAGGTGCCTTTTCCTCCCTCAACAAAGGAGTCACAAGGCTCAGAAAGGAGACCTTTATTCAAACACACTCCTGTATCGCTGCACATTTCACAGCTAAATTCCAGAAAAGAACAGACAGCAAAGTTGGAAAAGGAGCTGCACAGTCTGCAGCTTGTCTCTGTCAGCAACAGCAAGCTATAAATGGAACAGGAGCGCACAGAACACCAAGTCTATGGCAAAACAACACATTCCACATGCTTTAAAGCGATGAGAAGAGCAGAAATCATTTCATTAAAAATGTCTGCTTGATGTTACATAGAATAAAGGCATCGGTTTTGCCTTGGTCCTTTCTACTGTACCACTCCAACAGACGTGGATGTGGCTTGGTCCCTTGTGTTAGTAAGTGTGATTTCAATTGGGCCTCAGTCATTAGACTGGCCTCTTTGGTCTGCTTACCATGGCAACGGCGATGGACGAGAGGCTGGGGCTTGAGTGGCATGCGAAACCTTCTCCTATCTCTCCCCCCCCCCCAAATTAACATTAAGCAATCCACAAAAAAAACCTACAATCTAGTATTGCAATTATCTATATAACAAGCTGATGAACTCACACTTCATTAGAAACTGAACCTGCTCTCAGTTGGAGGAAAAAGTTTTGTATACCTCTTCCTGTATTCTTTTATGTGAAGAACATAAAAATGTTCAGAAAACTTAAATTTGATACCACTTAATTTTGGAATATGTCAAAATTGAGGCAGAAGGATACTGGCAAACTGAGGAGTAGCAATGACCTTGATATTATGGCATGGCACAACCCTGAGGACTGGAGTCTCTCCACTGCCTAGAGCTAAAATATGCACACAGCACATATATTTCACATATACTGCAAGATTCTGCAATTCCTAAGAAGACTTCTCTGCATTATTGGGATTTATGGCACCTCTAAAACATCACAAATAACAGAGTTTGATGAGAACACACAGCACACAAAAATCTTGTTAGTCGGAGGTCATTTACATATTGCAATATCCTGCAATGCTAGTATTGGAAACAAAAAATATAATAATGCACCCATTAAAATATAAGCGCACCCTTGCACTAATAACAAGCAGGCCATTTCAGGGTGAGTCATTTCAACTTCAGAAAAAACAAAGGCTGTTTAGTACTTTATTTTAAGTTTTGCAGGGTATCAACGAACATTTAACTGCAATAGCTTCATTACAGCCAAAAGCAATTTAATACTGATAGAGCTACCCCTGCTGGTACTGCACCACAAGGAGTATATTTGTACAGGAATGAGCCAGCTACACAGACAACAAAATAAATCTAAACAGAATGTAGCTATTTACTTGGCTGCTGTTGTGCAGAAATGGTTTCATTGTCATGAAAGACGACATTTTAAATCCAAGCTAAGCACAACATCATACTGGGAGTGAGGCAAACAATCAGGCAAAAAATCCCCCCAAACCAGTATACATTAAACCACAGTCTAAGACTATAGCAAAACAAAAAGGAGGCAAAAATGAAAAAAAAAAATAAAAATAAAAAAATGCAAGTTTAAAAACACAAAACAAAAAAGGCTTTAAGCCAAAGAGGCATAAGGAGAAGAGAAGATGAGAGGAGCAACTTTGACCACAAAGCTCAAGTAAACATAAAAACGCAAGCAAATATGAGAAGAAATGAGACTGGGGAGAGACTGTGTGGGAGGGAAAGAGGAGGCGGAGGCACGACTTACAAATCCTGAACAATGAGCCAATGGGCAGACAAGCAAGATACAGGAAAGTCTTAATTTGGGCAATGCCAATAGAGCTGAAGGAACTGAGTCATGAAGGTTAGTCACCTCGCCTAAAATTGAGGAAGGGCCATTAGTGGCTATATCGAGTTGTATGATATTATCAACTTAAAACCACAATTCTTTACTATTCAAACAGTCTGTAGATTGCAGGAGGAAAAATGGTAGACTATATCTACTTGATTAAACTAAAACAAGAGCTCCTGATTATTCCAAAAGTGTGAAGCCAGTGAAATGGCCAAATGTAAAGCAAACTTAACTTTAACATTTGGGTCCAAATCGCACACATTATTTCAACAAATTCACTACCTGACCTTTAACCAGTATGCAACTTACATATTCTGTTGCATAAATAAGTCAACTTCATTGGTAATTAAGGGGAAAACATACTGTAAGTGCTGCTCAAGTATTAAAGCGAAATAACTCAAGTCCTAAAGAATGGAAGTAACTGGATGACAGCAAAATAAAATTACAGGATTTACTTTGACGATTTAAAGCAATGAACTGTTTAAAAGGACAGAGAAAAATAAAGCCACATGGGTGGGAGAGAACTGGTCACGTTTCTGCTCACCATCAGCTAGCGGAGGTGGTCAAATTGATCCTATTACGCAACAGATCGACGCATTTCTACAAACTATTTGCAACAGTCACAAAAACAAGAAAAGACGTGAAATGTTTTATACCACACACCAACACCATAACCGCATTATCCTCAAGGTAGAGGTCCGATTCTAGTTAAAACAAAAACAGCCAACCTTCATCTTCAACAACGGAGCACGACCAAGTAGTGGGACTGTGTGGGTTAGCGAACTGGGCTAACGTGCTAACAAACTATCGCTAGCTGCCTACAGCGGGTATAAGCGACTAAAGGTTACTGCAGACTCCAGTCAGTTTTGGTGAACTTTAACATGGATTGTGAAGGTGTTCGTCGTGAAGGACGTGGTTCTTTTTTTTTATTTACCTTGGCGAGGACAGGGCATCTTCGTCGCCGGGTTCAACTTCCTTCTTCAGGACAGTTACGGCGGTATCCACATCCAAGCGACACATAGAGGCGGCGTGAAGAGCTTTTCTCCTTTTCATGGATGTCTCCAATGGTGTAACGTCCCTCTGACCCATACCATAATGTTTCGTTCAGCTTACGCTGGTCCGACAGCGAGCTGTGCGACCCAAACGAGACAAACTCCCGACAAAACGCGCGGGTACGTGCCGCTAGTCACCGAGACTGCCGGATGCGCAATGAATTAGCTCAGTATCTTAGCACAGCTCGGCTAGCGCGCGTCTCACGGAACGGTTAGCTACAGAACACACTCGCGCACTGCGTAAAAGTGAAACGAATATGCTCGAGCTCTTTAAATAGTCGCTACATTCTCTCGGTAGGTCTAAAAATAGCTGTTCTGTGTGGACTTAAGTCGCCGACTCGTATGTTTCGCTGTTAAGCACGAGTTTGAACATTCTTCGTAAAACTGTGAGCGTGCGCACCGCAAGAACCGATAAGCAAAGTCTCTCCACGGCGAAGAAGCTACGGGAAAAAAAAGAGCTCAGCTGATTGACGGTGGTCAGGTGGGGGGGCCCTGATTGGTCCAATGGAATCGCGAGCCCGCCTAGTAACGGCTTATGATTGGTGGAGCACTTTTCTCCCCCCGTCGACGCTCATTCTCATTCGCTGTCTTCAAAAGCCCACAGACCGAAAACGTGACTATCTGAAATACTGTATGTACGGTACAAACGGGTCGGAGACATCACTAGTTTTTTCCCCTCCAGATATATCTTATAATCAGTAATTACGATTAGAAATTGGATTAATTAATTTGGTGTTGCAACAAGGTGCATTTAAATATATATATATTTATCAAATTATATTTAATAAAACAAAGTAAAACATGTAGCATACGTAGTATTTTTCTATGCGTGTTACACACTTTTATTGTATTTAATATACCTTATATACTGGAGCAAGCTATTTCTGTCATCAGTGAATAACCCAAAGCATAGCTGGAGCTGGGGATTTAAAGAGTGACGTACTGAGTCACGACAGGGTATGACGTCAGTCACGCTCGGGAAGAGAGACGGTAGAACGCTCTTGCTGCTCCTCCGCACGTAGGTTCAACATAGAGCCCTAAGTTGCTGCAGACCTCTCTAAATACATTTTTGTAAAAAGGCGCTCATATTGACGCGTTTCATATTTAACAAATGCAAAAACGTATTTTACAGTTTATTCGGGTTAAACCCAGAGTAACTTCACTGTCACGTTAGTATGAGTACTAGGATATTTTTTGTTAGTATGTTAGTTTGTTAGTATTTTATTACTTATTACTGTTAGTGTTATCTTTATTATTATTATTAGCATTTATTATTATTATTATTATTATTATTATTATTATTGTATATAAATTTCTTTTTTTTTTTCTCTTCCTTCTTGTGTTCTTTTCTCTTTTTGTTTGTTGGTTTTGTTTTGTTTTATTTTGCTTGTTTGGACGTCTGTAATTCCCTCAGTCAGTCCCCCTGTTTTCTAAAAGATACGTGAGAGCTTGTATAGTTTAAATTTACTCAATGAAATTTGTAAATTAAAAATAAAGTTGTCCTCTGAAGAGGGGGGGGGGTGGCGGGGTTAAAAAAAAAGTATTTTATTACTTATTTACTTACACATCACGTTAAAATAACATTTCGTTTCTGCCTAAAACCACTTATTCTAAAGTCTGGTAATGATACAGTCTTAACTGTAGGACAAAACACAGGAAAACAATTCAATTGTACCTTTTTATTAAAAATGTTATAAAAATGCTACAATGTACATATAAAATGTTTATACACTACTCTAGATTTAGGTCATATTTAAACTGTGAAATTGATGTAAGACTGAGGGTGATGACGATCCCTCAAATTGACATACTGCTTACATAAATCAAATTTCTCAACTGAAGAACTCCTTTCAGACATAACCACATAGTTTGTGTAACATAAAGACAACTGTTAAACATAAACCCTGTCCTCTTTCCAATTCTGCTGAAAATACAAACAATACTGTATTTTAAAGTGTGCTGAAACACTTTTGTGCATAGAAAGTGTATTGCGACACTCAATGCATAGGATCAGAGAAACAGTATAGCTCATTATGCAGGGCCTAGAAGGCTGTTTGGACATCAGGTTGCACCCGACACCTCATATCTATTCTTTCACAGATCCAAAAACACTATTAAAAAGTGATTATTTGCTTCAGTTGCAGTCTGCTTCCATAATATATAAAGATGGCCCAAACTAGTCCTGAAATCGCTGACAATGTTTCAATGTTAATTTATGATCTTTAGACTTTAAAGACCAGATGTGCATCAAATAAAATATCGGGAAAAAGACATGCACATCTAAACGCAGCCCAAGTGACTAACAAAGCACCTTGCATTTCCATACATGTCATTCTAAATTAGAAATTATACTAATGACTAGTAAATGCCAGATGAACTGACTACCAACTGCTCATGATACTGGACTTCACCAAGCGCAAAACTTGGGTGCAAAGGGTTTAGCTGAACCAGGCCCATGGAATCTCATCAAGTTTAGGAGCCTCTACTGCCCTGAGTTTGACCAAAGCCAATACTCAACATGTAATTGTGCAGCAAATAAATAAAATAAATTAAAAGTCACAATATAGAAAGGGCTGGCCCCACTATACTTCATTTGTTAATAAAACAAATATAAGAACACTTTGACTTCTAATAGCAAAACAAAAGCTGTGGCTGATCTGATCATCAGCCTATTGCCAAGATACTGAGGGAAAGATGCTGGGTGCCAAAATGCACCTAAAAGTTCAACAGAAATAAGTCATGCATCACTGTATCCTTACTGCCATTTCAGAATCTTGCAATGAATAAACACTCTTGACTTTCAACCAGTAAGTGGAAGACCACTAAGAAAACAGACAGATTTCAACCGTCAATTTGACTTTGAAGCTGACAGTGTACAGTAATAGTTAACAAGCAATAACTATTTTAAAAAATATATTTATATACAGATTTAGATAATTTCATCTTTTTATGAAAATATCGTTTATATTTTTTGTATACACCTTGTTCTTCTTTCAACCATGTAGTGTTAATAAATGTAAAAATAAATAAAAAAAAAAGCCTGGACAGACAAATACAGAAAGAAAATATTAAAAACATACAAAGGGTATGCAAATAAGACAACTATGGTAAGCTCATAAAATCAAGGCCATCCTTTACACGAAACATACTCCTTTCCCTGAAAGGACTGCAGATTTAACTTGCTTTCCATAAGTGGCCAAAAAAGCCAGTAACATTAAGAAAAGAATATAAGTCAAAGTCTAAGAACCAACAATGATCTCCATGATGTGGTCCAGTTCATTGAGATCAGAGCGACAGTTTGAAGAGGAACCAATGGAGGGTGGCCCATGCGAGGGTGCCAAACTCTCTAGCAGGTCATAAGAACCCATCTTAGGAGAACTCTGAATGCCTGTGAGCATGGTATCAAGGTCATAGTAAGAGGCATCCACATCTGAGAACAGCTCCTCAAGAGCAGAGTCTGGACCTTGGGCACCATTTTTGATCTCAAAGGTCCCAAAAACCTGCCCCATGGTCTTTGAACCCTTCTCAGGACCTTCCTCCTCTTCGTCTATTTCATCATCATCGTCGTCGTCGTCGTCGTCGTCATCATCATCCGGGCTAAGTCTAGTGCTCTCGGGAGCCTTGTCATCCTGGTCCACTCCTCCAAGCTCCTCCCTCTCCCAGCTTCGGTCAGCACTTTCTGAGAGACAAACATCAGATGCCATGTCTCTGACCGAGGCAGAACAAAGTGTTTCATCAGCCACCACCTCCTCTTCTCGACATCCTTCATAGCTGATGACTGAGAAGAGCCTGGGATCTGAATCCTGCTCCCGTGACCGACAAAGAACCTCTGTGGCCACCAGGCGTTCAGAGGGGCTTTGGCTGCCACCACAGAAGGTCTCCGTGACCACCTGCCAGCTGCCGTCATGGGTCATCTCCTCCTGGATCTGCCGCACCGTGTTGGCGATTAGGACTGAGCGGCACAGGTTGGGCTCCACCAGCATGTGGCACAGCTGCAACTTGATAAGGGACATGTCTAGGAGTGACTGCCTTTGGAGACTGTAAGATGAGGACACCTTAGCACCAGTCAGGCTTTCTTCTGATAACTCATCGCCGTCATCTGGAAACTTGCGCTTGGTGCCTTTGGAGAACATGTCTACCCTACAGAAGAGACAAAGTCAAAGACTGGTTAACACATGAATTCATCAATCTAAATATTATAGTCAGGACAATACCAGTCACCATACATAAACAAAAGAAGTGCCTTAAGGAGCTGGGCCTTAAAGACAGATCTTTTGGTATAACACAGTAATGCTGCATTTGGGAGTTATAAGAAAAACTGAGAAAACTGGATGAAGTCAGCTGTTTGTTCTCATTACATTTTACCACAAGATAAATCTGAATATCATGCTTTTTAACAATATAATCAAGTTTTCTCATTTAAAAGTTACAATTTTTCATATTGGCCCTCAATCCTTCTATAAAGACAAATATTTATTAAAAATAAATATACCCATTCAATAATATCCCAAATGCAACACCTTTCCCACAACTAATATATATTATATATAACTCAACATGTGAACATAATTGTTACTGTTAATCCATCCGACTAACATTAAAAATACTTAGCCAGACTGATTAACTGTAACTATATGGCTACTTACGGGAATAGCAAAAGCAAAGTCATATTTATATCTTCAGGCTCTTACATTCCATGGAGGCCGGTGGAAAATTAGATTGCCGCCACGAATTTTTCCACACACCAGGCACTATCCACTATCCGGAGGCAAAAACAGTATAGGAGCTCTTCGCAGACAACACGTCATGACAATTTTGTTTCTGTTTAAGGAAAACCACAGCACATCTACAGAACACGCCCCAATTTCTAAGCAACAGTAACACCAAAATGGAATCAACCTTTTTAACTGATTCAGATAACTACATAGATGTGACAAATGCAATTTACATATCTTTTCTCGTGCATGGTGTACACAAACAGCAAGGCTATACACTGAAACTGTTATGGCATCTAGACATCACGAAGAAACTCACAATAGCTGAAAAAAGTAAAAAGACTAAGTGTTGGCTGACACACACTGGGCCTCCATGTCTCTACGGCCAGTTAAAGGGGATAACAAGAGCCCAAAAGTAACATGCATGCATCTATAACAAGACAAATGCATGACACCAGTGAATACACTGGCCCTTATGGACTGTGAGAGTGTGTGTACGGGCACATTAAACAGGATCTCCATCAGCCACTAAAATCAGGCACTCGTGGGTGATGAGATCTGGCTTGTGATCACAGCTAAATAACTGCACATTTACAAGATCAGACATTCTTTTGAGTTGATCAAAGTGTGAAAGATGTTAAAAAAACAACCCAGCAGGTTAATTAATCGCAGGCAATAAAAACACAAATTCATTTCATGTTAAGAGTGAAGACTTAACAAATGCAAATGATTTGCCTGACCTTTACCTCTCTCTCACACACATTTTACACACACAAAACCCAAAACCACACATGTTAACCAAGAATACTGATAGGGTTAGGATGAGAGCACAGGTTGGGGGGTTCGCCTACCTGAACCATGAGTGACATCCCAGCACTGCAGAGACAGAGACCAGAGTGCAAACTGACATACGTTCACAGTGTGTACCAACACCAAATGCTATGCTATAAGTGCAAACCTAAACTCTGCTTAAATTAACAATATCAGCAATACATCCAGTTATTCACAATAATAAAACAAAAAGTGGACAAGACCAGCAATTGTGCATACAGTGTCTTCCAAATCAGGCACACATCAAAGACTAGCTACGTGCAATAAACTGGTCTCTCAGCCAGAGTTTTTTTTCACCATTTCTTCCTCTTCTACTCCAGTTCTATAAGCCCGCCTCCCCCCCACCCCTCTTCGACTAGACCCCACCTACTTCCCCCTCCCTACTGACTCCACCCGCACCCTTCCCCTCCCCCACCGCTCTGACGTGGACAGTAACTAGGCTACGCTTGCCGGAGAAAGCAACCACTGGCCGCGTCCTAAACCGCACAACAGTCGTACTAAAAAGCGCCTCTAAATAACACGAGTGCTGTTGTGACACACTAACTAGTACGCTAGGGTGCGCTTTGGGACGCAGCCCTCGTAACAGCGTTTAAGCGGTAGAGGAGAGTTATGATAAATAAACAAGATTTTGCAATCAGAAACGTCGTGGTCCGAGGTCGGTTTTAAGATATGCATTTGAACGGTTTAGTTTAAATATTCTAAAACAAATGACGGCGCAATTCCTCCATCTGACAACAATGCTAGGACAGTGTGGAGACGACAAAGATGGAAGCCATTTTGATTTTCTCAGATAGCTGCCTGGCTTCCGTCATCTTGTCTGTCGGTTTGCTTCTAGCTAGAAAATGAGCGGTGTTAAGAAAGAATTTAAGGGACAAAAGGTGTTCGTTAGTGGAGGGAGTTTAAATGAAGGTATGACTCACAGCGGTGATTAACAAGGCCGGCTAACGTTAACGGCGCCGCCACTTCCGCAAACACGCCTGTATTCGAAATCGACCGCGCGTTTAACCATCGCGTCTCGAGATCGCCTTAAACTGGAGCGAAACCACGTGCAAAAAGTACACATCGGTGCTGCTGCGTGGCGCGTTGCACCGGCCTGTTACACGTACCTCGTGTTGACTTTTGGTCTTTGGCGAAGAGCGTCATAAGAGTGTTGTAGGCCGGCAGCGGTGTTAAAGGTGCAGCTCGCTCGGCCACTCGGGCGCAGATTGCAGTGAGCGCACGGCTGGCAGCCAGGCGGCCAGCTGCAGCAGTGAAAGGGGCGATGGGGGCGGACGCTTACAGCGTGATCGACAGCAGGCCACCGCTTCATCTGGGGAAACCTGAACAAAGGCCTCACTGGAATACGAGGTTCCGACGTGGACCTGTTTTTGTTGTGGACCGAAATAGCGTTCACTCTTCCCCCAAAACCTAATGTACATGAACTTCCATCTAGGATTAAATGGGTTAAACTAGTTAGGGCATTGCCAGCGATTTTCTGAAGCTCGTTTAACTTTTTTTCTGATGAACTCTCAACATTTTTTCTGTTTTTTTTCTATTTATGTATAACAGAAATCAAGAGGATTGTTAGGTTTAAAATAAACAGGAATAGAATGAAAAAATAAATACCAGGGTTTTTTAAATGTTGCATACACCGAATCAGAATGAAGTTTATTGCCAACTACGTTGTTACATAGAAGGAATTTGCTTTGGTGATAAGACATTAACAGTAAACAGATTTTTAAAACAGGTTTTTATGTACTAAATGCAAATCTAAATAGAAGTAGCAGAATAAGAATATTACCGTACCAATGGAAAAAAAGGTATTTTAAAGAGAGTGCAGTGGATATGGATAATAATCAACTTTTGAAAAGTTTTTTTTCAAGTTTTGATAAAAATCCAGCAGTAGGTTTATCTTTGTTTTATCTTCTTTGAATTGCTATGTTGTGCATATAAGATCTTTTCTTATGGCTGGAAAAGATTTGACAGTGTTTTGCACTGTATCCATCGTGGTCATACTGGGA
The DNA here is from genome assembly GCA_032718565.1 of Distichodus sexfasciatus. NCBI lineage: Eukaryota > Metazoa > Chordata > Actinopteri > Characiformes > Distichodontidae > Distichodus > Distichodus sexfasciatus. Next base: position 3,425,570 of record JAVGVS010000022.1, on the reverse strand, counting down.
CATGAAGACTGGCTTAAGCAACTCTTTGGTCTTTAAAACTTTGTCAATCAGTGTTGGTCACATTACAGTAATTAGTTATAGTTCCTAAGTCCTTTTCCACAATTAGTACAGAATTATAAAAGTAACTTGTTACCAGGGAAAGAAACGTCACATTTTTTTAAATGTTCAAATGTGTCAAAGAATTTAGATTCTCCCCTTTAAAGGAACTTTAATTCAACTGTACATTCAATTATTTCTAATAAAACTGAATAGTAAATATGTTTAATGAATGAAATGGACACTTAATAGAATACATTATTAACAGAAAACATTGTACACTAATCTACACTATTTTAATGTGGCTGTGGGGCAATGTGAGACAAGACGCCTATCAAATTTACTATATCATTGTAGATATTATCATTACTATATTTATAATGGAAGAACAATATAACACAATAGATGTTTTAGAACTTTTGATATGAATTGCTCCCCAACAGGCCGAAAATCGCCATCAAATTCTTTGGGCTTGCCACTGCTGCATGTGTATTTTGATCGTTTGTCTGCGCGATTGTTCGTGTGTGTTTGTGTGTGAACACTCGCCCAACTCTGCCTCTGGTTGACTTACTTACTTTCATAAAATTTTACTCTTCCTTAGCCAATCATTATCACTTATACAAATGAGATGTAGATTCTAAAATTGAATTTATTTTAGTTTTAAAGCGCTACAAGAATCACTAGAACCGATGATGATAACATCTAACAGGGGCCCATTTATGTCTGTTTTTGAAAGCAGGATTTTTAAAAGCCAACTGTAATGCAGAAATATAGCAGAGTGATTTACATTTTAATAATCTGTAATATTACCAGTTCCCAGGAAAACAATTCAGTCGAAATATAGGAATGAATAAATAAATAAATAAATAAACAACACCCACAACATGGCTGCCACCTACACTCACACTATGGATCATATTATGAAAAGATGTTTAACATTATAGTATTTCATGTATTTTACATTAAAATATAAAATAAAATATAAATATACACTTTTAAACGGGGGTCTCCACAGGGCTTATCTCCCATTTCTGGTGATGACCCTGGCAAAGATTTGAGGCATTGAAGGATATCATGATGAAACTGTGAAGATGTGATAATGTGATAATTTTTCTTATTCTTATGATATTAACTCGTTGTATCATGTAAGAAACTCGCAACGTGCTTGTTCGGTTTGTTATTCATTATTTATTAGCTCCTTTAATGACCACAAGATGTCGACAAAATATTTGCTTAGTCTGGTCCTGACTGTTCGGAATTTCAGGGAAGCAACGTTTCAAAATTTCAGTCTTTTAAGTGTTTACATTGACAGTTTAAATTGACATTAAAATCACGAAGGGACAAATACAAGTATGTACAAGTACGCTATGAAAAATCTGGTGAAAAGAGTCACGCCGTCGCGTCTGACTATGCTTATCAAACTGCTATATAACGGTGGGTCCAATCAGAGGTCAAAATTCAAAGAACAGGACCTAGACATAATGGATCTTGCGGGAAATGACGGTATTTTCTAACAACGTTTTTAATATACCACATGACACAAATCTCTTTTTCGTAGGTGTCTCACAGGAAATAGACCTACATCATACTTTTACTTTCACTCTCTGGCTTTAAGAAACACACTTCATGTTTTATCCATAAGGAAGAATTCGGGAGGACGTTTTTGAAAACTCTACGCCAACTCTACAAACAGGCAAGATTGCAGGAATAAATCTTTTTCGTGTTTTTCGTTTTCTGTGCTAGCTATAAAATGGCAGAGTCATCGTTTAGCAATCAGGATCAATACAACTGCTCGATATGTCTCGATCTAATGAGGAATCCAGTGACAATTCCCTGTGGACACAGTTATTGTATAAGCTGCATTAACGACTACTGGAATAATAACACAATGAAGAAAACCAACTGCCCTCAATGCAGGGAGAGCTTTGCTGAACGGCCTGTTCTTAACAAAAATACAATGCTTGCGGAAATCATGGAGAACATGAGGAAAACAGAAACACCTCCTCCTGATTCTTTGTTAGCTAAACCGGGGGACATTGAATGTGATTTTTGCACTGAAAAGAAATGCAGAGCTCTTAAATCATGTCTGGAGTGTCGAGCGTCTTACTGTGAAGTGCACCTTCAACCTCACTACAACATCCTCGCCCTTAAGAAACACAAGCTGGTGAAGCCCACGGTCATACCAACGTGTCAGAAACATGATAAGCTGTTGGAGGTATTCTGCCAAACTGACCAAATCTGTATATGTATGCTCTGTTTGATGGATGAGCATAAAGGCCACGACACTGTTCCTTGTGCAACAGAACGGGAGGAGAAACAAGTGAGATTTTTTAAAATTGCACCCCAAACATTGCTCCTCTGCCCATTCTTTTATTTACATTTTTTGTAATAATGAAATTCAATATTAATACCATGGCATGTGACTGAATTCTAGGTTAAATTGGAAGTTGATAAGAGTGGTTTTGTGGAGAAACGCAAAGAAAAAGAGCAGGAGCTTCAGAAGCTGCAAAAGGCAATTCAGACCCACGTAGTAAGTGATATGTTTAGAATGAATTTAAGCATCACATCATATTTATAGAACTGTGTACAAGGCTTGAGCCTGCCATGTGTTTTATGTAATCTTGAGAACTGGTATTTACATGTATGGTTGCACATGTTGCTAAATCACTATTTTACTGAAACATATTTATGTTACTGAACAGCAATCAGCGCAACAAGCAATTAAGAACACTGAGAGAGACTTTGATGAATCAGTCCAGATAATTGAAAGAAGACGAGCTGAGGTTATAGAGAGGATACTAGAACAAGAGAAAGCTGAGATGGACCGACTAAATGACCTCCAAGAACAGTTGGAGATTGAGATTGCAGTACTGATGGGACAGGAAGATGTTGTGGACAAGCTTTTACAAGCAGAGGATAACATATACTTTCTTCAGGTTTATCATTTTATCTGAGAATATGTACAGAACATTATTAAGGGCCAATATCACAGTTGTTAAATCAATTACCATTATTTTCTCCATTCCTTACAGAATTTTGGGAATACACCTACTCCTCCTGAAACAGAGGATTTCTCTCCGCCTCCTTTGGACGTCCTCTCTTATGGAGATGTGAACAAATTAGTTTCTGAGTTTAAAGAGAACCTAGATGTTTTCTGCAAGCAACAAGGAGACAAAATATTACAAAAAAGTATGAAAAAAGTCATGCAACCAATTTCATTTTTGGAAGTGTCTAATTTTGAGAACTATTTTCTGAAACTTTCTCTCTATTAGTGTCACATTTAGGAAAGAATTCTATCAAGATTGGAGATAAAGTTCGTGTGAAGGCTTCTGTGAACACTCCAAAATATAACTGGGGCTCACATGTTACACACAATAGCTTAGGTGTAGTAAAAGGTAAAGATCTTTCAATTACGGATAAATTGGTTAGAATTGTTTTGTATATATTAAGCAATTGTAATTCTACTCACAGAGGTGGTTGGAGAGATTCTGCTTATCAGTTTCCCCGGACATAAACATTGGAAGGGAATCATCTCTGAAATGGAGCTGGTAACAGATGAGTCTGGTAATATATTAGTAGTGCACTGGTTTCAGCAGCAACTAGTAAAAATCTGCATATTATATTGTCACCTTCTCAAAATAATGGCCTAAGTAATTTTTTGACAAAAATGATTTCTTTGCCTAAATCAGCTCTTCATGATGCTGCCCATCTCTGGTAAAATCGCCTCCATTCTCCATTGAACAGATCATGTGATCCTACCACTGTAGTATAATGGCCTATACCATTATACCACTGTAGTATAATGGCCTATGTCAAGAGTCTGAATTAGGCCATTTTATTTAGAAAATCTTGAAACATGAAAATATTATTTTAAGAGGGTGACAATATTTTATTACTTAGGTTTGTTAAAATGTTCTTACAAATATTTTGACTTGTTGGTTTACATGCACTTCAGCTCAGAACTACAGTTTTAACATTGGAGACAAAGTACGTGTGAAGGACTCTGTTAACACTCCAAAACATGAATGGGGGGGAGTTACACACCAGAGTGTGGGTATAGTCAAGGGTACGTTCTTTTATTTCACTCAATTCTTGTAAGTTGGTACGATACTCTGGTATTTCAACTAATAAACCAGTTTATCCTGAACAGCTCTTGATGGAGAGAACATGGTGGTGGACTTCCCTGAGTATTGTGGGTGGAAGGGCATCGTCTCTGAGATGAAATTGTTACGTTCTGATGCTTCAGGTGGGTCTAAAAACTACTTACTGAAAGCTGATGTCATTTGGAATACAGTGGTACATGCTTGCATTTTTAGAAATTTAAGGCATTCATAAATTGCATCTGACTTTTTCTTAAAGACTCAACCACAGACTGCAGTTTTCAACTTGGAGATCAAGTAAGAGTAAAATCCTCAGTTGAAACTCCCAAACACCAGTGGGGAGGCATCACACATAAAAGTGTTGGCATAGTTAAAGGCAAGGAACTGTTTCTTTCGCTAATATTCACATGATATACAATTTATTTTAAATATAAAATTAATATACAATAATACAAGTGTACTTGGAGTTTGCGTGTTGTCCACGGTTGTTTTTTATAATAACATGTATAAACCAATTCTCCTTCCATTAGAACCAATGGTCCATTTCATGAACATTTTAGGTTAAAACTTCAAAAATGCTTGGTGGATGATTGGTTTCTTTCTTTCCTGACCAGCTATTACAGGAGAGAATATTACCGTGGACTTTCCTGACTTTAAAGGCTGGAAGGGTGTGAGCTCAGAAATGGAACTAATACCCAGCCAAAGCTCAGGTGAAATATTTATTTAAAAATTCCAAATCTTTTAGGGTGTTAACAAACCTTAAGGACTCAAGTATTTTTTATCTGATATTCATTAATATTGTGCTTGTCATGGGTGCGGTTGCGGTGAAGATGAGGGAAGGGGATGAGGACACTGTTGCAGGCAGAGTGAAAGAGTTTATTGAGGGCAGGTGAACACAAAGGGTAGACAAGTCCAAAATCACACAAAACAAGCACAAAGCAACAAAAGAAAGGTGAGGCCCGTGCTCCCAATCATAGATGTTGGGTAATGGAGGAGAACCTCCCCGAGTAACCGGAACAAACGAGGTCCTTATGCTTGAAGACTCGGGAGGTGAGCTGACAATGGCCCAGACTCAGTAGCCTCCAAGGCAGTCTGGCCAGCCGGGGAAAACACAGGAGAGAGGAGTGAGACAAAGAAACCAAAAGGGGCAATCCAAAAAGGAGACTCAAAACCAAACCAAAAGCAGAAGGGTCCAATGTCCAAACAAAAGGGCAGAGCAGGAAGGGTCCAAAGTCCAAATGAAAGGGAAGAGCAGGAAGGGTCCAGGATCTCCACGAAATGACACGACACTAACAACCACACAGGATATGAGGGAGACAAACTCAGAGACACTTGGGTTGAACTGACTTAAATAAGACCACAGAACTCAACAAACGAGTGCTTGCACCAATCCCAAACTCAAGGCAGAACGAGACACAGCTGAAATCAATGATAAGCGAGGGGGTGTTCTAAACAGACACTGACCTACTAGATAGGGAGCATGCAGTGCAAACAACGTACCAGGAAGTAGTGTGTGCTCTAAACAGAGAGTGAACTACTCAGAAGGGCACGACGTGTAGACACAGAACCCAGAAGTGAGGAGCAAGCTAACACAGAAGGCTAAGGCTAACCTGAGGAGACATGAGGAGCACACACACACACACCACAGACACACCACCAGAAGTGAACCCAGAAGGCAGAAAACAACAGACAGACACTTAGCTGGGTTCACAGTGGCACGGTCCCGTCTAGGTTGGGCGGGACCGTGACAGTGCTCCAAGTTTCAATAGTTTGTGTATTCTTATTTGAGGATGTGGAAAATGTGGTCTATTTTAAACTATGACATTTCGTCATTCCAAATTCAGGCAAAAATGAAACCGTATAGGAATATTACTGTGAGTTTTACTGTCATAACATTTATTTAGATGTCAGCATAAGAATTGGAGACAGAGTCCAAGTGAAAGCTACAGTTACTTCACCAAAACATGGATGGGGCAAGATCTCTCAAGCGAGTATTGGTGTGGTTACAGGTAATCAATCTCATTTACACAATTACTGTTCAAAATGGGTAAGAAGTGTGCACGCTTAATGGCGATCATTCTGGCTCTGCAGATCTTAAAGGTGAAGATGTAGTTGTGACATTTCCTACACAGAAAAACTGGCATGGTGTTGTTTCTGAAATGGAATTGGTCACTACTAACTCAGGTATGAAATGAATTTAATGAATTACTGTTGGGCATATATAAATGAACAATATCTGTTTGGACTTGTCATCTCAGTCATATTGTGTATGATGTTTCTGTTCAAAGGAGAGTTTAATTTCAAGGTTGGAGACAGAGTACGTGTGAAATCCTCAGTAGAAACTCCAAAATACAAATGGGGGTCAATCAGTCATAAAAGTGTGGGCAACATCACAGGCAAGGCTTCATGTATTCTACATGCATACTGTATTGTCCTCTCTCTTCTGTCATAGAAATTAGGTAATCATATAGTATTCTCTATAAATAATGTACATAAATATGCTATTTGCCTTTACAGCTATTAAAGTGTTAGTGGACTTCCCAGAGCAGAGTAACTGGGCAGGTGAGCCCTCAGAAATGGAAATGGTTCCTTAAGAAGTGGAGAAAGAAAACAGAAATAATACACTTGATCGTCAGTAAAGATATCTATGGGTGTAGTTATTTAAGTTGGATTTTGAATTAAGGTTTTTATAGTTATCAATAACGCAAAATTATCTTCTTACCAATTTTCTTTTAAATTGCCTTATGCTTAAAATGTTTATAGCAAAACCAACAACAGCACCACACACACATTAGTGCCTAATTACATGCAAAAATTGGGGGGGATATGCTTATCTCAGTGATAAGATATGAAAACTAAGGGAGATTTTAGAACCCTCATAGATAAAAGTGATTTTTCACACTGATTTATCTCAGGATTACTGAGATTACCGAATGAGGCTGAGTAAGTTTGCAAATGAACTGTGAATGGCGGTTTGCAAATGAGTTACTTTGCAAAATAATTCTTTATTGTGTCATTGAAGGTTGTTTCCACATTTTACCATTCTTTTCTTAGTTTTTTAATTTCAGTTTCCATGGTACTTCCTCTCTTGTGTGCTACTTGCTCTAGTTGTTTATTCTAAAAACATTTCAGTCGTCAGCACAAAGAACTAAATTGAATTAATATAATACTTTTTGTATTGTATAACTGTTTGTAACTGCTCTGTTCTCTAATGTAATAAAATATTTTGCACAGGATTGCTGGTGTTATACCTCTTTTCCGGGTGCTCTTTACGGGTATCTACCTGTTTGTAGCTTTGCCTCGTTATGGTTTATAATTTCCCATGTTTTGAGTAGTTTTTGTGTCTTATTCACAAAGTTCATCAGTTTTTGCATTGCAGATTGTCAAATATTTTTACCATGAACCATTAGAGCAAACAAATATTAATAATTAGTCAGGAATTATTATTAGACAGTGCTGGACAATTAAATAAGTCAAGCAACAATTTCTAATAATGCTGTTTTCAAGAAGTAGTTTTTATTTAAAATGCATGTGCAAAACTGCAGAGATTTATTGAAAGGCCTGATTTACCTCATACGTCTAGAAGTGAAGCTAACGGTAAATCACTTTAACAGTGGTTAGCGCTACCGCCTCACAGTGAGACGGTCCTGGGTTCAAACCCCGGGGACGGCTGTAGGGCCTTTCTGTGTGGAGTTTGCCTGAATGCCCTAGTTGTACTGGGTTGAACTTTAAACCATGTCCAGTGACACACCATTGTCCTGAAATAACACACACTGAGAAAATGTTATTTGTATTAATATCGAAAATTTGTGTTCCTTGTTTAGAGTTAATGACACTAAGTAAACCAAGTTTTTTTTTCACGTAGCTTTTATTTGCTTGAATGCACACTAGAGCTGTAAAAAAGTGCACTGGTGTAAAATGCCTTAACATTAAAGCTTAATCTCAAACGCTTGGGGTATGGTTACTTTTAACTTATTTTTTTGATTCAGAATACTAACAGAACACATTAGCAATAGCAATAAAAATAAATTATCTATATATAAAGAGAGAGAGAGAGAGAGAGAAAGATAGATATATTTATGTACAAGACAAATCTACATTAATAAACAATGCAGACAAAAATGCAGGGCTTGTGTATTTAAAAAATACTCAGGCAACACTGATCAATGATAAAGCAATAAGAGCAACATTTATGAAAAACAAAAAACACAAAACAAGGCAAATGACTCTACATTAAAAAATTCATACATTACTATAAAATTAACTCAAAGCTCAAGTTCTCCTCTTGGATCCATTTTCGACCTCAGTATACAATTAGGTGGCTGAACTCTGCAACAACTTTGCAAACACTTGAATTCTCACTTCTTCTTTTTGCTGCGCACTTTATGAGTTCCATGGTCTGAATTTACACATTGTGCAGCATTAGAAAGAAAAGTAAAGGAAGTAGGAGTAATTTAGGGTGCTATATTACAGGGAGCAGCTCTGAGTTGGGATCATTATTCTTAGCAGCCACGCAGAAGGTTTGCTGAGAGAGTCAGAACATCGAGGTACATACATGAAATAGTTCATTCATCTAAATAGAACGCCACTGAAGCCAGCAGCATGGATATGAAGGAGAAAATATGTATTAATACAGATTCTGATAATGATATTACTTTGTACAAGTACGTCTCCACAAAGGAGGACTACCTGGAGACTCAAACAATCAAAAGTCAAGGAACCAAAACCATACAACCTGAGAATTCAGGTGCAGTATGCCGTCTTACACTTGTGTTTAATATTGTGTAGTATTAGCTAGTTGTCAACAGTTTCTGTGTTTATGTTTGAATACTATTAAACACTGCTAGCTTGTCTTTTTGATTAGATTTTGTCAGTGTTGCTTTTCAATATGTGAAACACAGTTTACCTTTTAATTATGTACACAGAATTATTAATTATTAATTAATTATTGTACACAAAAATTGCTTCAAAAATGTGTTTATTTCTGTGAAGCATAATTAAGCATATTTTAAAAATGTTATAAGCCACCACACTTTTTTTCCAGGAACAAACCCTGCAGGGAACAGATGCTACAAACTTGCTGTAGTGTGTTTGATTCTGCTTTGTGTTCTGCTGTTCGGTGCCACCACATTACTATATACCAAGTTGATTGCAGAGGGAAAACAGTTTGGTAACAACTTAACCACAAAGGCAGACAGGTTACAGAGTATTAACGACAACCTAACTATGGAACAAGAGAAAGACCAGACACTGTCTATTCAGGAAAAACTCTTACTTACCAATCTAAACAACCTGACAACTCAGAGAAACCAGTTACAAAACAATTACAACAACCTAATAATAGAGAGAAACCAGTTACAGACACGTTACAACAATATGAATACACAGCTTGTCCAGATTCAGACCAGAAACAATAAAGTGAACACTGAGAGAGATCAGTTACAAAGTAGTTACAACAGTCTGACTGCAGAAAGAGATCAGTTACAGCTAAGTTACAACAGTCTTGCTGAAGACAGAGAACATTTACATAGCAACTACAACAGACTGACTACTGAAAGAAGTCAGTTACTGACCACTTACAACAATCTGACTAAGGAGAAAAATCAGTTACAAACCAGTTACAATAGCCTTATTTTAGAGAGACGCCAGTTACAGACTAGGTACAATACTCTAAATGCAGAGAAAGAGCAGTTACAAACTAGTTACAACAGCCTGACTAAAGAGAAATACAATTTGCAGACTAATTACAATGGTCTGTCAAGCGAAAGAGATCAGTTACAAACAAGTTATAACAACTTGAAATCAGAAAGGAGTACGTTACTGGCCAGTTACAACAGTCTGCTTAAGGAAAGAGACCAGATACAAACCAAATACAATAAGCTAACTTCTGAGAAAGACCAGCTGCAGTTCAGCTGTAACAAACTGAGCACAAACAAAGATGCGCTACAGAGAAATTACAATCAGCTGATTACAGAGAGGGAACAGTTACAGACCACGTACAACAACCTGGTTCGAGAAAGAGACCACTTACAGACGGATAACAGAAACCTGACTACAGAGAGACAGACGTTACAGGACAGATATAACAGTCTGGCTACCGAGCAAGAGCGAATACAGCGCAGTTACAACAACTTGGTTGTACAGAGAGACCAATTACAGACACGTTTCAACAATGTAGTTCAAGAGAAAACCAGGGTAACTACCGAAAGAGACAATCTGACAAGAGAGAAAGACGCGTTGCAGGCGAGGGTTGAAGTCATTAGTGATGAAAAGGCACGTCTGCAGACCAGTTACGACACCTTGCAAAGTGAGAAAAACGAGTTGGCCAAAGAGAAAACAAATCTGGAGACAAAGCTGTCTGAGTTTGGTAAGTACACAGTAGTGTATAAAGTGACCAGTGACATTGCCAAGACCCTTAAAAGTTGTCTTGTATCTTCAAAAATCTCTCTCTGCTGTCGTTCATTAACATTATACGGTTATGATGATGTTAATACGGAAATAAACTGTACTGCTCCATTTAGCTCCTATTTAAGCTGTATATTAAAACCATATTTTCACAGTTATGCAGGGGTAGGTGTAAACACAATGATTACGCCTAATATTTTTAGTATAAATAATAAATAAATGTCTTATTTTCATAATGTTCATATTAGCTTATTTTGTCATATCTTTTAAGTACTCATGCTCAGGTTGATTGATTTTAAAACTTTAAACGTATAAAATGTTAAGTGATGTATCATTAAACCATCACTTAACATTTTATACGTTTAAACTATTTTACAAGTTGTATATGTTCTATCAGATTTTATATCCTAGTCTTAGAGACTGTGGCTGGGTTGCACTTTACTATCATGCATAAAATTTATTTCTGATTTATTCATGAATGGATTCATTCAATACTCTTTAAAAAAGGAAGCAAGCCAAACAGTAATCTAAACTGTGTGACATTTACATAGCAAGTGAAGATTTTTTTTTCTTCCTTTTAATGTAGAGAAATGTAGGTTCAGAGTTGGAGATAAAGTTCGAGTCAAGCCCTCAATACAAACTCCAAAATTCCAGTGGGGATCTGCCAGCCATAGAAGTGTGGGCAAAATCACAGGCAAGTGGCTTATGTGTGACTATAATTTCAAGTACAAGCAAATAAAGCCATAGAAGTTAGAAATATTCAGAGTTGAATAGTGTAATATAAATGTAAAAAAAACCTTGGCACAAATGCAATAGTATCACACATTTTGAAAAATATGAGGCCACTTTATATGATGCATTGCAATTTCATTGTCTCTTTATATTTACAAATCTAATGCTTTTATTTGTTGCTCTGTTTTTGCAGTCCTGGATTGTTCAACTCTTAAAATGACTGTAAACTTCCCTGAACATTCTGGGTGGAATGCTTATCCTCCTGAAATGGAGTTTGTTCCTTAAAAACCGAAGAACAGATAAAGTCTAGAATAATAGAGAATGTGACCATAAAAAAATCATTGTGTTTATTAAGTGCATGTCATTTTAAAGTATTTTTAGTCTGTTTTAATCAGATATTGCTATTATAGATATGTCTAGTTAATGTTAAGCTTAATTTGTGTAAAAATGATTAAGAACTAACCTACATGTTTATGCTTTAACATTTACTTATAAATGTTCACGCTTTATTTAGATTTTCATTATAATACATTACTAACTGTACAACAAGAATGCTTTTCACACAACATTTGTATACAATAAAATAATGTTCTTTTAAATAATGGTCTTTTAATTTTTTATTTAAAGCTCCAGATTTTTCCAGTGTTCACCACTACTCTTCCTACCCACCTGTTGTCCAAGTTTGCATATTATGTTACAGTCTATGATTGCACAGCTTCAATGGTAATTCTCCAGCAATCCTTGTTGCACAGCTTTAGTGACAATTCCAGTATAGGATCAGTATATTGAGCAGGCATATTCTGGAAAACAGATTGTGCCTGAGATCATTTTAAATGACTGTCCAGATGTGCTTTGCATTGTGCCTAACAATACATCATAACAATGAGAAAATTATTATCATTTTGCTTTATTATATCACAGAGATCATTTTATGCCAATCTTATAAATAATTGATCAAATAATACCTTTAAAGGCAAGCAATTGTGCCTATGACAACATGAGCTTCCATACACATAAATCCAGCTTTTTCATAGCACACCTAATAAAGAGAAATATGAGTTTCCCCACAGCAAACTGTGGAAGACATGCATGTACAGTTCAACATTTTTATGCACTGTTTTGTTTTGAATTACCTTACCTTCCTTACACAAAGGGGCATAGTGGAGCTGTATATTGTTGTTGCCTCTTGCATGATTTTGTGAAGTCAGGCACAATTTTAATTTTAACTTATTGTATGTGTTTGTATTTTGAAGTTGTACTAAATACAGTCCATTCATTTATGACATTTATTAGACAGTTTTATACAGTGTGACTAGCATTTCCCTTTGACAGAGCAGTCCTCTGGAGCAACTTTGGATTAAGGGCTGCTAATTTTAAGAAGAGGACAAATGGCTAATCTTTAATGACTGAAAATTACTAGATTACCAATTTGATCAAAAGCTGAATTGACGACAAAGCAGTCATGTTTAGAAAGTCCTTCATTAGAAGGTGCAGATTCCATCCTTGCATCAGATTTGAAAAAGACATGCTAAATTCCATGAAACAGACAAAACTGCCTTTTGTTATCTGAGGGAAATAAAACAATGTGATTCCTGGTAGGGCAACATGTGACTTCCTTACATGGGCTGTAAGGTTAATGACACTGTGACCAATATCACACTAGAGCAGCCTAGAATCTTGAATCTTGATTATACTGTTCTAGAAAAATTAGAACAGTAAACACAAAATCTACTAACTGTACCCCAAATATGTTTTCATAACTCATTTGAGTATAATCAAAAATACTGTTTTTCCAAGAAATACTAACTAATTTATAATAAGACGTACTAATTCTTATTATAATGAATTATAATTATGTCTTAATGCCTATAATGCCTTAATCAATGGAAATAAGCACATTCAGTAATTCAGCTATCAAACGTAGTCTTATTAGAGGCAGGTGAAGTACATAATTTTTATATTAATTTATTTGTGAATGAATGAAAGAAGTGGCAACATTGATTTATTGATTAAACATTTTATTTGCATAAAATAATACAGTATATCTCTACTGAGGACCCCTAAACCTGCCAAGGAAGAGGATGCTGTTAGTGGGGTTGTGCCTAATGAAGAACAGGAATGGGTGGTCTGCTGTGAAGTGCTCCTCTCGGAGCATGCAGAAGCCAACTATGCCTGCCGTGGCTGCTGCTGCCTCAGTGCCCTCCTCGTTAACGTCCACAAAAGCTTTGTGGGCAACCGCTGAGAGATAAAGGCCTCCCTCAGGGCTCATGCCGGTCAGATCTGCATTGGTCTGGAACAAAGAGCTCATTCCCATCTTTGCCAACAAGCCTTCTAGAGAGCTCTCCTCCTCCAGCTTGAATTTTGGTAAGTGGACAAAGATATCCGACCCTGTGTCCATGTTTTCTCGATTGGTCCACTCGAGCAGTTTTTCCAGTGTCAACTGACTCTCCAGCTGTCAAGCAACAAAGTCAATGTTAGGATCTACATGAGCTTGGTAGATCACAACTTAGTGTGGGAACTTGTGCACCACATATATTTGGAATTACAGAAGTAAAAGTACTTTTGTGGATGTATAACACCATTTGTTAGCACAATGCAGTTTTGTGCTTTAAAACAGCAGTTTTAGAAAGATATTAAGCATGAATAAACATCCCTATTTGCTTTCATTCACCGCTTATTCATGTCATTGTGTCCCTTTATGACTTTGTATATCATCTCAACATCAACCCCAAATCCATGTACATCTTGCATGTGACCTAAATAATAGTGCATTAACATTTAGCTAATTTAGTATGTACTCTTATCCAGAGCAACTATTGTTTCCTAATTACATGGACAGCCACCTTGGAGCAACTTGGGGTTGTGAGTCTTGTTCAAGAGCCTAATGGTGACACGTGTGGCAGTAGGGCAGAGCTAGATTATAACATATGACCTCTTGGTCCATAGGTGAGTGTAACATCATTAGGTCACTTAGTAGGATATATTATTAAAGTATTCAAGGCAATGTGGTGATTTTATGCATTTTTTCATCTTTTCCCCCCTCCTATATTAAAATGAACAGTCTCATATGATGCAAGATTTGCAATTTATCACAATGTGCATAAAAATATTTCCAAGTTTTCTCTACTATCTCTGTCCATCCCTTTATAATGCTGAAATCCACACCTAATTTAAAGCACCTTTCAAAGTTGGTGGATGTCAAGTTTACTTAAATTTAATTGTGAATTGTCAAGACCTAGGGTTACATGCTGACCTTTTGCAGTGCATCTGAACCATCTTCAGTCTCTTGGGGAAGAAGCACCAGCATGCTGAGCTCTTCTTGCACATATGGCAACTCCAGCACCTGCAGGCCATACTCATGGATGTAGTTGAAGGGGAACTTCTTCATCTGGTACATCATCTGCACTGGTTTTGTCTCATTCTAATAAACAGACACAGGCCAATTTTGACATTTTTAAACTTAAATCACTATGAGCCCAATATAATAAAGCTACCTAGAAAATGTTTGGTGTTTAAAGGACTGTAGTCAATTTCTTAGTAATTTCCTAATTTTATATTCCTATGCATTTTTGCTTTTTTGCTCTAGTGCTGCTATGTCTGTGCATAACACAAATCCCACCTGATTTATCTTAAAGGGCATCTCTTTGGTGTCTTGAGTGCTGAATCTCTGCAGCCAGCTGCCTTTAAAGTAGATAGCGTTCACCAGGACAAGTCGTGTCATTCCCGTGACCACCCCTGGCTTAAGGAGATCTTTGATCTTGTCTGGCAAATGGAAAAAGCAGGACATTAAACCGCTCAACACCTGCAAATGATCTGATCCACACAGTACATTTTTTTGAAGAAAACATATTTTCTGCTCCCACTCTCTGTCTGCTGTTCCACCCAGTGGTTGATGAGCTGCCGTGATGCATCTGATGCTCCAGTAAAGTCCACAGGTTGCAAGTGAGCCTGATAAAGCTTCTCTGTGGAGTCCAAGAATCCCTGAAAAAAAAAAAAAACAGTATTCAAAGAATACTTCAAAGAACTTTTAACTTTTAACCCCCACACACTGTATTATAACATGTGAATACAATTTGCTCCCTCTAGACTTTCTAGAGCAATACAAAACAATACTGGCCTTTTTGCCTTAACACTTTGCCTAAGTATGGTGTTCTTGGTTATGAATGTTAAAAAGAAAAGTCAAAAAGAAATGTTAAAAAGAAAAGTTCTAAAAGAAAAAAGAAATCCACTTGAAGGCAGGTGACGTAAGCTTACAGGCAAGAAACTGAAGGTTTTCTCTCCATAAAGCCTGTTGGCCAGTCTGAGGATGTAGGAGGATTTGGGGCTGTTAATTGCAGAGCTGAGACTCTTAAAATGACTGTGGATATCAGAGACTGAACTGAAGAACATGACCTGTGAATAGAAAGAAAAAGGAAACTAGCGACTTCCTTTATTCATGCATGACATCTATTCTTCATACTCCATAAAATATACATTAAACATGCATGTACAGAGCTTGATGATAAATTGAATTAGTTCAAAACAATTAAACATCTTTTCCAAGTTGTGCATGTAACGTCAATAAATATTTCTTCTCCTAAAATCATTGTGATATAATGACTTTTTGCTTTAAACTGTTAATTTAATTGATAATCATCCATTATATAGTCTAGACGAAACTATTTGCACAAACAGTGGGTAGACCGACCCTGACCTATGGGTGGGGCCAACCTAAGAGTTGTTTCAGTCTAAAGTCCGTTGTTAAGCCATAAAAATGCTTTGCCCATTGAAACGTACTGAAGCATTGATAACCTATGGCTTGTGATTAAGAGAGTGATGAAATTCACATCAGATTGTCTTACTTTGGCCATTTCTTCAGCAGTGTTGCTCCGGGCCCCTAAATAGACCATACCAAGCGCAGCACTGATGCTGAGGGGGGAGAAGAACAGGCTCCCCTGGGGACTGCATTCGCTCAGAGCCCGATACAAGTCCAGGGCGAAGGCACTGTTAGCCCGAGTCAGACTGTCCATGGTTGAAAGCGATGAGTGTATCACCCTTATACAAAATAAAAATGTAAGAAATTGGATTATAATACTCATGACAACAATGTTAAACCAGTGCAAAGTCCAGAAGAAATGGAACATACGTAACAGCATATGCATTATAACACAGCCTATCATTAACCAATTTTAACAGAATCCAATCACAGTCTAAACGAGAACAGGTGCATAAACCTACACATTAAGGGCTAAAAAGATCTTAGTACCCCTGACCAATGAACGAACCTTCAGTTTTACACTTCAGCCCACAATACATGTAATACTTAAGTACAGCAATAGCAACTTTACGAATAAAATGACAAAGTCATGTGCCTATAACACCATGCAGACATTACCGTTCAAGCTCAAATTAAAAGCCTGACTTCTGTCTTTCGTTTCTGCAGCGTTTGCGCTTCCTGTACAAGAATGCGGAACAGCTGGTAGGAATCACAAGCAAAAGTAGAAAAGCGAAACGACAGTCCTAAAATAAGGAGTAAAAAATACACGCTATGGGGCTCTAGTTATAAAATCTGAAATGATAATATATACCAGTAGATGTTGTTCTGGTTTCTGTACTTTCCGATTTCTAGTGAACAGCATCAATGTCGCGACGGGACTCTTGTTTTAAAGCATCTAGAACACGCCCACGGGCGTCAGACAGACTCATGTGTGATGACACTATTGATAACTTATTTAAGCTTATTTACAATGTTAGTGGTGTGAGGTTTCTGGGTACAAGTTTGGCCGATTCAAAATATGGTTATTCTGCTTTCGGGTTTTGTAGTGTGTGGTATTTTGCTCAATAGTGCCCAATAGTAATATTCTGATA